>JAJMHE010000006.1:187115-767309 GCA_030582895.1 Candidozyma ruelliae
TTTTTTTTTTTTTTTTTTTTGGGGAGACAAACTTAAATGTTTAGGGTCCTTATTGTAACCATGCAAAGTCGTCTTGAGCGCGGTAGAGATCTGTCGAAAAACAAAAATAAAAATCTCACACCTACAACACCTTGACTATTCCACTCTTCCCACTGCGATGCTGATGTCAAGAAGTCAGATAATTCGTAATATACGAAGGAAGCCGTTGGCGTTGGTGGGTCTCGTCACGCTTTTCGCCTTGGCGTACCTAGCAATTTTCGGGACCTCCAATCCTTCAGCACTGAGATCAAAGAAGAGCTACTCTTACACCAAAAAGAGCAACTCGTGGCTCTCGCCGAAAAACAAGGACCTGGTCATTTTGCACAACCTCCCAGACAATCACATCTCATACTACGACCTCAACAAGTTGGCAGCCACGGCCGACGTTTTGGGAAATGAGGGTGAGGTTTTGATTTTAACACCCATGGCTAAGTTCTTGCCGGAATACTGGGCCAACTTGAACAAGCTCAGCTACGACCACAGCATGATTTCCCTTGGGTTTATTCTCCCCAGAAACGCCGACGGCGACCAGGCTCTCAAGCAATTGGAGCAGGCTGTCAAGCAAACTCAGGCCACGAAAAACAGGTTCAAGAAAATCACCATATTGAGACAGGACACCGACGCTTTGGACTCCCAGCTAGAGAAGGAGCGTCACGCGTTGAAGGTACAGAAGGAGCGCCGTGCCATGATGGCGGTGGCCAGAAACTCGTTGCTTTTCACCACAATTTCGCCCAAAACCTCGTGGGTGCTCTGGTTGGACGCGGACATTGTGGAATCACCTCCAACGCTTCTTCACGACATGATTGCCCATAAAAAGCCCGTTCTTTCCGCCAACGTGTTCCAGAGATACATTGACAACGGAGAGCCTGCAATCAGACCATACGATTTTAACAACTGGATCGAGTCCGAAGACGGCTTGAAGATTGCCGCTGGCATGGCCGATGACGAGATTATTGTTGAAGGATACGCCGAATTGGCCACATACAGACCCTTGATGGCCCAGCACTACGACGAAAAGGGAGACAAGAACGCTGAGATGCCATTGGATGGTGTTGGAGGAGGAGCTGTTTTGGTGAACGCCGAGGTCCACAGAGACGGTGCCATGTTCCCACCATTTCCATTCTACCATTTGATTGAAACAGAGGGTTTCGCCAAGATGGCAAAGCGTTTGGGCTACGAAGTGTACGGTTTGCCTAACTATCTCGTTTACCACTACAACGAATAGAGGATGGTACTCGTTTCATATTTAATCTTCATTTTTGGGAACCGCCCAAGGTAATTATAGTTTCGTGGCTAAGATCAATGAGACTTTTGGAATAGACATCTGTATTGTAACCCGCTAGAGACATATGGTAGGGATGTAGAGATCAGACAAAATAGCGTCGGTCAGAGAAATTGGAGACATCCTAATTCATGTTCAGATGATTTAGGGTCGAGTTTGAAGTACCGAACAAGCTGTACCAATCCACTTTCATACATACTAGACATCAATCATTGGGCTCTTTGGTAACTGTAATGAGATATAGATTCCGCAGCCGGTCCAATCCAGGTCCACGTTCAGGGCACGAATCGACTTAGCATGCCCATACTACGGGAACACAAAACGTAGAAAGAGAACCCAGTTATTTCAAGCTTAGGAATAGATTAAAGCAAATTTCAAAATCCCTTCTCTGATTCAATATTCTGGGATTACTTGTTATTAGGCACTGGACCTGGGGCAGCGCGAGAAATAAAAAAAAAAAAAGAGATGAGATGTACCCTACTTTTTTCTATCTCATCTCACACTTTTCACCCCAACCACACCAACCTTACCAAAAACAATGCAGTTGTCTTGGAAGGATATCCCTACCGTGCCGACGGCCAACGATATGTTGGACATCGTGCTTAATAGAACCCAAAGAAAAACCCCCACGGTGGTGAGACCAGGGTTCAAGATTTCTCGTATCAGGGCCTTCTACATGAGAAAGGTGAAGTTCACCGCCGAAGGTTTCTCTGAGAAGTTCACTGACATGTTGGCTGGCTTTCCCAACATTAACGATGTTCACCCTTTCCACAGAGACTTGATGGACACTTTGTACGAGAAGAATCACTACAAGGTCTCCTTGGCTGCGATCTCCAAAGCTAAGACTTTGATCGAGCAGGTCGCCAGAGACTACAACCGTCTTTTGAAATTCGGTCAGTCCTTGTACCAGTGTAAGCAGTTGAAGAGAGCTGCTTTGGGTAGAATGGCCACTATCACCAAGAAGTTGAAGGATCCTTTGATTTACTTGGAGCAGGTCAGACAGCACTTGGGCCGTTTGCCTTCCATCGACCCTAACACCAGAACCCTCTTGATTTGCGGTTACCCTAACGTCGGTAAGTCCTCTTTCTTGAGATGCATCACCAAGGCTGACGTCGAGGTCCAGCCTTATGCTTTCACAACCAAGTCTTTGTACGTTGGTCACTTTGACTACAAGTACTTGAGATTCCAGGCCATAGATACCCCAGGTATCTTGGACCGTCCTACTGAGGAGATGAACAACATCGAAATGCAATCTATCTACGCCATTGCCCACTTGAGGTCTTGTGTGTTGTACTTCATGGATTTGTCCGAGCAGTGTGGTTTCTCCATCGAGGCCCAGGTGAAATTGTTCCACTCCATCAAGCCCTTGTTTGCCAACAAGTCCGTCATGGTTGTCATGAACAAGAGCGATATCATCAGACAGGAGGATTTGCCCGAGGAGCAGCAGCAGCTTTTGAAGACCATCGCTGACAGCCCAGGTGTGGACATCATGAACACCTCGTGTTACGCTGAGGAGAACGTCATGCAAGTGAGAAACCAGGCGTGCGAGAAGCTCTTGACTGCCAGAATTGAGCAGAAGTTGAAGGGCTCTGCTCGTGTGAACAACGTCTTGAACAAGATTCACGTTGCCAGACCTCAGATGCGTGATGAGGAGGAGAGACCAGCCTTTATTCCAGAAGGTGTCAAGCACTTGGCCAAATACGACAGTGACGATCCAAACAGAAGAACGTTGGCCAAGGACATCGAGGCCGAGCATGGTGGTGCTGGTGTTTACAACATCAACCTCAAAGAATTCTACTTATTGGACGATGATGAGTGGAAGAACGACACGATGCCAGAAGTGTTGGACGGCAAGAACGTCTACGATTTCTTGGACCCAGATATCGCTGCCAAGTTGCAGGCTTTGGAGGACGAGGAAGAGAAGCTAGAAGCCGAGGGTTTCTACGACTCCGACTCTGAGATCGAGGATGAGGAGACGTTGGACATCAAAGACAAGGCTGAGTGGATCAGAAACAAGCACAAGGTCATGATCAAGGAGGCACGTACGAAGAAGTCGTTGAAGAACAAGTCTATGATGCCTAGAGAGCACATCAAGAAGACGTACGGACAGATGGAAGACCACATGTCTTCCTTGGGTCACGACACGAAGTCCTTGAAACAGAAAGTCAAGAACAAGAAGGCACTCAGTGGTGTTGACATCTTGAAGGCCAACCAGGGCATTGCCCAGAAGAAGAGATTCCAGAAGAAGCAGGCTCCGGTCAACCAGAGCGACAGATTGAGCGCTGGTGTTGTTGACGGTGCATTGCGTTCTCATGCTGAAAGAGTCGCCAAGTTGCAGAGAAGAGAGAGAAACCGCCAGGCCAAGTCTGGTGAGTCTGACAGACACACCGTTGCATCGATGCCTAAGCACTTGTTCTCCGGTAAGAGAGGATTCTCTGCTGACCGTCGTTAGGAGAGTTGGAAGCATTTGGGTGTGGATGAGCCTTTGTACAATAGTGAAATCAAACGTTTTAATAGCATCTCGAGAATCGCAGAGGATGTAAATTGTCGTAAAAAGGATGGTGTGGGTGGAGTCTGGATTCTAGTTTTGCGTTACCAGGCGCAAATGACGTGGAGGGTGTTAAACCCGTTGGGTGCTTGAGATTCAGTTTGACACAATAACGATGGAGGGCTAGCTCACTCTGTGGCGAGATCTGACCATCACTGGTATTTGCATGTGGAAAGAGCATAGATAAGAGCCAAGACTTTGAAGAAACAGCGATAAGATGACCTTACAATCATTAATGAGACATGAAAAACCTTGAGATGTCTTCTCAAACTTCATTTTTTTTTATCTGTCTATACTCTAAATTCTTAAATGCGTTTATTGAAGTTTCATCGATACGTCTCGAGATAACGACTTCCCGAAATGCGCTCAACTCCATGCCCGGGGTAGCAACGAGCAAATTGCGAAACCGGGTCGGATTCGGGTGCCACAAAACGGGGGCCGATCTCCACCACACAGAGCTTCACAGCGGGTAGAGGAAGCAAAAATCAGAATCAGCCCGTCGTACGTCTCCTTCAAACCTCCGCCAGTGTCTCATGTAGCGCACCCACGCTGCCAGGGCTTCCAGAATTTGAGCCACCCAAAGTGTCCTGTACATAAAGCAACCACCGGCTTTATCAGCGACTCACAATACCCAAGATAGCAGATTTCCATGGAAAAGCCCTTCCCACAAAAACCAGGTCTGGGGCCTGCACCCGTGCACCACGGCTAAACCACAGTATCTCAAATAGCTTCATTTCCGATTTGTATGCGTCAAAATGTGCCTCACTTTTTGTTATGCAGGCTGCCGCACTGTGACACCTCTCTTATCAGGGCGTTATCCGTCTTGGACTGTAATTTGGATTCGCCTAATTTCTCTCTTTCCCACAACTCCCGTTTGATACCACACCTCGATTTATGGTTTTAGAATTTACAGATTTTGAACAATAACATCTCACAACGCAACCCAAAACTTATTTTTCCAAATCCTAGTTTCCCTCTCTCGCCGCAGCGATTTATCAAATCCCTTATCTTCTGCCAGCCATGCCTGGTCCAGAAATACAGTTCTTGACCATAAATCACGACAAATACATACCCTTCTCGGACTCGTCCAGTAAGGGAAGTCTGCGAAACTCTTCGAGAGTCTCTCTGGGGTCTTTTTCCCAGCCCAGGCTGAAAACGGCTCACACTTTTGATCTAGGGTCGCTTCTGGAACAGTTGCCCCCAAACACCGGCCCACCGGGCTCAGTTCCCGTGAACGGAGGCTCTGGAGCTGGTGCAAACGCCAACAAAAATTTGAGCCATGTTCCTTGCAAATTTTTCCGCCAGGGAAACTGTCAAGCAGGAAACTCGTGCCCTTTCAGCCACAATTTAGATGGATCGCTTGCCGCCGATAAGTTGCCGTGCAAATACTTTCAGAAGGGCAACTGTAAATTCGGCTTGAAATGCGCCTTGGCCCATTTTCTTCCCGATGGCACCAGAGTGAATTCAAAATCTTTGAATCTGAACTTCCGCCGGCAGGAAAGAGGGCAGGGAGGCAGCCACGAAAGTGGTATTCTGAGCCAATCTATCGAGCTGACGTCAGCACCAACGCTGTCTAGAAGTAGGGGCTCGTTCAACTCATCTACCGGCGCTGGCGCTCACAGATCCAAAACCCATGTTGGAGGCTCTTCGGACGCTTCGTATCGACCAAGTCTTTCGTCGAGCGCAGAGAAATTCCACAGCGGGTCAAGATTCTCTGCTTCCGATTTGTCCGCCCATGGCTCTGCCGAAATTTACGCACTTGGTGATGCTAAGACCAATATCAGCGAGCCAATCAATATCCGGACTAGCTCATTTGGAGACAACGATGCTTCTCACTCCATCTCCACGCTACGTGCATCGTTGCACAATTCCTCGTCTCTGACACTCTATCATATGCAAAATGGTGGCCGAGCTACTTTGTCAAGCGTTCCAGGTAATTACCAAGCTACGCAAGACTGGCTGCTACACAGTGGCGTGAGCTCGAACACTTTTACGACTCCAAACTCTTTGACAGCTGCAATGAGGTCTTTGTCGTCGACATCGCCGACCACAATGGTATCACTGCCAGCCTCTATCGACTTTTCCTCGAATTTGCTACACAATGGTAGAACTGAGCTGCCATCTGACCATTTTGCGTTTCGTTCACGGCTAGGGCTGGGGACCTCTAATTTTTTCATGTCACCACCGCATACTAATGTCAGGATAGTCAGCGAGTCTGCCATTCTGGATGGCTCCCAGGAGGAGGATGCTTTGGAAGATGACGAGAATGCATTTTTCGAGGATTATGTCCCAGCATCGTTGGGCAACTTAATCTTGACCCCACAAGAGCGTCAAAGACGAGACTCGAGGTCTCAGTCAGGAACATTATGGGTGAGGCCAACTATCGAGAGGTCTCAATCGGTCAGCAAGAAGAATCCAACAGCCGGGCACGACAACGACGTCTTCTTGATGGAATAGATGGAAAAAAAGCGGCAAAGGCACGAGCAAAAACGGTTTTCGAATCAGGGAACGGAAAAGTTCACGATCGTAAAATAGAACAAAAAAGCTAGATTTAGATGACTATTGATTTTTAATATATTTACAAGTTTGTCTTAAGTAACGCATCTTACTTCTTGGCTTCCTGAATGGCCTTGGGAGGGTCACGGTACAAATCACCGCATACTCTCTGGAATCTGTTCAAGCCCTCGAAGTCCTCGGGATCGAAATCGGGCTGCACCTTTCTGATGTGATCAGACTCGAAAAGGGATCCAACCACGAGCTGCTCATCGGTGTGAGGATTGATGGTTGTAACCAAGTAGTCTGTAACGAGTCTCTCAGTTACCTTTGGCTCTCCATCAATTGGCTTGAGAGTCAACTCCTGCTTGGTCTTGACCTTGGTAACTATCTGTATGTATGCTGTCAAGTCGTTCTGGTCTGGGATAGGGGCCAAAGAAACAACCTTGGGGTTCTCTACCACTTTGAGAAGCTTCCAGCTCAAGGAGCTGCTAGTAGGCAATGTCTTGGCTCTCTGGGTCAAAGCTTGAATGACAGCTATACCTGCCACTTCATTGAGCTGCTCTTCTATGAACTTAGTTCTTTGTTCCTTCTTGACGGAGCTTGAGGCAGCAAACACCTTGTTGATCTTGACATATTGCTCGACTGTACGTTCTTTCCAGTCGTTGAAACGCAACTTCTGTTTAGTGTCTCTTCTTATGCGGACCACACCGTACGTGTTCATGGCGAATGCTGTGAGTCTTCTTGCCACAAGTCTAGGCCACGAGGAAGGTGGGCAGTTGAGAAATTTGGGAGGAACATAGAAATCAGCGAAACATCCGAAGAGTTTCATGGGGATTCTCTTGATATCCGGCAGCTTGTCTTTTTTTGCGTAGCCTCTGCTGGAGATTGCAAGCTTGACAGCCTGTCTAGCCGCAAAAGGGGCCGAGATTCTAGCCGAAGGCGTGGCAATACCTCGAAGACTGAGCATTTTAATGAATCTGATTCAATCTGTGACACTGAAAAATTTAGAGTGTAGGTGCGAATGCAGGATAGTCAAGATCCGGGGAGGGTTTAAAGCTGGTAACGAAGCAGGTTTTAAATAAGAATTGGAGTTTTGGCGTTCTATTTCTGATGCGGGTTGTCATGAAGTTTGTAACGTTTGTTCAAGTGTTGGGAGCTGTCGCCTTCAAGGTGCCAAATGCGCAGCGAGCCATTGGCTGCAAATTCAGCACTACGTAAAGATTGAAGCATTCTTGGGCGAACAATAGGTCGACAAGAACAATAAAATGGGTTTCAGAAGAAGTTATAGCAAAGAGACTGTTGTTTGAAGCAAAACAAGTCGAGGAAACTGTCCATTCTATTTCGGAGTGCGGCCATTGAAAGTGGTGGAGTGCTGGAGCTAAGTTCTCTGTCAGATTTGATTGAAAAGAAGCTGGTGACGACTTTTCCAACGTGCTCTTCCTTCATCTCACAATACTGAAAAGAGATCATTTTGTTTCATCGTAACCTTCACTATCTAGTCAGTTTCGACAAATCACCGCACCGATAATGTAAGTAACATAAGCATGGCCATATAGCACAACCTTCGAGCACCCAAACCCACAAAGAACTAACAAACAAGATACCAATGAAGCAAAAAATTTAATAAAGCTTGATTTGGACCAATAATTCACATGGATTATCGGAATCGATATGGACGTAGCTAGTAGGCGATTCAGGACACCCGTGCACCACATACATCACCAGCGATGAGGTGCATCACTTCTTTGACCGTTGACTGATAACGAAGCGTTACATATAATCATGCCCTCCGCATTGCAAAAGGGGAAAAAGCTAGCCCCAGAAAAGGAGCGTTTTATTCAATGCTGTGCCGATATCTCTTTGGAGTTGGTGGCCTCGCTCAAAACATCCAAGGATGTCAATCTCAATGGACTCATTACCAGATATGCAAAGAAACACAAGTTGAAGCACCAGCCTCGACTCACAGACATCATATCGTCGATCCCAGATCAGCATAAAAAGTATCTCATTCCAAAGCTCAAGGCCAAACCTGTCAGAACAGCATCCGGTATCGCTGTTGTAGCAGTGATGTGCAAGCCTCATAGATGTCCTCACATTGCCTATACTGGTAACATCTGCGTCTATTGCCCTGGTGGACCAGATTCAGATTTCGAATACTCTACTCAATCATACACAGGGTACGAGCCCACGTCCATGAGAGCGATCCGTGCAAGATACGACCCTTATGAACAAGCAAGAGGCAGAATCGAGCAGCTCAGACTGTTGGGACACTCCATCGACAAAGTCGAATATATCATTATGGGTGGTACTTTCATGTCCTTGCCGCAGGACTACAGAGAAGAATTCATCACCCAGTTGCATAACGCCCTCTCAGGTTACAACGGTAAGAACCTAGACGAGGCCATCAAGTTTTCCCAACAATCGCAGACTAAGTGTGTGGGTATCACGATAGAGACCAGACCAGACTACTGTACAGAAACACACCTAAGCGACATGTTGAAGTACGGTTGCACACGTTTGGAGGTGGGTGTCCAGTCTGTGTATGAGGATGTTGCAAGAGACACTAACAGAGGACACACAGTGAAGGCAGTTTGTGAGACCTTCTGCGTCGCGAAGGATGCTGGTTACAAGGTCGTCAGTCATATGATGCCTGATTTGCCCAATGTGGGAATGGAGCGTGATCTCAACCAGTTTATCGAGTACTTCGAGAACCCGGCCTTCAGAACCGATGGTCTCAAAATATACCCTACCTTGGTCATCAGAGGCACTGGTCTCTACGAGCTCTGGAAGAAGGGACTCTATAAGTCGTACAACGCCAATGCGCTTATCGACTTAGTAGCAAGAATCATGGCTTTAGTTCCTCCTTGGACCCGTATCTACCGTGTGCAACGTGATATTCCAATGCCACTTGTTTCTTCCGGTGTGGAGAATGGTAATCTCCGAGAGTTGGCATTGGCGAGAATGAAGGACTTCGGTACAACTTGTCGTGATGTTCGTACTCGTGAGGTCGGAATACAGGAAGTTCATCACAAGGTGCTGCCTGATCAGGTCGAGCTCATAAGAAGAGACTATACAGCCAACGGTGGTTGGGAGACGTTTTTGTCGTACGAGGATCCAAAGCAAGATATTCTTATTGGTTTGTTGCGGTTGAGAAAGGCAACAAAAGAGTACACGTTCAGAAAGGAGTTTACCCTGCAACCCACATCCATTGTCAGAGAATTGCATGTTTATGGCTCGGTTGTGCCCCTTAAATCCAGAGATCCAAGAAAGTTCCAGCATCAAGGTTTCGGTACTTTGTTGATGGAAGAGGCCGAGCGTATTGCTAGGGAAGAACACAGGTCCAAGAAGATCAGTGTTATCTCTGGAGTGGGAGTAAGAAATTACTATGCTAAGTTGGGATACGAAGTGGATGGACCTTACATGTCGAAAATGCTTTAGGGAGCCTATTTTATTGCCTGGTAGTACATAATTTGCATGATTTCATATTATACAAGCTTTTTGGGAGAATCTTTATCTGGTATTCAAACAATGTAGCGACCGTCCTGGGGTTGAAATCCTTATAATACATGAATGCGATGAGTGATAAATGCAAAAGTTGATGTGTTCAATGACGGAAAAAGTATCTGTTGCTTTGTTGGAGTTGGTCAATTTCATGAGCCCAGCCAGGAATGTCTTCACCTGAACCACCGACAGGACGCTCCAAAACCACATTCTCGAGACCGAGAGCATCGCTCAACCATGGATGGTTCACCATTCCACCAGCATCTGCTCTCTTCTCGGGTTGTAAAGTCAACATGGGCAGCAAGAAGTCGGAGATTTCGATAGCATCGCTGACAGAGAACTTGTACTTTTCCATGAGGACATCTTTGAGTCCCCAAGGCTTGAGTTTGGAGATCCGGAGCAACTCGCCGCGGGAGTTGAAGAAGTCCCTGGCATAGTAACTATCCTTGAGCATAGACTTTGGGAATTGACCAATCAACTCAATGATCTGAGCAATGTGGTCGTCGTCTTTGCTGTACGACTTTCCAGATCTGGGGTCGAACAAGTAGTCACCAGTGAGGAGCTCGAATATCAAGCACGCAAAAGACCAGAGATCTGCCGATGCACCCCAGTGGTAGCCAAGCAAAACCTCTGGCGATCTGTATTGTCTCGTTTGGATCTCGTCTGTGAAGTGGTGATGGACCCAACAAGAGTTACCCAAATCAGCGATCTTGACCGAGATCAACTCGTCCTCGTTGATGATCAAAGACGAGTTGTTGACAAAGGAGTCGTCTCCGTTTTCTCTTGATGGACCATTAAAGGCGCCCGAGGAGTTTGAAATGTACATGGAGGAGAGAGAATTGTTCAAACTCTTCTCCATCTGCTCAGATACCTCCGCGTCGGATGAGTTACTGAAAGAGCCAATGCTAACAACCTTCTTGATGGGAGTATTGTTGGAGGAATTGGAAAGTGTGTGGATGTTAGTGAATGACTTGTTGAAGGAACGTAATGGTGAGGGTAATGGCTGAGAGCCAGTGATGAGTGTTTGGCGACGGGATCTTCTCCCGTTGCGAACCATTGGTGGTGAAACCACATCGATCGAAGATCTGACTTTCTCGACGGGTGTGTCGGCTTGTTTTAGTTGAGGAGTATTTTGTGCCGATGTAGATGGTGTGGAGTTAGACTGTGTGGATACTCCCAACTGTGACTTTGTTCTCAGAAGCTTGCGTTGAAGTTTGGCCTTCTGCTCCTCCTGCTCGACCAAACGAACGATTTGCTCGACGTCTCCTATTTCAATCAAGACGTTCTCCGGCTTGATATCAGTGTGTATGACACCGCATTTGCGGTGGAGGAAGTCCAAGGCTGACAATAACTGCTTGGCGATCTGCTTGACGAAAACAATGGGAATGCCCTTGTGCTTATAACGGCGAATGAGCCCAAGAAGATTTTCACCCAAAACTTCAAAAACCATGCAGACGTGAACACCGTTGGGGCCTTCGTGGGAGAATGTGTCTAGAAGCTGGATGACATGCTGGTGGCCAGGATGGTGTGTGTCGGAGGTGGTGACTTTGTCTAGAAGCTTGATTTCATCAACAGCAGTGTCTGTGTACTGTTTGGCAGAACGAACAATCTTCATCGCCACATGGCACTGTTTATCGTTGTCTCGAGCAAGCCAAACAGTAGAGAAATGCCCCCAACCGAGCTTTCTGACCAAGGTGTACTTTTTGTTCTTGTACGTTTCCCCAATGTGACATGTATGGTAACCTCCAGGAACGTAGTCTTTGAGGTCCTCCTCGTTATCTGGGTTCACCTCGTTGAGTTCATCTTCACTGTCACTGGCATTTTCCGCATGCTCTTCCTCTTCTTTGTGGGTCTGTAGTTCATCTTTAGAGATTTTACTTTTCAACGAGGTGGTTTCTCTGTCGGCGCTCTCCAGCTCCAGCTTCTCCCTTCCAATCAAAATATTAAGCTGTTCTTCACTCTGGTCCTCGAAGCTTGTAGTGATAGGAGCGAGCTCTGGTCTAAACAGGCTCACCTGAGGTAGGGAAGTAGCGATGTTGCCGGGACCATTAAATCGAGGAAGGAGATTGAAAGACGATGAGATGGCACTGGCCTCCCTAGGTTCCAAACATTCGTTTAAACTGTCTGTGCCGGAGAAGTCTGCCAGCTTTGAGTGCTCGTCATGCTTCCCGTTTCTTGGTTTGACCTTTTTCTGTGCTGCCTGGCTCTCAGTATCGGCCTTCTTGATTGCAATGGACAAGTTCGACTTGTGTTTTGGCATCAGGTCCAACGCTCGATTCGTGTAATTAGTTTCACTGGATTATAAGAGCTGCTCTGTACTGGATTCGATCGTGAGAATGCAGGAAAAGTGACCAAGAGTTGGTCTGAATTTTAGGTAATAACAAAGATGGAGTGCAAATGGGCAGGATCATCAAAATCACGACCGAGAAAAATGAGCGTAACCATTGATTCTGTCATGTGACCCGGCTGTCAACATATGCAAGCGAAGACGACAGCGCTGTCTAAAATTTACATAATTAATTGTTTTTTGTATACTGGGCTTGGCATTAGATTCATAATAAAACTTCTTTTCTGTGGCTCCATCGAAAACGTTGTTTTACGATAAGCGAGATGCTGATTCTCAGATGCTCCTACATATACGGCTCCAAGAATGCCTTCCATGACTATAGATTATGAACTCTATTCCAAACCAGGATATGGGGGTTGCACCATTAATCGAGATCCATCTCTTCACCCTGCTCTTCCTTCTTGTCATCCTTCTTCTCGCCCTCAGAGCCCTTGGAGGCCTCTCTCTGGGCAGCCATCTTCTCAGCCATCTTGGCCATCTGGTCAGCCTCCTGCTTCTGTCTGATGGCCTGCTTCTTCTCCTCCTCCTTGGCCAAGTAACGGCCTCTGATAAGGTTACCAATGGCAGCCAACTCCTCGTACTTGGCGATGTACTTAGCCTTGGTCGAGTCGTAACCGTCGTCGTACAACCAGTCCTCAGCCTTCATCAACATCTCGGACAATCTGGCCTTCTCGTCGTCAGAGGCAAAGTCCTTGTACTGGTCCTCCAACTTGCCACGCAACTCGTAGATGTACTCCTCCAAGGCGTTCTTTCTGTCTTCGGTGTCAGCAACCAACTTGTCAGCAACGACCAAGGCGTTCTCCTTCTCGAAGAAAGCAGCTCTCTCCTCCTCGGTCAAAGCGGCAGACTGGACCTCAATGATCAAGTCGTCCTTCTTTACAGTCTTCTTGACCTCTCTGTACTCAGGCTCGGACTCCTCCTCCTCCTCTTCGCCCTCCTTTGGCTCCTTCTCAACCAACTCCTTCACGATCTTCTCTTCCGTCGTGTAGGCAGACTCGATTGTGTAGAAACCAGATGGGTCGTTTCTCAACTTCAATTTGGTGGCAATAGAAGTCTCACCCTCGTTAGGCTTGACACCCTTGATGGTCCACTTGGCGATCAATGGCTCGACACCAGCGGGCATCTCGTTCTTGTTTGTGTATCTGGCCTCAACCTCGAAGTCACCCTTTCTATACAAGGTGATGATCTTGGTGGATGGGAAAGTGCCGCCTCTTGGGAACACCTCCAAGTGGTCGTCATCCTCCTCCTCTTTGTCCCAGTAGTAGGAGACCGAGTATGGGTTGAAGTCCTCGAACTTGAATGGTCTGACTCTCAAGGTTGGGGAGTGCATGGCACAGATGAAAGCATTACCTCTGGCGATGGCCTCGTCTTGATTGAGGGTGGTGGAAAGTGGCTTACCGAAAATTTCGCTCAACTTGTTCTTCAAGCTTGGAACTCTGGTGCAGCCACCAATGATCTCGATGGAGTCGATGTCAGCGGTGGTGAGGCCAGCGTCCTTCAAGGCAACCTCGATTGGGACGTGGATTCTCTCCAACAATGGCTGAACGTACTCCTCCAACTCCTCTCTGGTCAAAGAAGAAGAAACATCAACGTCGTTCATGACGGACTCGATGTTGATAGGAGCCTGGGTGTTGGCAGACAAAACCTTCTTGACCTTCTCAGCGGCAGCAAGAACTCTGTAGTAAGCCTTAGGGTTCTCCTTGATGTCAATCTTGTACTTGGTCTTGAACTCAGCAGCAAAGTGCTCAGTGATGGCCTTGTCAAAGTCTCTGCCACCAAAGTGCTTGTCGTAAGCAGAACCCAAAACCTTCAACTCACCCTTCTTGACAGCGGCGATGGAAACCTGGTACGAGGAGTGGCCAATGTCGACGAAAGCAACGTTCTTTGGCTTATCCTCAGGCAACTCGTTCTGTTTGAAAACGCCGTACCCGACGGCGGCGGCAGTGACCTCGTTCACGATTCTGACAGGGTTCAAACCGGCAATCTTGCAGGCGTCAGAAGCAGCACGTCTCTGCTTCTCGGTGAACCACACTGGGACAGAAATACAGATGTCCACAATGTTGCCCTTAGTCTCCTTGGCGGTGATGTCCTTGATCTTGTTCAAGAACATGGCGGTCAACTGGGTGGAGGTGAATTCCTGGTTCTCGTTGGCAAATCTGACCTTGGCGCTGATCTGGCCCTTGTCGTTCTCAACCAAAGCACAGTTGGAGTAGTCAGCCTCGATCTTGAAGTCTGGGTCGTTGTAGTTCAAACCCAAGATTCTCTTCAAGTTGCCAACGGTGTTTTTGAGGTTGGAGGTCTGCTGATTCTTACCGGTCTCACCGATGAATCTATTCTTCTGGCCAAAACTCACGAGAGTTGGAGTGGAACGGTTGGAGACCTCATTGACGATGATGTCAATACCTCTGTTTCTTGCGCAGGCAATGACAGTGTTGTCATTACCGAAATCGACACCAAATGGAGTAGCCATTTTCTAATTCCAATAAATTACTCGAATTCGTGGGAAGATCACGTAGTATCAAGTGCAAAAGCGCTGAGGCGACTTTTCATATAGTATGCGAAAAACTGCTTCTGTTCGCGCACGACTCATCTAGAAGGTTCGAGAAAAATCCATCACGTGGGGACTAATTTTTCGGGGATTTGGCGACTATTTGCACTTATGATTTCCATCGCGACAGAATGAGCAGGACAGACGGCTTACATTTGTAGTAAAATCCTGGTTTATACAACCTTCATCGGGACCCTGCCTCGATGCTTGTGTGTTCTGAGCAGTACGCACTCCTGCACCCTGCGCAGATTGTGCATGTAGTGTCGCAACAAATGTCTGGGCAGTTCGGATACTAGGAACCCAGACTGCACTAAGGAGGAAGAGTGGGTTGAATAGGTCACTAGAAAAATAGCAATTGCCTATTAGAGCCGAAAATCCCGCCCTGCGGAGGTAAAGTTTCCCAAACAGTAAGAGCACCAGGCCTCCTCACGGACCAATTGGGGCTGCTAGTCTGGCACATAACCCTATTTTGACTGCAAAATCCGATCTCACCATCTTCAGTGACTTCCACCTTAGAACGAGCTCTGTTCTAGAACGGTCAAAAGGGTCATCCACCCTCCAGACTGGATCAATTGCAAGTAGTCCTCGTATTTCTTGTCTCTAGCAAACTTGTAGAGAAGGTCAAGCTCCTCGGCGCTGAGGATTCCCATCTTGTGCAAATACACCAAGAAGTGGAAGTCAACCAACTGGCCACCGTCACTGTCACCCTGCTGTATTTGTGTCTGGACTGTCTTGAGGTTTTGGGACTCCCCGAGGAAGTCTCGGTTCTCCACAGCAAAGCCAAGCTTGAACTTGGGATTTGGCTCCAAGGGGAACGAGTTCAGCAATGTGACCAACAAGAACTCGACTGGGAAAGCCGGTTTGGCGTTTTCCTTCACTTCCAAGCCATACTCGTTGATCTTGGAGTAAAACACATCAGGGACGTATCTGGTGCCCTGCGTAGGATTGATGTAAAGCATGTTGGGGTGTGTAGATGCAGAGATGATGTCAGCCTTGACGAGCTCTTCGGCGGACCTCGAGACCTGGTACGAGTATGGCTCGATTTCGCCCTTCTGGTTGCCCGAAATCACGCAGGTGACGAACTTGGAAGAAAATTCACCCTTCTCGGCGTATTTGCTGAAGCTGGGGTGCTTGATCTGATTCTTTGCAGCCATGAGAACTTCGAGACAGGACAAGAAGTAGGACTCCTTGTGGCGTTTACACAAGACTGAACCGTCTTTGCGGCCCGAGTCAGTCAAGTCAGTGAAAACTACTCCCACTTTCTCCATTCCCAAGGCCAGAGCAACGGCATCGACTTCCTTCTCATTTTGCCAATCGAGAAGGGTGATACCGTCAAATTCTCCCAGCTGGGGAGGCTCATAGATCGCCTCAACGACCGCCTTAATACCCAAAGGGACCTTTTCAAACGGTTCGTATCTTCCATAGAGCACACCGTAGCGCTGGACTCCAGATTGTCGCCAGGCGTCGATGAATGTGTTGAGAATGGAGTGGTCGGAAAATTCCACATGGTCAACCATTCTGAATGGCTGTTGTTGAAGAGTGATTGGGGCAGGTTGGCACTTTGAGCAGATTCCTCCCGGATAAGGTGCATGGCCACCTTGACAATGCAAGTTTATAGCGTAGTTGAGACTCTGCAAGGGCGCAATGTACGAGGAGGCTTTACTGGTATTGTTCTGTTGCTCGTTCATCTCCTTGAGGTGTGCGTGAAACGACTTGTGCTTGATCTTCTGCTCCTCTAGGTACTTCTTGTCCCAAGGCGGCAAGGGCGAGCAATACTCACACATTCCTCTTTCTCCGTGGTTACAAAAGTTCGATCTTGGTCTCTTGATAAGCCCATCTTGTTTGTCCAACAAATCGTCAACAGGATGCTGCTTTACCGACTCTTTTGGCTTGGGAGTGGTGTCTCTGATGGCCACAGTGTGATTTGAGTTGGCAGCAGCAGATGGTGCTTCAGAATTCACTTGCGGCTCGTATGTCAAGAAAAGCATATCGCCGTTTTTGAGGCTGAGCTGCTCCACAGACTTCTCAGCAACCTCGGTGGCGCTTGTTCCCTTTTCATTGGGCTTGTCGCTGACGAATATCAGCCCAAGGTCTGCGATGTTGAATTTCAAGACAGCCTCGTTCAATGCTTTGGCAAGGGGTTCAGATGCCTCGATTTTGACTCGAAGCATGCCATCTTTGGACCGGATACGGATAATCATGATCGAATGGCAAGAATGGGGTGGGGGCAATTGGTGATTAGATCACTCTTTGAGTTGCAATCTCCACCTATGCAGGCGATACAGCTGGTGTGGAGGTGTCTTGAAGGAAACGTACACCCAATTGGAGACGGTGGAAATGGAAGCTCTATGATGGGGTCTAGAAGGGTTTGTTAAGCAACAAAATACAGTCAGTTTGGGGTTTTGATCACTTTAGAGCGTGTGCACTTTGGCAGCCATGCGAGATCCTCATTGACACTGGATGGGTACGAATGCACCGAGTAATGGAAAATGACTATTGACCTAATTTTTTTTTGATATTCTTTAAATTGAAAAAAAAGGTCTGGAAGGATACAAGAAAGGCCGTGTCGGAATTCAAAAAGTAAAATGTCAATAAATATAGTGCAAGCTACGGAGCTCGCTAAGTGCTCGTCAGTTGCAGTCTCCTCTCCTATCACACAAGGTGCTGGAATGTGATTATACGAAGGTCCCAAGATCAAATTGCTGTTGAATAATAAGAGGTCGACGTCATATTAGTTCTGGATAGCGAGATTCCCTCTAGAGGAAGTACAGCGAGTTGAGGGATCCTAGATGCGGCCATAGGGGGCATTGTCGATTGTTAGTCAGGTGAATTTTCTTTATATCCTATATAGAGCTTCCAACAGTGCTTAAATGAATGAGACGAAAGAAAAAAAAAATACTACAGAGGCCTCTTCGGGTTCATTACATAGTGAGCTTGAATCGTAGCTGGAGACAAGATAAAAGGCCCAATCCTGAACCCATACACTCGCAATTTAAAAGCAGGTGATTCTTATTCATGCGACCTTGTGCCTCATGGCCAAGATGATTCCTGATTTACTGCAACCGTGTCCTTCGTTAACGGTAGACTCTTGACTCAAAAACCGCACGGCGCTTAAATGGTGCTGAGGCAGAGGCAGAGTTTCTTACTAGATCCGCCTCACTAGGTCCCGCCGAAGGCCAGGCCCGCCCAATGTCGAGAATGAGAGAGATGGGGTCCAACAAAATTTCACTACAAAAGCTCTTACTCCCCCAATATAGAATCCGACCCAGAATGGGACATGCACAAACCGGCTTCCACACATTAGTTCTGCTATGTATACAGTGCGAGCGATTTAGTTCGCCGGTGTTAACCAACGGCATGCTGGAACCGATACCTCCGTTCGGACGTACCGGCCACTCTAAGCAGGATGTGAGGCAACTTGATTGAAGACGACACAAAGCACAGAGGGTACAAAAGCTGTCAATGCTGAGTAGTGTCAGATTTTCCGGAACGCCCGGGTTCAACAACAGCCTATGCCCCGTCTCCAAGTTGTCATCCTCAACTACCGAACTTTGTGGGCTTTAAATTGAGAGACCTCTTTACGATTCTGAAAATCCTCTCTAGGACTGTAAGCGACCACTCACCAACTCTTCCCCGCCTCTTTGCCATTTCACAGTTATAGTCACATAATTTCACATCGAAATGCATTTCACAGCATACTTCCTCCACTCCATTCTCCTCTTAAACCACCGTCCCACATTGTTCACCATAATCGGATCTTCCGTCGTCTGTGCATGGAACCTCTGTAGTGCATTGTGCGAGACTGTTAGCAACTGAGGCCCGCCTCGAATTGTTCCGGCGCCGCATCAAAGAAAGACGTTGAATAATGGCACCAGACTAATCTTATCGATCTCTCAAATTATCAAATAGCAGCAAATATTAAACAGACATCTCGCTATTTTTGCACTTTCCTCTACTGCCACTGTGGTAGGGTTCTGCACCGGAGCCTGTCAAGCATGCAACCGTAGCACAGGGGCATAAACGAGACATCTGAGACAGAAGATGCATGAAGACCAGTCAGAGCAAATCTCAAATCCGCCATTTTTCTCGCTTTCTCACTTTCTCCCCAAAATCCCATGTCACGGACCCCTGCCCGATCTTGGCCGAGATCGTTATCCTTTCTGCACAAGCCTAAATAGCAATCCCTCCTGCGCCCGAATCCGAGCCGTTTGGTCTTACACACAGTCTTCCACCTCTGAAAATGTAAGGTGGACACATCGCCAATGATACATATCTAATCTCCTTCTCCTCATAATTCTAGCATCCAAAGGCATCTGCATTCATGGTTCCGCGAGCTACCCAAAATAAGCGTCTTCTAGTGGGCGTGGCCTCGATTGTGGCTCTCGTTTTTCTATATTTCATCTCCTTCCATCTGCCCCTGGCAAACAGCATAGTGTATGTTGATAAGGCCACGGGGAAAGTGATTTCTGATTTCACGCCGCTGGAGGCCGCTCCAGCCAATCAGGAAGCTCTCCAGCCTGCTCAGGAAGCTCCCCAGCCTGCTCAGGCAGCTCCCCAGCCTAAAGCACAGCCCCAGGATCCCATCAAGGACAATGTGGATGAGGAAAAGGCAGCATTGCAACAGATAGGCACCAACGAGAACGGGGATTGCGTCATTCCTGGAGAAAGGGTGAAGGCAACATTTGTCTCTTTGGCAAGAAATGAAGAGTTGTTCGAGCTCATCAAAGCCATCAGAAACGTCGAGGACAGATTCAACCGTAAGTTCCACTACGACTGGGTGTTCTTGAACGATAAGCCGTTCACCGAGGAGTTCAAGGCGTTGACCAGCGCCATTGTGTCTGGAAACGCCAAGTATGGCCAAATTCCACCAGAACACTGGGGGTATCCAGAGTGGATTGACCAGAAGAAGGCAGCTAAGGCCAGGGAGGATATGAAAGCCGCTAAGATCATCTACGGTGACTCCGAGTCATACAGACACATGTGCCGTTTCGAGAGTGGCTTTTTCTGGAGAAACCCCTTGTTGGAGGAGTATGACTGGTACTGGAGAGTGGAGCCAGGCATTCAGGTCCATTGCGACTTGAACTACGACTTGTTCAAGTTCATGGAGGACAACAACAAGGTCTACGGGTTCACGATTTCTATACACGAGTTCCAGAAGACAATTCCCACCTTGTGGCAGCACACCTCAGACTTCATCAAGTTGCACCCAGAGTACATCGCCGAGGACAACTTCATGGACTTTATCAGTGACGACGGCGGCAAGACTTACAACTTGTGTCACTTCTGGTCGAATTTTGAAGTTGCCTCGTTGAAGTTCTGGCGCTCCCAGGCCTACAGAGACTATTTCGACTACCTTGACAAAACGGGAGGCTTCTTCTACGAGCGTTGGGGAGACGCCCCCGTGCATTCGATTGCTGCAGCCCTTTTCCTCCCCAAGGACAAGATCCACTACTTTGGGGACGTGGGCTACAACCACGGAGTGTACACACAGTGTCCGTTGAACGCTGAGTTCCGTTACGAGCACAAGTGTGATTGCAATCCGATCAAGGACTTCACATTCAGAGGGTACAGTTGCGGCAGGAAGTACTACGACGTGATGAAGATGGAGAGACCCAAGGAGTGGGTGCACTTTCAGTAGTTTGGATTTATAGACGTCAAATTGGCATTGGAAAAGCATTTGTAGGGGATCTGTGGAAGGTGCAAAAACCAAGCTTTACTCTGACCAGGTCGTACTGCACACAAGCCAGGGCTGCGCACCCTTGGTGCACAGGGCCGCTTAAGCGAAGGAACACTTTTCGCATTGAACCACGATTGTTCTGGACATCAGCGGATGGTCTAGGTATGCTCTTGGAGATGTCCTAAGAGCAAAAACGATCAAAGAAAATAATAATGAAGAACGACTGCAAATCTCGAAATTTCCCCGCAAACCAAAATTCCTTCGATCGCCAGAACACTCCAACAATGCGCACAAGAGCCCGCCTGACGATTGTCCTAAGTGGGTCGAGCGGGCTAAAGAGGAGGTCGGGCCTCTGGCCGTGTATATAAGGATGGGTGAATTGGCTTTTATACAGGAAAAGCTACCTCCCCTTGGGCTGGGTTCCGTTTTTGTTTGATTTGACCGCCTCCCCGTCCACCCCCCAAGCCCCGTTGTGTCAACATTTCGCCGTCGGCCTCCCTGGTGCTCTGTCCCGCTCTCACCTCTCGTCTTTGGTGAATAGCGGCACTGTATGCAGGATTTTCAGTCCGCGCAAGGAGAACACGTAAAGTGAGATAGAGCCCGTTTTTTTCTTCCCTACTACCCACTCAAATCTCGGAAAAGCAGGTCCCACCATGGCTTCTCCCAGATCCAATGCCAGGTTGGTCCGTTTTGCCATTTTCGCATTGGTGTTGATCTTCTGCGGCTATGTGCTCACCAAGGGCTCCACTTTCGAGGCGCCAGCCTCGTCCAATGTGGCTAACTCAAACTCGGCTCCAGCCGAGACTATTCCAAAAGAACCAGTGGCTCAAAAGGCCGCTGAAGGTGCTCAGGCCCCAGCCCAGGCTGCTCCCGCTCATCAGGCCCAGGCTCCCGCCGCTGCTCCTGCCCAGGCCAACTCTGGTGCCTACAACCTCAACGAGAAGATCAAGGCCACTTTCGTGACTTTGGCGAGAAACTCCGACAAGAAGCAGATTCTTCTGTCCATCAGACAGGTCGAGGACAGGTTCAACAGCAAGTACCACTACGACTGGGTGTTTTTGAACGACGAGGAGTTCTCGGAGGAGTTCAAGTCGGCTGTGTCTGCTGTGGTGTCTGGTAAGACCAAATTCGGTCTTATTCCCAAGGAGCACTGGTCGTACCCCGACTGGATTGACAAGGAGAAGGCCGCTTTGGCCAGAGAGGCCATGGTCCAGAAGAAGGTCATCTACGGTGGCTCCGAGTCGTACAGACACATGTGCAGATTCGAGTCTGGTTTCTTCTACAGACACGAGTTGATGAAGGACTACGAGTACTACTGGCGTGTGGAGCCCGATGTCAAGATCTACTGTGACATCGACTACGACATCTTCAAGTGGATGAAGGATAACGACAAGTGGTACGGCTGGACCATCTCTTTGCCTGAGTACAAGGAGACCATCCCTACCTTGTGGGAGACCACCAAGAAGTTTATTGAGCAGAACCCCCAGTACCTTGACCCCAACAACAACATGCAGTGGATCTCCGACGACGGTGGAAAGACCTACAACGGGTGCCACTTCTGGTCCAACTTCGAGATCGCCAAGCTTGACTTGTGGCGTGGCGAGGCCTACACAAAGTACTTTGATTTCCTCGACAAGGCTGGTGGATTCTTCTACGAGAGATGGGGTGACGCTCCAGTCCACTCCATTGGTGCTTCGCTCTTCATGCCCAAGGACAAGTTGCATTTCTTCACCGACGTGGGCTACTGGCACGTGCCATTCCACAACTGTCCCGTCGACGAGGAGACCAGACTGAAAAAGAAGTGTATTTGCGAGCCTAAGGATGATTTCTCTTGGAGACCATACTCCTGCACACCCAAGTTCTTCACGTTACACGGTTTGAAGAGACCTACCGGTTGGGAGAACTTTGCAAGTTAAACTTAGTCAGCTCAATATTTAAGACACTCTGGGTCACATTTAGTGATTTGAGAATACACGTGTGGCGAATTTCGTATCGGTTGAAATGAGCCTGTAGAGTATTAGTAGGCGGTCAAAAGTCGTTGCACTAGGAGGTCTATTGGCGGAAACAGCTCTTCGGAACCGCATTAATCCCCTTTGAGAGCTCATAAAAATTAAGAATCAGTTCTTGAGAGAGTCTTTAGGCATCCTGGTCTTCATTAGTTCGAGAAATTCACGAATGCATTGTGCCACAGCTGTGTCTTCGACTTGACGAATAAAAAGAGTCCTTTTCTCTCAGAATTTTCTGCTCTTAATCAATGAGACGAATTTGTGGGTTCCTTATTCGCATATGTATCATAAAGTCTTCAACTTCCAAACTTAGATAGCCGAAGTGTATGTTTCCGATACAAATTCGATTGCGAGGATTCAATGGAAAACAAAGCCCTCCGTTTGTTAGGTTGAATGTAATTTTAGAAGCTCTGACTCAAGGCATGTTAGGAATAGGTATGTACCGCTGAACTGTGAGATCCATACTAAAGGTATCAAAAACCTACAGAATTGGCGTACGAAACACCACAACCACCAGACAAAATAGCTTGTTCTTAGAATCGTTATGTTCATTGAGCACAGAGTGATTTCAGATTCCGTAGACAAAAAATGGAACTTTATTGATCTGAAACTATTAATTCTTCTCGGCCAAAACTGGAGTGCTGCTGACGCTGCTGGAACCCGAATGCAACCCCTTCGATACCGTTTCTCAAAGTGTTTCAAACAAAATAATATACTACGACATCAGCTTGTCGAACTCTACTTTTGTATCAAGATTGTATTCACAGTCAATTCTCATGAACGTGCCCCCCGCATACGCACAAGGATTTGCAGCCATTTGCCCCATGTAACACACACAAGGAGCACAAAATCAGGGTTTTCGGAATCACAAAACAAAAAAACTCCCGAGGCATTACGAAGTCGTAAAGCTGATACACGAGCCTGATTTATCAAAAATAAGAGCAGTTGAGAACCAACAAACTTGACGTGCTACCTTTGCCGTGTGAGGCACGTTCTCCACACAATCCCACCTCCACCACCATATCCAAACCCCAGGGATACCCCTATTTTTTCTTCTTTAAATAGCAGCGGTCGGACTTCGAATTGCCGCTTGTAACGGCCCATTGTGTAGCATTCTCGCAGGTAGACGAAACCAAGGCTACACTAGTGGGCTACAATGCCGAAGGCAGCGGCTGCGAAAACGCTTCACGCCGTACCACATTCCGGACGAGGTTGCTAAACCCAGTTTGAGAAGCGATTACAAAAAAAGTTTTGAATACGAGTTTTGGAAGCTACAGCTTTCAAAAGTTCTTTGTTCTTTTTTTGCCTTTGTCCTTTCCGGCCTTGTTTCTCTCTTTATCACCTGCCTTTCTCCCACCACCGCGATCCACCATTTCATGCTCCATTCTCAATTGTTTCATTCCTACAGAGAAGCCCTTCTGAAACACACGGTGCACGTAAGGGGCCCTTCACCACGTCTTTTTTTACCATTCGTCTTCTCATATTAGTCCCGAGCTGAAGCTGTTTTCAGAACTTACCTATTTAACAAAACTTTTAAAAGATTCCTCACTTTTCCAAATCTCCAACCAACCCGATGCCTGAACTGGTTCGTCACAGACCTCCGTCGTTGAAGCTAGCCCACGACGACGCCAAAAACGACGTGATTCTTCGGATTGTCAGTCCCATTGCCACGCTGTCCATGAGCCAGAACATGAAGAACACCATGAGAATCAGCGAGTCCATCAGGAGAAGACAGTCGTCCATCATCGCTGCTAAGAACAATGAAAACCCCATCGACTCGTCTCTGGACCTGGACGCCCAGAAACTGCCCCTGGAGAGCCCGAAACAGCCCAATAAGGAGACCCCAGCGGAACAGCCGAACTCAGGCCTGACTGGCGCCAACTCCTCGGGAAATACAGCAGTCAACTCGGCCCTCAACTCGTCCGAGTCCTCTGCCTCCTCCTCCGCCACTTCCACCGTATACCCAGCTCACGTGAAGGGAGAATCCCTTTCCCTGCCTGTCTCTGCTCCTCCCGCGACGACCCAGCTGAGTCCAGGAGCGTACTCCTCTCTGGACAGGGTAGGGTCTTTGCACAAGCGGAGTTTGAAGCGAGAACGGATCCCCAAACCGCTCAAACTTCACCAGCACGCTGCGTTTGGAACTGGTCCATATACTGCCGCGATTGGGCCTCCAGGCGTGTATCTGGCGCAGATGAACGGGTTCAAGTCGGCTCCGCTCAGATCGTACTTTCCCGGGGTTCCTCGGGTGGTGCACCACATTCGTGCCAGGCCCCCACTAGTGCCAATTGGCCACCCCTACACGGTCATTCAGACCCCTTACCAGCGGAATATGCCTGTTGTGGCAGATAGAAGAGCTCCCAGAGTAGCCAAGGCCCTGTTGGCTGTTCCCAGCAACGGAACTCATTCCAGGTCTCCATCTTTAAACGGCTCTCAAAGCTTGAAAAGACCGTGTCCCGTTCAGGACATCTTTCCCGGAGACGTGAAGAAAGCAGCACCTCTACCGCTGCAGCCACCGCTGGCCCAAAACGAAAAATTCGCCTACACAGCTCCAGACGACCGGGAAGCCGCTACAGAAGAGGAAATGGAGGAAATGCGCCGCAAGTGGGAGGAGGGCGACGAGATCTTCGGGTGTGTCTCTTTCATGGACAAGCTGACATACCGCTTCAAGATCTTGAACAAAAACCTTTCGCTGGACGAGAAAAAGGCCAAGTTTATGAAGATATGCGAGACCACGTGGGACGAGTTCATGAAGGAAAAACCGGCCAATCGCCATATGTAACATACCTAGCAATACACCACCAAATGGAATGGGTCTCGAAGGCCATTCTCACTAATGCCCTGCGTTCGTGGGGTAGTTCTTTTTTCGCAGCCAAAACCGCTTTTTTGGTCACGTGCGCCGCTCACCAGTTTTAGAAGGCAAACCCAGTCTATTTTATCAGTACATCAACTCTTTGAATCTCAAGATATAGCATAATGAGCCTCGTGCTATCTGGCTTTTCCCGCCTGGTGCCGAGATCTGTTTCCCTATTAAGACAAATACCAAGACAGCGGCTCGTGCGTCTTCTGGTTCCGATCTCGAGAGGGTTCCTGACCACGCTAAATGCCCAGTTTCAACATTCGATCGCCCTCCAGCAGAGGCGGAACGATTCTGAGGATCCCAAGTTAAATAAAGACAAGAAAAATGCCAAAGAAGAAAAGGAAGAGGACCCAGAAACTAGAAGACACAAGGAGGAAGAGAAAAGGTTTCGAGAGGAACTAAGAAAAACCCAGGAGTCTTCCAAGAAAGGAAAGGGTAGAGACGCCACCATATTCAGCAAAGAGGGCCTTTCGTTGGTGCTTCTTTGTACACTTTTCAGCATACCCCTCGCATTCTGGTCATCCTTTGCCTCGCAGCCTTCGCATGACGAACTTTCATTCCAGTCGTTCAAGACCAGGTACTTGGAGAAAGGGCTTGTGACAAAGCTCACAGTCATCAACAGATTTGCCGTGGAGGCTGAGTTGATCCAGGGAGCCTTCTCTGAGGAAACTATTCGTGGTCCAAACGGGAATCCAGTGGTGGTTTTCACCATCGGATCTATTGAAGTCTTTGAAGAAGAAATGAACGCTGCTCAGGATAAATTGGGCATTCCTATAGAGGAAAGATTGCCAATTTCGTATGTGGAGAGAGGCTCCTGGTTCAATATGATCATGCCTATTCTTCCAACAGTGCTCCTTATTGGAGGTCTTTGGTACATAAGTGTGAGGAGATCACCTCAGGGAGGCCCAGGTGGCGCTGGCGGCATCTTCAAGATTGGCAAATCGAAGGCGAAGCTTTTCAATCAGGAAACTGAGGTCAAAATCAAGTTCAAGGACGTGGCTGGCTGCGAAGAGTCCAAGGAAGAGATCATGGAGTTTGTGAAGTTCCTTCAGGACCCTGTCAAGTACGAAAAACTTGGTGCCAAGATCCCAAGAGGTGCTATTTTGTCCGGACCCCCAGGTACGGGTAAGACCTTGTTGGCAAAAGCTACTGCCGGTGAAGCCGGTGTTCCATTTTTGTCTGTTTCGGGTTCTGAGTTTGTGGAGATGTTTGTTGGTGTGGGTGCTTCGCGTGTGAGGGACTTGTTCAAAACTGCTCGTGAGATGGCTCCATCGATCATTTTCGTTGATGAGATTGATGCTATCGGACGTGAAAGAGGTAACGGTCGTGTTGCAGGTAACGACGAAAGAGAAAACACATTGAACCAGCTTCTTGTTGAGATGGACGGCTTTGAGGCCTCTGATCACGTTGTCGTTCTTGCCGGTACCAATCGTGTGGACATCTTGGATAAAGCTTTGCTTCGTCCTGGTCGTTTCGACAGACACGTCAACATCGATACTCCAGATATCGAGGGCAGAAAGGCTATCTTTAAGGTACACTTAAACAAGCTCACTTTGAAGTGTGTTGAGGATATCAGGGCTTCGCAGAGTGATGTGGACTTCAGCAAGTACCAGCAGTTGATTGATGAGGCCACTGACAACCTCGCCGGAAGATTGGCTGCTTTAACCCCAGGATTTGCTGGTGCAGACATCGCAAACTGCTGTAATGAAGGTGCATTGATTGCCGCTAGAGAAGACGACACTTCTGTCGATGTGCATCATTTCGAGCAGGCCATTGAGAGAGTTATTGCTGGTCTTGAGAAGAAGTCCAGAGTCTTGACTCCAGAAGAGAAGAAGACAGTTGCCTACCACGAGGCTGGTCATGCTATTTGTGGCTGGTTCTTGGAATATGCCGACCCATTGGTGAAGGTTTCCATCATCCCTAGAGGTCAGGGTGCTTTGGGGTATGCTCAGTACTTGCCTAAGGACCAGTACTTGGTTTCTGAGGAGCAATTCAGACACAGAATGATTATGGCTCTTGGAGGTAGAGTCAGCGAAGAGTTGCATTTTGAGTCTGTTACAAGCGGAGCTTCTGATGATTTCAAGAAGATCACTCAAATGGCGCAGCTGATGGTGTTGCAGTTGGGAATGTCTCCGAAGATTGGAAGTATCTACTTCGATACCGGTAATGAGCAGGGTGGCTTCAAGGTGCACAACAACTACTCGGAAAAGACAGCCAAACTCATTGACGAGGAAGTCAAGCGTCTCATCGATGAGGCTTACGTGGCTTGCAAGCAGCTTCTCACCGAGAAGATTGAGTTAGTTGATAAGGTGGCAGAGGAAGTCTTCAAGAAGGAAGTCTTGACGAGGGAAGACATGATCAGATTGGTGGGCCCTCGTCCCTTCCCAGAAAGAAACGATGCATTCGACAAATATATCAAGGGAGACGATGTCTACAAGGGAAGACCTAAGGCTAAGCTGTCGGATGAGGACTCCTCATCATCTGAGACCGGAGGTGAAGCAACTGCTTAAACATAATTCATCATTGTACATAGGATTACACTATAGATTTCTATTAATCATTAAAAAATTCATCGATCGAGTCGTATCCGCTCTCGTCCTTTTGGGTGGAGGCATCTTGGTTTTTAAGGCTATTAACCCCTCCAATTGAGCTCGCCAGCGAGCTAATTGTATCGAGGTTATTTGAATTAACATCTTTGATCACCAATTTAGGGATGTCAAGCTGCAATTTGTTGTTTGGTTCAGAAGCGTTGAAAGAAATGAGAGGACTCTTTACCTTCGATAGAGATCTTTGTCTCCTTGTATTAGTGGCCTGAGGCGGTAGACCTGAGTTTGGGGTCTTTTTGGAATGCTTGTCCTGTAAGTGAGATTTTAACGAATGGCCTTTGATCGACATGAACTTGCAGCCAAGAATTGGACATTTATCGAGAGACAGAATGGACTGTTCTGTATTGTCAAAAGCAAGTGGAAAATACAAGCCAAGCTTTCTTACGCAAAGTTCTGAGATATACTTTTTGACCTCATTGGCGTCACCAGCCACAGGATATCCAATATAGGATAGTTCGTGAGGATGGGTCGATAGCAAATGTTCTTCATACTTTCTCTTTTCTTCTGCAAGAAACAGACAGTATTCGAAAGCACAATTATACCAATGAGGCGGATCCAGCAATTTTGTACGCTTCGAGGGGGAAGCTGCGTGGAAAGAACTCTTCAAGGGACTGGACGGTAAAGAGCCCATTCTAGATGTCTTGAACGGTGAATTGACGGCGTCAGAAAGCTCTGAAGCCTCAGAGGTCGAAAGACTGAGACTTTCACGAGTAAGAGATCTTCCGCTTTTGGTCGGACTGGAAAAAGCACGATACAAGTTATCGTCTGGTGCATCGACTCTCTTTGGAGGAGAGGACTCTTTATGTCGTTGTATATGACTGTCAAATTTCTTTCTTAGTTTCTCCTGATGAAGCTGCACGCGTCTGTGGTCATTGTAGGCCTTGTCGTAGGAATCGTCCTCGGCCCATATATCACCGTTCACTATAACTCCACCAACCTCTATTTCCTTCGGTGCCATCGAACGTAGGTGCCCATTGTCAATTGTAATCTTTCCTGTTTCAAGATCTATCTCATCAGACTCTAGATCATCGTTTATGGCCGCGTATTTCTCGAGAATTTGCTCCCATTTTTGCTTGAACTTATTCGAACTGGCTGTTTTGAGCCTCGTAATTTCATCATCCATGGCCTTTCCCGATAGCCTCAGCCCAGCCAATGGGGACGTGACAGTTCCTTCTTCATATTCTTCTTCTAGAGGAATCAGCCTCTCATAATTCGGCAGCATGCCTGAAGAATCAAAGGTTTGAATCGATGCCATATGCGTAAGTGTAGTTTTAGGTGCAGTATATGGAGTGGAATACCCAGACCATCCCAGCTAAATTCGTGATCTAAAGGGTGGTAATAGTACAAATTCATAGATATTCCTCTAATTATGCTTCCTATTTACATAGTGACTCCTAGTTCGATGTACGGATCATCTGGCGTGAGATGAGTACATACCATCTCGTGACTTCAAGACCTATTTACATGCTTCATACCAATTGAGTGTCAATTGGACCTCACAATTCTCTGTCTTCCCGCTTGATCTCCACCGTGCTGGTCCGATCGTTGTTCTTATTTTCGTCCCAGCACTTCCTGAAAGCCTCCATTTCTCCAAGACACTTGCGCCAGTCACCTTTGTCAGCATGACAGAGCTGAAGGGCTAAGTTTTCCTCATAGCATCCAGTTTTCATGATCCTTTGATCCCACTCATCGGGCTCGTCGTCTATTTCGTTACTCATTGTAATTCAAAGTTGAATTTGATAAGAAGCGTGGAGTATAAGGTGGTGAGACCTGTACCCCGGCTATAAGGCACCAAGTATGTGCAGCTCCGATACCTTACTACACCTTATCTGGGATATTCACATTCAAATTTCGTTTTCTATTTGCTCAGTCTAGTTCATTTCTATATTACAATTTTAGAAGCCAAAGCCCGACTTGGAATAAGCCATGGGCTTCAAGTCAGGATGGGGCACGGCTTCAAAGGTCTCCAGCTCAAGTTTCCAGGGACAGTTGGGGTCATTGGCGTCTCTGTAACCCTCGCCTGAGTCCTTGGCTTTGTCGTACTTTTCGTTCTCGATAATGTGAACCACAGCACCTTTGTTGCCAGTGGCATCACAGTAGTTGGGTGCACTGAACACAGTAATAAGTCTGCCGTTGTGTTCGTATTCGTAACCGTTCATTCTGACTTCGTGAGAACGCAAGACCTTGCGAATCTTGTTGCTCAAGCAGAATCTCTCGGTGATGTCTGGACCGAACTGGATACCCAATCCTCTCTTGGATGGGGATCTTCCGTTTTCGGGTTGTGGGTCGGTCCACAAAAGCTCCATGGCTAGTCCCTCACGTGGTGGCTGTGACGATCCCGAGCTTGGGAAACGGTTGATTTTCTTGATATCTTCAAGAGTGACCTTGTCGTTGGAGAAAAGTCCTCCGTGCATCACTAAGTAGGATCTGTTGACCAAAGTGGCCAAGGGCAATGCACCGAAGGATTCAGCAAATGCTTCAAAAACCTTCTTGGAGTACTTGGCCTCGCACTCATCTGTGAACCCGTAGGTCTTGTTCATATCGTTTGTCTCGTGGTTACCACGGTTGATGAAAAGCGACTGTGGGTATAAGATCTTCAAGACGTAGAGGTACAACGCAACTTCACACGACCACGAACCTCTGTCGACGAAATCACCGTTGAATAAATAGATGTGCTCGTTGGAGACGTAACCAAACTTCTTAAAGAGGTTCAACACGTCGTAGAACTGTCCGTGGGTGTCTCCAACCACAGTCAATTTCTTACCGTTCTCCAAAACGATTTCCTCATCTGGCAAAGTCAGCTTGTCAATTGCTGAGTGGGGCAAGCTCACCTCAACCATAGAGCTCTCCTTTCTGAGGATCTCGTTGACCTTGGCGACAATAGCGAAAACGTGCTTCTTGGGCAACTTACCACCTTCCTTGAAGAGTTTAATCATGTAGCTCAAGTAGCTCTGGTCCATTCCTCCAAGCTCAAGAGAAACCTCCTGAGTTTCTTGCGATTTGGTTGCCTTGATCTCCAAGCTTGGACCTTCCCACAGCTTCTCAACAAGCATGCCGTCGAAATCAAGGCTGTAGATGACCAGCAGTTTAGTGTCTCCAGCGATAGCTCTCTCGAATGCCTCTTTCTTCAAATAGTTTACACACTGCTTGTGGTTCTCCAAGGTCAATTTGTCATTCGGAAGTTTCTGGAGAACGATCTTAAAGTTCTTCTGTGCTTCTTTGTAGTTTAGAAGTGCCATGAGCGATACACCCCTCCTGTAGTATGCCTTCATGAACAGTGGGTCCGCCTTGATAGCGGAATCACAGTCAGCAATGGCCAGACCATAGTTTTCGAGCTTAATGTGAACCTGAGCCCTGTTGGAGAAGAAGATTGGGTTTGAATCATCAATTTCGATGGCCTTCGTGTATGCTTCAATGGCTTCGTTATACTTTTGCTCTTTGAGAAGCTTATTGCCCTCGTCCTTGAACTTGACAGCTTCGGACATATCGTGAATTAAGGACTAATACGAATTTCGAATTCTGCGAGCGAATTTTAAACCTATGGAGGGAAGTTTTGATGCCGTGACTAGAGTTTTTCAACTTCATTAGCGCGCATACAAATAGGGCAGTTGTTGCCAATGTACTACAACTATAGCACAATCTGAATACTGTTAATACTTTTATTTGATGTTTACGAGATTCTGTGTCTTCCGTATCCGAACCATTCTCATATGCGGATACGCAATCCTGATGCTGGCAGTCCTATGCTGGTGATCTGCGTTATGCGACACACCTCACCCTTGTACTCTGGTTTGTACTTAGCTCCCACTAGAGCTTCAGTGACAACAGGGTCTCCCTTGTAGATGACAGTGTAAGATGCACTGCAAATGTCGAAATCGGCGTAAGGATCGAAATCGATCTCAATAGCCTCGGTAGAAATTGTGTCTGATCTGGCTTGGATCTTTTGAGCTTTCTCGGCCTTTGGCCCACTGCTCACTAGACGCAAGAGCTCACCGGCAAAGTATGATGCACTTGTGTAGTTTTTGTTCTTGAACGATTCCAGCATCGCAACTTGCAAGGCATTCACGCGATGAGCGTCCTGAAGCTTGGCTCTTGTGAAGTATGCGGCCAACTCCAAATTTCTCTTGACATCACTTGGAGGAAGGGAACGACGCTCCAATTCGATAGACAAGCCCAACACATATTCACGACACAACGTGAGGACATCCTCACATTTCGCTTCCTCATCCTCATCGTGCACGCTGATGACGGCTATGGTATATATGATGTCACGGAAAGCTTGAATAGCATCTGGCAAGTTATTTGCTCTGAAAAATTTGAAAGCCACGCTCAATTTCTCTTCTAAGGAGTCGTAACCTGGAATGTATGGTCTGAACTTGTTAGGGTTGTCTTCGTCGTTATCTTCTCTGATGTAGTCCTTCATGGCTGGCAATCCATCTAGGCCAGGCAAGAACAACTTGTTGCTAGAGTAAACTTCCATGAAGCGCTTCTTCAAAGGAGCAAAGTCGGTGACTCCAAGCTGTTTGTTCAACAAAGATGCTGCTTGGTCGAATGCACCGGCGGCAACGTAACCAGCTGCAGTCTTGTTGTTACGGAGCCAGTATGCGATCTCACCATCAGCACCTTCCACCTTAACTGGTGCAGGTTCATCTTCGCCAATGTCGCTGAATACGGCATCATCATGGTCATCAATGTCAAGATCTTCATCTTCCAAGTCCCATCCACCTTCATCCTCTTCTAGGTCATCGTCCAAAGCGGCGTCAGCGAAGTCCATAGAGCCTCCGTTGCGGACCTCCTTCTCAGACACTCCACTGTCACTCTCGATGTTTAAGTCATCGACTTGACCGGTGAGAATGGCATTCTCGAAGTATGAAGTGTTGCCCTCCTTAATTGGCCAGTTTCCTGCGATCTCAGGTCCTGGTGTAGGCAATTGGACTGGTTGATTGAGATCTGGCAAAGACACATCGTTCTCGGTAAGACCAGCAGCAGCCAAGATCTCGCCCGCCTTTTCGTTGAGTCCGCTCGATTTGGCTAAAGTGTAGGCCAAAGGAAGCTGGTTAGCCTTGATGTAGGCATCAACTCTTGTCTGGACATCGTTGTTGTAAAGTGTGTTTTGCACCAACGAAGAGAAGTTGGAACGTGCCTCGGCAATCAAGGACATCTTGCCCAATCTCTCGGAGTCACCTTTGTACAAATAGAGGAAGGACAACTTGTCGAAGAGCTGCAATTGTTGGTACATTCTCTCGACGAGCTCGACATTGCCCTGGTTCAAGGCTTCTTGGGCCAATCTATCCCAAATGGTGTTGCTCTTGAGCTTGTTAGCTTCCACCTCAGCAGTGGCCAAATCACCACACTCGAGGGCCAAATCAAATCTGGTCTCTGGGTCTTGGACAAACTGCAAAGCAATTTCCGGGAACCCCTTCTTCTGCAAGTATGCAATGATGTTCTGGCCGACCAAGTTGGAGTTCTTGATGATTCTCAAAACCTCGCCGAAGTTTCTGTTGACCAAGGATCTCTTGAATCTGTACTCAGTCGGGTCAATTGTGATCTTTTCCACCTTTCCAGAACGACTCAAGCAGTAAACCTTGTTCTGACTGATCTTGGCGATGTAGAGGGTGCTCTCCAATGTCTTGATGATACCGTTGTCCCCATTCAATAGGGTGTATTTGATATGATTCAAAGTGGAATATAACAACACACCAGACTCATCCCAAGCGGCGCTCTTGATTCTGATGGTCTCGTGGGTGGATGTAATCAACTGCAAATCTTTTGTGGCGATCGAGAGAGTGTGCTTAGATAAGAGAGCCAAATACTGGCCGTCATTGGACCAGGCAACGTACTTGACATTGTTCACGCTCAACAGTCCCAATTCCTTTCTCTGCTGCACGTCGTAGTTGATGATAGAGTGAGACTTCACCAACAAGACACGGCCTGGGCCACCATACAAGACATCAACAACAGAAGAGTCCAATTGAATGGTTTTCGTGACGTTGTTGTTTGTGTCTTTGACGTACAAGACCTTCGAGGACTTGACAAACGCAACGAATCTGTTACGGGAAATGAAGCAGGCGAAGTTACCCTCGCCCAGGCGCACATCAGCAGGCTCAATGGCGCCGGTAGCGTGTTTCGGAAGAGCAACAAGAGCATACATAGCGTTATCGCCTTCACCGTGTGTGACCAAGATGGAGTTGTCCGACTGGTTGTAGGTCAAGGTTCTGATGACGGACCAAGTCTTGCCGATCTTCTTAAGCGACAACATTGGCATTGAAGTCTCTTCCTTTTGGAAATCGTAAGCCTGGATCTGCTTCTCGGTGTTGACAAAGTATAATTTGTTCTGGAAAATGGCATGAGCTGGTCTCTCTCTCTCGAGCTTGAATACCATGACACCGGAGTCGTGGCACGTAGCAAACAAGTTGATGGTTGGGTGGCTGGCAACCAACCAGAATCTATCATTCTCCCTTCTGAACTGCTTTACTGGGGTTCTCTTGTTCAAATCCCACACACGAATGGTCTTGTCGTCCGAAACAGAGAGGATCAAGTCCTGATGTGGGTGGAAAATAGAACAGAGCACGTTGCCAGTGTGGCCACGGCAGGTGTCGACCTCCCAGGCCTTGCTGTCGCTCATTCTCCACAACTTCACCAATCTGTCATCGCCAGCAGACACAATCAAGGGCAAAGTAGGGTGGAAAGCGGCCCAGTTGACACCCTTGTCGTGGCCTTCAAGAACATATTTAACAATGGCGTTCACGTTGCCAAAGATATCCTGCTGGGGCAACTGTCTGCGCTGCAATTGGTCCTCGAAAGAACGCATGGAAGACGTTGGAGCAGAGTGCTTCTTGCGCAATCCGGAGATGTCCCACACACGGACAGTCTGGTCCAAGGAAGCAGACACAATCAAATCATCGGTGGGGTGGAACTGAGCCAGCATCACGTAGTGGTTGTGGCCAGTCAAACAGGCAATCTCCTGACGGTTCTGCCAATTCCAAATACGGATGGTCTGGTCATCGGAACACGACAAGATCCATGGCAAGTCGTGGTGGAAACTCACGGTTCTGAGGTAGTCCAAATGGCCATTTAATGTGAAGATACACTTTCTGGTGTTCAAGGACCAGACTTTGATGGAGTAGTCGTCCGAACCAGAAACAAAAAGAGGCTGAGTGGGGTGGAAGTCCACCGACCTCACAGGGCCCTCGTGGTCCTCGAAACGCTCAATTAACGTTCCCATTCTGTAGTCCCATAACTGGATCGTCAGTGAGTGCAATGCAACGAGAACCCAGGGTCTTTTCGGGTGAAAAGCAACTCCCTTGGCCCTCGAAGACTTAGACTCAAACTTGGTGAGCATCTTCATCTTGCAACGCGTGTGTTGGATGGAAGATAGTTCGAAAGGGGGACAAGTTTTCTTCTAAGTTTTGGTTTTTCATAATTTCGATTCGGTGGTCAATTTGGCGCACACCCGTACACCGCGCCCTGCCCTCTTACCACTACATTCCCTTGCGACTTACCTGGTAGTGGACATAAAGGTTCATTCTATTTACTGCTAGATGCAATATCTGCAAGAATCAACACGTTCGCTATTCTTTGTAGACATTGCCTTACTAAGTAATTGTTGTTAAGGAGATCGTGGGATGCTTGGATCATCCCTTCATTATGAGACCCAATCTCTTAGATTGCAAAGGTGATCACTATTCCGAATACACCTGCAGCCAATGCAAGGAATCTCTCCACGGCGTAAGATGGAGCTCCACCGCTGGAACTAGAAGAGGAGCTGCTTCCGCTGGAATTGGACTGCACAAAGCCACCAGTGTACTCCGAAGTAGAAGCGGCAGTAGTGCTTGTAGAGCTCTTAGTGGAGGTCCTAGCCACAGTGGTGGTATAGGTAGTTGATCCAGAAGACACAGTCTCAACGGTGTCCTCATTCTCAGGATCGAGACCAGTGGCCTCGTCGCTGCCCAACCACGTCTTCTTCTTCGTCAAGTAGACGTTGTCCTCAGTGGCATCAGTGGAGTTGTACAAGAAGGCGTGGTAAGCGTCGGTATTGTTGCCGTACTTCTTTGTGAACCAAGAGGGCAAATCGTAAGCTTCAACAGTCACGTTCTTCACGTAGGCGTAGTAGTAGCCGTAGTCCTGGATGTCCTCAGAGTCCCAGTCGATCTCACCACCAGCCCATTCAATGGTACCCTCAGAGTTGCTCAGCGAACCAGCAGGCCACAACGAGAACTGGATTCTGGATGGAGTCTGTGGGTAGTAGTAGGCCTCCTTGGTGTCGTTCCAGGTATCTTCCTTCTTCAAGGTACGAATGACAGCACCGTCAATGGACCACGTGAGCTCATCTTCCGTCCAGTCAATCTCGTAGTAATGGTAGTTCTTGAACGTGTTCGTGGTGGACCCGTCAATGGCATTGGAGTAATTCAACACACCCTGGTAGTAGAAGTTGGTCTCTACACCTGTGAGGTTGTATCCAACCCACTCCCAATCGATTTCGTCCTGGACATCTGAGAATGTGATGAAAGCGGTAACCACACCGGCTCCGCGAGAGGATTTCACAGTGGCACCCACTTTTCCGTACCAGAGGTAGCGGGTACTCGAAACAACCGCACCAGTACTCTGGTTAGGCATCTGCAACAAAAGAGCATCGTCGTGGCTGGCAATGTAGCCGGTGTACACCCAATCGGCCTCAGAAACATTACCCAAGTAGTTGGCCAGCTTTTCTATGTTATCGTTGTTTTCGAAAGACTCCTCGAAGGAGCTCATTCTGGGCATGGGCATGCAAGCCGTCAAGTTGTAAGAGTAACGGATGTCACATCCACCTAAGCAGTAGGAACCAACTCCACACATACCGTACTGGGAACAGCATGGGAGATCCTCGGGACACTTGCTTGTGGAGTTACAGTATGTTGCTGTCCAGGCAGAAACAACACTGGCAAAGTAGGCTAGGAATAATACAGCAAAGACCTTCATAGCGAAATGTGGAGCACCTGGTGTTTCAGAAACGTCAGCTATGGGAAATGTGCAAGCGAAAGATGGTGGGTCAAGCTGGGTACACTGAGATAGGGATTGCTTTGAAAATGTGATGAGTCGCCTGTGGCTTGACTTTTAAACTTCTCGGTTCTTCGGCTAGGAAGAAAGGTTATAGACCGGCAAATGGCCAAGCCTCATTCAAATCTTTTTTTTCGCCTCGCTCGTTCCATTCTTTTTCCAGATTCGGCCTGCGTAAATGGCGCGCTAACCGTGTTGTCATTTAACCAAAACGGGTCGAGCGAGACGGGTGGTACTATATTTGTACCTGCCACTGCAATTTAGGCGCGGGCTAATGCGACCACCGAGCCATGAAATGGGTGCAAATAAAGTAAAGAATTTTGAGTTCTTTTGCTGTCTCGCTAATTTCTATTCTTTTTTTACTTTTTTGCTCACTTCTTGAAGAAGTTGTACATGTCAGGCTGGTACGTCGAAGGCTCATCATATATGAGCCCACTCGACGATTGGGGCTTGGGTTGGCTGGAGAAGGAGCCCATTCTCAGCCCCGAAGCATTCTGCGCCTCAGCATTGACATAAGATGGCCTTTTAGGTGGAAGGGCTGGTGCAGGTCTCGAGTAAGTTGCGCTTCCTCCAGTGTCAGAAGCGTGTAGCGACGGAGTTGCTTGGGGGACGTTTCCGAACAGCTGAGTAGAGGGCTGACGGAACCCAGCATACGAATCAGGACGCGTCACGTCTTGATTGTAAGGGGCATATTGAGCAAAAGAAGAAGGAGCTTGCGTTGGAGGGTTTGGCTGATAATCCCGTCTTTGGGAGAAGAACGTGTTTGAGGCCAGAGATCCGCCGGTGGAATTGGGCCCAAGGCTCATTTGACCCATAGAGTCCGTGAGGCTTCTGTCTTTATTAGCCTCAATTGCCCTACCCAAGTTCTCTGCCATCTTGAGCAATTGCATGTAATACTGAGCCCCCTTTTCTAAGCCTATCGAGTACCTCTTCCAGCTGTTTTGGTAGAATTCGTTGATCCGCTCGCTTTGCAGCTTGAGAGTCTCGTCTTGGAAGGTTTTAGAGGACTGCACTTCCTTGATCTTCGGGTTGGAGGTGAGTTTTGTCCACGCCTCCTTGAGCTGACTGACCAATGCTGACTGCCTACTGATCAATTCGTTCAATTGCTGCGAGAACACGTCAAATTTCTTGAGCTCCTCGGGGAAAATGATCGTCTTGATCTCGTTCGTCAGCTTCACCTTGCTGTTGAGCATCAAGATCTCGGAAATGTCATCCTGGTGAATCTCTTGCTTCAATCTCTCCACAAGTTTGCTCTTATTTGATTTGAGGACGTTCAACTCGTGCAAAATATCTTCTAATGTAGTGATTTGCTTGTCGTAATTGGACTCGCTGATTTGAGTATCATCGATGTCCAACAAACTGATCTCCTCAGAAGGCTGGCCACGAGTAGCGTTTTGAGGGACCTTGAACAAGCCTTTGAACTCGGGTGAGTTCACGCCCTTGCTGAGAATACTGTGGAGCAGACTTGCTTCAGCATCGACTAAAGCAAACAATTTGGAGTCCGAGTTTGCGGCGTCGTACAAAGCTTTCTTCAATTTGATAAGGTCCTCCCTCAATTGTCCCGAGCTTTCGTAAGGCGAGTCCTTCAACATCGCATCGCTTCGAGACACAATCTCGTAAATTTTTGCTCTAAGTTCAGCGATTGTTTCCCTATTTTGTACGTCTTGAGAATATTTCAGCGAAATCTCACTCACCTTGCCGAGGAGAGCAGGATCAAGCTGTTGTTCCGAGGAGCCCGAAGAGATTGACTTGTCACTATGAAGAATGCTCTTTATATTCGCCAATGCCTTTGGAAGTTTGAGATACTCCAAAACAGAAGAAAGCTCTTCATTAGAGACATCGACCTCATCTAATTCGTTTCTCAAAAACTGAGACTTCTCCTCGGAATAGTAACTCAAAAGCTCGTGTATATCCATGGGAACAACATTCTTGAGAAAGTTTTCGTAGCTCTGCTCGTTGACTCTTGCGAACATCTCAATTTGGCTCATAGGTATGACCTTGGAACTGTCCATTGGTTTAATCTCTGGGAGAGTTACCAAAGATGGAACAATCTCGTGGTACACAAGGTCATTGTCCTTGTTGAGCTCCTTGAGCTTGATCTCAAGAGCATCTTTGTGGTACTTCAAGTTATCCAAGAGATCATACGCCTCGTCATTGGTAGATTTCGAGACCTTTTTCAAGCTAGCCAGAGGAATCTCATTTATAACCTCCAATGACTTCGAAAGGTAAGCAATCGCATCACCGTATTTGTGAGTGTTCTCTAACTGGAGGCCATGGAAGTACAAAGCTAAGGACTTGTAGTATAGCAGCTTGATCTGCAACACGGCGACCCAGAATGGGTCAATGCGTGCTTTAACGTGAGTCTCGGGAAGCTCGTGTCTATCAGGGTTGTATTCGTTGGTTGGGTCATTTTCAATGCTTTCGAGGTCGTCATCGTCCAAACCCGCTTCGACTATAGCGAAGGTGGATTGATCCTCCTCTGAGGAAGAGCTAGAGTTCAAGAGGTGGCTGCAGCAGCTGAAGCAGTGCTCGTAGTGGATAGACGTGCTCTTGCAAAGTTTGGCAATAAGTGAGTTCTTCTTTTGTTCCAAATCACCGTCAATGACTTTTAACGTGAAGATCTCCTGACTCTGGGCCAAGCATAGGCTCTTCAAAAACTTCACAGTTGTCGGATTGAGGTCATTGGACGGGGCATGCAAGAAACTCTCGCCTATAAACTCAAATATGCCCGCAGCTTGCTGGAGAAGTTGCACAGCTTCTTTGAATGCACTTTCGTCACCTGACAGGTTCTGTGATTCTCTATATTTTCTTGTAGCCGCCTTCAGCATCAATGCAGCAAGGTTGAAGAGAATACCAGCCTTCTCGAAAGGCAAGGCGTACTGCTTGTGCTGGGAGGAAGTCAGGAAAGCGTCATACCATGTAAACGTGAGTTTTTTATGTTTGTTGACATTTGCAACCGGAATCCTTAGGTCCAAAAGCTCTAGCTGGCTGAAGTACCGGAAGTACAAGCCAATTCCAGTCGAATCTGCATTGGCACCTCTGATATCTTGCCTAAGCCTGTTGAAGTTCGATAGGTCCAGCTGAAATTCCGTGGTGTTTCCATATATCGAAATAAGGTAGTTGTTCAAGGGCTTTTGCCAATTGACATCCTCTGTTTTTTTGATAGGCACCAGAAGCAACGTAGTTTTCATCTTGGTTTATAATATTGTAAGACCAGGTAACTCCAATAAGGGTCATCCTGTATGCGCCCCAGCAAAGCTACTCTCCAGGTAGGCCATACATAGTGCCATAGCTGATTAAAGACTAAATATGGATATAGATTCGAATGTTTTGGTTTTGATTTTCATAAAGATTGTCGATATTAAATATTCCAATAAGCATTTTTGTTGAAGGCATTGCTCTCATTGTGCAAACTACTCCCTAATCGCTCACCTCGATTGGTTGCGAAATCGTACTACTGAGTATTCTATCGAACGTAAATGTATTCTGTTGTATATGGACAGTCTAGGCAGCTTCATCCTTTTGCTTCAGAAGGTATCCGCCTTCCTTGCACAAGGAGTAGAATTCACTGTCTTTGTCTTTAAGCAAATTTTCTGGCGAGTCAAACTCCTTCACCTCGCCCTTATCGAGAACGAGAATTCGATCGCTGTCCATAATGGTATCTAATCTGTGAGCGATAGTCAAAATCGTCTTGTCGTTGAATTCTGACCTTATTGTTTCTTGAATGATTTTGTCAGTTTGCACGTCGACGGCAGCGGTGGCCTCGTCCAAAATCAAGACCTTAGACTTCTTCAAAAGAGCTCGAGCAAGGCACAACAATTGCTTCTGGCCGGAAGAAAGATTAGAGCCTCCCTCGAGCACGTTGGCATTGAGGCCAGTCTGGGATTCAGGACTCTCATCATTCTTCTTGTCCTTCTTTTTGTCCTTCTTCTTTTTATCTTTGTCATCCTCGTCTTTAAGCTCATTCTTCATTGACTCAATGTGTTCCTTCAAATGGGCCAATTCTAGCACCTTCCACAACTCTTCATCAGTATATTGGTTGAATGGATCCAAGTTTTGCCTGACTGTGCCTTCAAAAGCATGTGCATCTTGGGGGATGATGTTGAGCTGACCACGCAAATCGTGGAGACCAATTTCACTTGTATTAATATGGTCAATGTCAATATTACCCTGTGTTGCTTCGATGATTCTAAACAAGGCCAAAGTCAAAGAACTCTTTCCAGCACCCGTACGACCAACAATTCCAATCTTCTCGGAGGGCTTGACTTGGAGGTTGATGTTCTTCAAAACAGGAGGAAGCTCGGGTCTGTAGCTTGTGGTGTAATTCTTGAAGGCAACAGATCCCAAAGCTGGCCAATTCTTCTCGGGTCTGTGGTCCTCTATGATCTCTGGAGCCTCTGAAGGAAGATTGGCATATTCGATGAGTCTCTCAATGGATACCAAACGCACTTCAACCTCAGACCACATTCTAATGATAGCGTTGAGGAACATAGTCGATGAAAAGACGTAGGTCATGAGGAAACCGATCATGGAAGGTGAGAAGGGTTTCTTAGATATCAATGACAAAAGTGTCAGCAAACTTGATGCCAACACAACCAAAGCGGCGATGGACTGAAGCCTCATGGACAACCATCTATTGGTGTTTTGGGACACAAAATCCACTTGAGTGACGTTGTCGACCTTTCTCTTGTTAACATGAATGAATCTATCACTCTCGTTGTAGGCCCTCAAAGTCTCGGCACCGTTGATAGACTCCTGAAGGTGAGAGAAGACCGGGCTTCTCAAGGCAGAACGAAGTCTTTTGAGCTCTCTCGATGCGGGTATAAACCAGTTTCTGTAACGAATGAAAATTATCATAAGAACAGGGATGACTAGTATCATGATAGGCAAGTTGTAAACCACAATGCCCACTCTGATAAATGTCTCCATGATGCTGTTGAAAAGAACGATGGATATCCAGAGCATCTGATTGTCCAACACGGATACATCGTCAGAGAAACGATTCAAAATTCTTCCAATTGGGGTGGTATCAAAGAAAGACATTGGTGCCCTCAACACACTGTTGGCCATACGGTCATGGAAATACTTGGAGCAATGAACTGCGCAGAAAGTCCAGATAATGTAACTGTTGACGAAATTGATGATTCCTCCAACAATACCAGTGGAAGCATATAGAGTCAAGTAGAGCCCCGGCTTCACATTCGAGCCATGTTCAAGATTCTTCTCAGACCATTTCTTCAAAATGACTCTGCCATAGATCTCTGTTACCGCAATGAAAACAGACATGAGCGTCCAAAGAATGATGATGGGATATCTGCAAGCTTTGATGTACTCGATATACACAGCAAGCTTAACCTTTCCCTTTTCCTTTCTCTCTTTGTTCTCGTCATTTTTCTGGGCCTCGCCGAAGCCTTCCTCAAATTGGTATTTGTGGTCGAATGAAACAACAGAGGCTCTTCCAATGGTCTGCTGGCTTGCGACTCTCACCAAAGGCACCATAGCGGGATCACCAAGATCTTCTGCCTCTTTGAGTGACGTTGGCTCGTAAGGGACGGGCTCCTCAGAGTCAGATTCACTTGACAGTTCACGAGCAGAAGATTCTTCTGGAGAATCTTCATTTTGGTTAGAAAATTCAGCAACTAGCTTAGCAATCTCTCCCTTCTTCTCGACCAAAGCGTCGTGAGTTCCGTGCTCGATAATCTCGCCGCCCTTAAGATAGTATATGTCCAGAGCCAATTTAAGAATGCTGACCGAGTTTGTGGCCAATATGACGGATTTTGAAGCCAACATACCCTCGGAGGATAAAACGGCTTGAGTGATTCTCTTTCCAACGTGGGCATCAACGGCAGACAAAACGTCATCTAAGAGGTAAATGTCGGCTCTCGAGTAAACAGCCCTGGCCAAAGACAAACGAGCCTTTTGACCTCCTGAGAGAGAGATACCCTTTTCTCCAACGAGTGTAGAATCTCCGTGAGGCAAGATTTCAAGGTCGTGCTTGAGTTGACAGGCTTCAATAGTCCTGTCGTAAAACTCTCTGTCGTAGCGTCTTCCGAACAAAATGTTCTCTCTCACGGATGAGTTCAAGATCCAGGCGTTCTGAGCGCAGTAGGCAACGGTTCCGTTGACCGTCAACTGGGAGTCAAGGTTGTGAACAACGGGAATCTCGCCAATGATAGCCTTGAGAAGGGTCGTCTTGCCTGCGCCGACTCTTCCAACGACACACGTCAATTCGCCCTTTTTGGCACTGAAGTTGATGTTTTTCAATGCGTAAGCTCTATCCTCGGCAGGTTTCTTGGCGTCAGTTTGAGACCAAACGAATGAGGCATTGGTCAATGATACGCTTGTGTCGCCCTTGCTAAGGGTCTTATTCAAGCGAGTTACAGCCCCTTCTTCCATTTCATCCATCGTAAAGAACTCTTCCAATCTGTTGAGAGACACTTTCGCCTCAGCGACTTGGGAGAAGATGCCAGGAATCATTTGGATAGGATCCGATAACTGATCAAAAAGCGACAATGCAGGGAAAACAATCGCCGGGGTAAGAGGATGTTTGCTGAAAAATCCGAAGAATCCATAAACGGCACACGAGATCAAGAATGGAATACACTCCCACACAAAATTGGCACCGGCATTCCAGATTCCCATCTGTTTGGCATTCTTAAGTTCCTTCTGGTTTCTCACACCATCAAGACGCTTAAGCATTGGCTTCTCCCAAGAGTACAACTTAATCGATTTGATAGAGTTAAGAATCTCAGAAGTGAGTCTTGTACGCTCATCTTTACACTCCATCTGGATCTTGAATAAGGAGAAAATAGCCATGCTGACCATCGAAGAGAGTGGAACCATAATGAGCGCCACTCCAAGACCAGCCCAAGTTGAGTTACCGAGAAGCTTATACAAGGCACCCAAACAAAGTGCCAAACGGATGGGAATCACAACAGCGTCGGAAATCGTTTCAAGACATCTTGCAATCACTCCGACATCAACAGAAACGTGGTTAACAATCTCTCCGGTATTCTTTTTCTTTCGAGCATCGGGGGATAACTTAAGAGCTTTCTCGTAGGATGTTGTTGTGAGGGCTGATTGAACGCCAAAACTGATGCGGAAGAATGACATAAAGAGCTGATTGAAGGAGAAGAATCGCAAGACGGATGCACCGTAGATGGAAAACGATAAGACCACACCAATGATCAAAGGTGGAGTATCCTTTTGAGCTTCTTTTGCCAATGCGTACTTGGTGAAGAAGGTAATGAAAGCCTGAAGCAAGAATGGAACAGCTGTGTTTGACACGATTTCACTCAACTGGAAAAGAATACCCTGGAGGGCAGTGGCCCAGTACAACTTCAAAAGAACAAGAATCAAACGTGGTTTGATTATCTTATCTTCTTCCGTTGGCTCTTTCAGGTTGCGCACCCTTCTATCTCTCCACCATGTTGCTCTAATGATCTCCCTAGCCCAAGCCTCACGGAAGATTGAGGACAACACTTCACTCTTTAATCCAACCTCGACGCTGGGAACATCTTCGATTTCGATCGTGTCAGAGTAGTATACATCTCTTATCATTGGATTGACCCAGGTAAAGAGCAAGAGCTCCACCAAGTTTCTGACCGTAGTAGGATCCCAACCATTCAAATCGAAGTACTCCACAAGCTCTTTGGAAGGAGAATAGTAAAAGTTCTCCATGATGAATAAAGCCGCAGAGTTGATAAATAAAAAGATTTCGGCGGTGTACGCGATGGAGATAGCGTCTGTTCCCTTCAGAGGGACAAACACCTTGTGCGATGAAAAATAGTCATTGACCCCAATGACTAGCCATACTATAGATGACAAGAACCAAAAGGTCAAAAGAGAGCCGTGGCCCACAATTGTACGCGTAGTTTCCATGAAATGGAGAGGAAACACCAAAAGAACGGTAACGGCAGCCAGAACCACAGCAGCTTGCAGTATTACCAGTTCAAAGATTGAAATCCTGAGGCTTTGAGCGTTCAAGTGAGCAAGGGTGAATACAACGACTGCCTGAAGCAAAACCTGCTGGACCCTAAGGAAATGGGATTTTCCCACGCTTTCCGAAGACCATGGATTGCCAAAGGAGTACTTAATTTTGTACGGACCATAGCGGTTTCTAAGCAATAGCTGAAAGATCTGATAAAGCACAATCAATGCCGTCAGAATTTGAAGGACGATGAGCCCCGATGCCAAAAAACAGGGGTTTGGGGCACTTTTGTATGGATTGAATAGAGGCGTTCGGATGGAGTCGCCGAAAGTGCAGTTGCGGCGAATCGGGCCCAAAACGGATACTAGGTCGCCAGCTGGCGAGGGCGCCAGAATGGGCTGCTGAAACATAAATTGTCTATGTTTTCGTAAGAATAGTAAAGATAGCAAAAAGTGGAATTTTCAGAGCCGAGACGCACATGGTGGTTATATAAGAGATGGTGATAAGGCAGTGCGCGGCTCCGTCCAAAAAAGGTCTATCGAATTCGTCATTTCGCAGAGATCGAGTCTGGAGGCTTTGTCATGTTTGATCTTGGAAATAGTATTATTTTATGGATTGTATCCTCAGGGCCCGAATTGGCCATGATTCTGAGTCATTCCTCTTCTTTCAGCATTGAAGACTTTGCTCCGCAGTATCTGTCCTTGCTGTGGCGCTGCCTCCAGCGAATCCAGTCAAAGAGTAGGTCCTTTCAGCTGGAAGCGACAAAAGTGTCTTCTAGGATAGTGGATTCTCAACTGTCCTTGGATTTATTTGTCATCCGAAACTTTGTGGAGCCAAAATAAATCTGTTTTTGACATTTAGAGCAGGCCCTGGAGTGGCTGCAAATGCAATGCGACATCGAAGCCTTCCAGGTGGATGGCACCCACTTGCGGCTAGATACGGTGAATTGACGGCGAAGCCTTTATTGCCTGAATTGGAGGAGCTAGGGTGGCAAAATGACGCGCAGGCAACGCAGAAGGCATTATTGTTTTCCTTCGCTTTTTCCCTTTCATGCGTCAATGTGTCAAACCTGTCGGCTCCCAATTTGTCAGTGGAAGCGACAATAGAGAGTGAGAGAACCGAACAGGGATGGGAGACTGGCAGGAGTAAGAAAATGAAAGAAATTTTTCTTCGTCTTGAATACATCAATCAATAAAAAGAAGCAGAATCAATTCGATCCACCAACATTGTGCTAGCTTTCAAGAGTCGATCCGGTGCATTTTGCAGCAATTGTATTGAGTGCGGACCATCCGTCTTACTAGGATAAGAATTAATGACTTTCATTAAAGTATGCTTATACCAAATTAATTTTGCTCTACCATTGAATTCAAGTCAATGTCTTTGGTTTCTCTTATTATATTTTTTTTTTTTTTTTTTTTCTCCTTCTATCTTTTTCCTCTTTTTAAGTATACAACCAGACCCTGCGCTCTAAGCTATCTTATCTTATATGCTTCTTTCGCATCAGGCTCATCTGCACCCCAATCCATCCAGATGAACCTGGAAGTTCAACAGGTCTCCCAAATCTGCAACAACTTGCAGCATTTGATCCCAGTTGGAACCATTCTTGTATATGGTTTGGAGTCTTTTCAATATGGGTACGAGGGCATTTCCACAGACCGCTCCGGCTGGAAATGGCTCGATCCTTGGTTCTTGGAAAGTTGCATTGGCGATGAGGGCAGCCAACATATCCAAGCACTTTCAAAGTTGCTTAGTTTCAAGTTCTTTGTGGCTACATACAAAAGAACAACACATCCCATTCTAAATCGCATTGCTCCGTCGACGGGATCAAGACCTACTCCCTTGTGCAAGGTTCGTCTCTACGCTGTGCCAAATGACATAGATGGAGCTCGGTTTTTGAAGCTGTGGAGAAGCAGGCTTGCGCTGGAAGCTAGTTTGCAGAAAATTCACAATGTCAATTGGCTGACTCTTCGAGAAATTACCGACTTTTCAGCTGAGTCGTGGGAAGACTCGTCAAACGGTGCTACTGTCGTCATAGTGTCATTGAGGAAGGAAGGCTCACTACGGCACACTCTGCCTGAAGCCCTTCACACCAAACGATGGCTAGAGGGACTTCCCCATAGAGTTTCTGCTACTTCTGAGTCGGTTTCGCTAGATACTGTGGTTAGAAGAGTTTACGATAGCATACGTCTGCCTGACTTATCTCCTTACTTGGACAAGAAATATCGGGCACGAAGCGAGGTACCAACCTCTGAGGAAACCATAAAGGGTTTAATCAATCTCTATTTCACAAATCAGTTCCCGATTCATGGCATAACCTCCACCTTATACCCTTTCCAGCTACATTCTGTCTGCAAGATGTTTGAAAAGGAGCTGGTTAGCCAACGTGAGCCAGTTCCAAACTTTTTGGAAGTGTTATCTCCCATGGGACAGAAATATTTTGTTGACATGTTCACCATGAGCTTCTATCTGCGTCCAGAGCTTTTCCTCCTACCTAAAGGCGGCATCTTGGCTGAGAATATGGGGCTAGGAAAGACGCTCATAAGTTTAGCACTAATATGCTTGACGAAACACCAGTTTTCAAAAATCCCCCAGGATGCCATTTTGCATGAGAATCAAAGCCTAGAGGGTACCCTTAATGAAGAGCTTCATGAAACACCCACTTCTCCTAAATCCTTATGGGAAATCTGCAGAGAGACTATCTCTCAAGAGTCACTTCCTTGGAAGTATTACGAAAATGATTTGCCGATGCTGGTCATCGACAAACTTCGTCGCCGTCCAGGCTTCTTCAAGATGCCCCATGCCCAATTAAAGAATAGACTTGGCCCTCGAGGCCGTCATGCAGCTACAATCGAAGATCAGTATCGAGTGCTCTACCTTTGCCATACAACATTGGTGATAGTTCCAGAGAACTTACTACATCAGTGGCACACCGAAATGCTCAAACACGTCAAGCCTAATTTCTTAAAAGCACTTTTTGTCTCTAGCCGATTTGAGGAGCGAATCGAGGCTTCCAGCACCTCATACCGCAGCGAAGTACCATCTTCTCCACGGGAGCTTATCCAGTATGATCTTGTTGTCATCTCCATACCCATGTTCCTCAAGTCACATCGCTCAAGTGAATGTGTCTTCCAAAAAATCCATTGGAAAAGGCTCATAATTGATGAAGGTCATTCCATGGGTCACAAGACGACTAACTTGAGCTCTGATTGCAAATCTCTACTGTGTGAAAGGACTTGGGCCGTTACAGGAACACCCACGACAGGTTTGACAAATTTGCACATGAATGAGGAAGAGCAGGATTTGTTCTCTCACTCTAGCAAAAAGAAGAGATACACTGTTAAAAACAGTTTTAGTGTGAAAGATGATTTGGCTAGACTCGGCACAATTGCGGCCCATTTCTTGAAAATAGAGCCCTTTCACAGTCAGCCTCGTCTTTGGAATACGGTATTTATCAAAAACTTGACTTCGGCCAACTTCAGCACCGAAAGGAGCTTGAGCAAATTACTCAAGTACATCTTGATTCGCCACAGTCTACCTGATGTTGAGAGAGATTTAAAGCTACCTCAGTTGCACCATGAGGCGGTTTATCTCGATCCCTCATACCAAAACAAATTGGCGATCAATCTCTTCACGGCTGTCTTGGCTGTCAATGCCATCTCTTCCGAGCGTGAAGGATCGGATTACATGTTTGATCCCGTCAATCATCTGCAGCTCAGGAAGTTAATCAGCAACCTCCAACTAGCAACATTTTATTGGACAGGATTTAAGCAGCAGGATGTGGAAGGTCTTGTTAAGATTGCAGAGCATTGTTTAAAGAAAGTGAACAGCTCTGGCGAACCGCATTACAATAGTTTTGATAGGAACCTTCTCAAAAAATCAATCAGGATTGCCATTGAGGCATTACATAACCCTCGATGGAGATTCGCTAGTGCCCTTCATGAGATGTTGTACTATGTTGAAGGCCTTCCGCTGAGTTTCATAAAACATTTTGGGCTCAAATTGGATGAACATATTTCCCTTTTTGGGGCACCCCAGTTGACCGCTCTTCAAAAGTTCTTCTATAAGAATCGATTCTTGAGCATGGAAGATGACGAAGTTCTCGAAAGTAAGCTCAAAGAGAGTTCAGGGCCATTTTGGGATCGGTACTGGCTGGATCTTGAACTGAAAGAGAAAAAGATTCAGAAGCGACATTCAGGAATGAAAGACGACGATGTAAGGTCTGAGGCAACATTTATGGATGCAACCCTGGACCCGGAGATAGAAAACATGAGAAGCAAACAGAATATAGAGAAGGCTCGGGCCGAATTTGCTAATGGTAACGATCAAACCAAGTCAAGTGGAAAGGTGAGTGATTTTAGTGATGCTACAATTCTAGGATCAGCTTCCACCAAACTATCATACCTTGCTACACGGCTTGTGGAGAATCAGCGAGCCGGTCTCAAATCGATTGTATTCTTCGAATACGAGGATTCTGCTTACTACCTTTCCGAGTTTCTTGATATTATCGGCGTGAAGTATATTCTCTATGCGACATTTGTTGGCTCGAGTCAGCGCTCTAACAATTTAATTGAATTTGACCATCACGATGCAAGCATCGATGGAGGGATTGCATTGATCATGGATTTGCGTCTTGCGGCGCATGGACTCACCGTGATTTCGGCAACTAGAGTATATTTCATGTCTCCCGTGTGGCATAGATCCAGAGAGGCTCAGGCCATCAAGCGTGCTCATCGTATTGGACAGACACAAGAGGTTTATGTTGAAACCTTGGTTCTTCGAGGGACGCTTGAGGAACAGATCTATATGCGTCGAACACAAGATCAAGAAGATGCTAATAAGGGCTCAAAGCATGAGATGATAGACGACTCGGGGATGCAAAATTACTTCTTGAGTCATGAGTTTTTGGCCACCTCGGAGATGGAACCAGAACACGCACCTTTTATCGTCCCAGCTCACGATGAGCAGGGCAACATAAGTAACGATGAATCTATGGATGGGGTTTCACTCTCATCCCATATAAGGACCAAAAAGAGATTAGATGGCGTGCTCTACGATGACTGGACAGTGCGACTCTTTACTCGTGAGAATCTTGAGAAGCTAAACAGCGCTTTGCAGCAAAAGCCCACCAAAGCGCAATCAAACCAGAAGTTGTTGAGCCTGAGTCCAGATCGCAAACGTGTGCACGAGAATCCAAAATCAAATGAATCAAAAAAGAGACGGGTGCGGTTTAGGTAGCTTTTATAGTTGTCTCAAGACCAACGACAGATCCGCCGATGCGGTCAAGATAATCTTCTCTGTAGGGTGGAAGTCAACGTCCAAAATAGCCTTGGTCTGATGTGTCAATCTGTGCATCATGCGACGAGAAGCAGAGGCCCAAACAACGCAAACGGGCTCTTCAGATCCCAGAGCCAATAGCGTATCATCGCCTGAAAAGGCCACTTTCACAAGGTTCTTTTGGGGTCCTCCAGCACTTCCTTCGTAGCCATATCTGCCCACCCGACTCACGCCGTCGGTCAATATTTTGTTGGTGCTGAGAAGACGAACATCACCTTCCATGGATCTGGCTGCAAGCATCGAACCGTCATGACTGAGTGCCAAAGACGTCACGGGATCTTGAAATGGCTGGGATTTCCATGCCAACTTATTTGTAGAAAGGTCGTAGGCCCGAATGCACGAGTCTATGCCGCTCAAGTATATTGTGTCTTTCGAGGCCGCACAAGCCAATAATGGGTACTCTGTGCTAAACTTGTGAATCTCGTTCTTCTCTCTTTCGTCCCATATCATGGCAGCACCATCGTCACCAACAGATAGCCCTATAAAGCCCAGAGTAGCACAGTCGTTGACGATGGCAGTGTGGCCCTTCCCAACTCTCCTCTTGATGCCTGTTTCGGTATCCCAGAAGGCCACTGTCGTATCTGAGGAAGCTGAGAAGAGTGTAGAGTCCAGACTCCACGAAAGGGCTGTCACGGCACCTTTGTGTCCCTGAAGAACACCATAATTGGGGAGTTCATCCTCGGGATCTGTGGGAAGTTTCCATAACAAGATATCTCGATCCATTCCGCCAGATGCTATGTTCTCACCACTGGGGCTGAATTTGGCTGACAATACACTTCCTGAGTGGCCCAGTAGTATGATTGTCTCATCGTACATTACTCCCTTTGTTTCGTTATTGGTCAATCGTAGATCCATCTCCCTGGTAGGCTTCTTATCGATACTAGATATGTAGGTGCGCATCGCATCTATGAGGCATTAGTGCATTATATATCTAAGCGAGGTACTCGTAAGAGTCTCCCTCGCACCGGGCTATGTATTCCTTCTCCAACAAGTACTCAATTGCTCTCTTGAGGTCGATCAACTTGGCTTTGAATCTTGATTGCGCCTGAAGCAAAACCTCGTTTACCAACTCGTTGTGCTTCATGGTCTTCCTGGCCTTCATGATTCTCACGATACTGGCCGTGAGGTAGTTCTTTCTCGACTCGTCAATCTCCTTGTTTGTGTCTTCGTCTTCCTGCTTCTGCTCACTCTTGATCGTGCTGACAAAATTGACTTTCAACTTCTTGGACTTGTATTCGCTCACAATGGTGAAAGTCGTGTTTGGAGAGCTGAACTCCAGCGGCACATTGGGCAGCTGCTCAAGAAGCTTGAACTTGACGAACGGATTCAAGTGTGCCTCGAAAACATGCTTGGACACGCCGACGATGTCGTGAAGTTCAGCGTATGTGTAGGTCGTCTTCTTGTTGAACGCTAGGATGATCATTAGTTGCACATTGGTGACGGTGAAGATGAAAGGAGGCTTGCCTTTTCTAGACAAGTTGGCTTTGATTTCACTCTTGCCGTGATTCCAGAGCCACTGTAACTCTCTTCCATTATGCTTGCTTGTGTACTCCTCTTCGACTGCTTTTATCGTGTCCTCCAACTCTGGAGCAACTTTAAGTTTATAATCTTCAATGTGGTGGAAAGGCCACATGCTCTGGGCCAAAATTAATGGTGTGAAATCATTCACCACGGCTCTGTCGCCAAGGATCTCCCTGATGCTCATCTTCAAGTCCTCCAGGGACTTCATATCCTGGAACATCTTGCTGATCTTCGATGTGAATTCCATCGAGTTTCCCTCCTGCAACCTCTGCAACATACCCTCCTCTAGCTCGTCAGACTTTGTGTTACCGTTGATCAATCTCTTGGCGAGTAAACGACGGTAATTGTTTTCAAAGACATCTTTGTTGTCGATGTACTTCAACATGAGCGCCAAGTTGTCAGCAGTCATGCTGGCGACATCCGCTTCCTTCGAGGTTGCCTTCAAGAAGCTATCAGCATATTTTGCCAAAAGCTCTGGAGTTTTGCTGGCACTCTTGGCAGTTGGAGTGGCGATGACATTGATGTTGACAAAGTGACGGCACGCGGAGTCTAGAGCCTTGATAAAAAGCGGGTCCTTCTTGAATGCATTAATGACGACATCATTGAACTTCATGTAGACCAGGATCAATGTGTGTATGTAGACCTTGGGTGAAATGAGGCCTTGAGACGATCTCTTTGATCTTTCCTCGGGAGCTGGGACACCTGTTGGTTCAGCAGAGGATTTGAGCTCCTCGATGGCTTTTGCTGCTTCAACCTTGATGTGACTCTCCAAACTATCGGCCAAGGGTTGCAATGTGCTGGGGACCTTGGACAACAACTTATACATCCTCAGTATGTGGTCGATCTCGTTCTGCTCAAGCAACTTGAGGAATTGATCGTACATTTCGTTGGCGTGGTCTCTGATCAAAACGGCATGTAAAACCTCAAGCAATTGCCTTTTGCTCCGCTCCTCCAAGTAGTTGTTGGATCTTGAGATCTCCTCGGACAATCTGCTCTCACACTTCACCATGTAGTCAACAACATTATGCAGCGAAAGAAAGTTCTCACTCTCTTTTCTATAATAATCGGCTGTGCGGGACATGAAGTCCATCTCAAAGTGCTTGGTGTAGACCAACATGTTCGTCTTTTTCAAGTCGTTGGTATCAATGCCCAAGTCGACCATGGACCTGACAGCCACGGATATGACGTTTGTGTCAACAATCTCGTTATTTCTCTGCCGCTCTATCAAATCGAGAACCTCGTTCATTATTCTGTCGGCGTTGTTGTTGAACATGTGGTATTTCCACTGTAGCAATGCCAATGTGTTGACATCGAATATATCTCTCCTACCATCTGAGCGCTCCTTCTGGACCCAGTACCTGTTCATGTAATCGAATACGTTGTTCATGTAGCCGGCACCAATGGTGAAGCGCTTCCACTTTCTCACGTAGAATTCTAGGAACAGCTCGTGTGGCTCCTTCTTCAAATTTTGGATGAAGTTGATTAGGTAGTCCTGGAGCTTGTTGTAGATTTCAGAGCCTGTCAAGGAGTAAGTCGTTTTATCCTTCCCTGACTTACTGAAAACAGACACGTTCAGATTGCGGGACTTGTTGGCACAGTAGTTGTATACGGCAGTGTAACAGTTCATGTACATTCTGGAAGTAACACCTTGATCGCCTTGTGCTCCGAGAATGAACTCAAGACCAGGCTCAATGAAATTCCATGTTGCATCCAAATCTCCTGCTATTGGGAGCGTTTGAGGTGATGACATAATGGGTGAATATGAGAAAATGTGGGAGGGATCTTCTTGATACACCTGGATCTGTTGCGATTATGGTGGTACATCAGTGCAGGAGTTCACCAGTAGTGGTAGGCACTTACCGGAAAGCGTATAAACGGCATGTAAAAGAAAAAGAAACCATTTCTTGAGCTAAAACTGCTTGGAATTCCCTATATATTACTCAAATCCAATCCTATATTACTAACTCTATTCCGTCCTTGAATCGCCCACACTCACTCTATCCACCACACGAACTATGGATATCGTAAACGTGAGGACCCACAAACATAGCGCCAATAGCAAAAATGATGTGAGGGCTTTTTGTCGCCTACATAGCGAAGAAACCTGAGGAAAGAACACGCCCAAGCTCTTCAATGCCTCGGAGTTGGAGTCTTTGCACACCCATTCCGAATCCGTGAGCGAGTTGAACGCCAATGAAAGATTGGCCGAGGAGAAAATGATAAAGAGCAAATCTAGCATGATAAGCTTCATCTTTCCCAGCGGATTACGCAAGCCCATGGGCTTTCCGGTGTATTCATCATACGCAATGTAGATGACATAAACCACGGCAAAACACTGAACGACAATGGCCATGATGGTGCCTGCCTGTTGGCCGACCGAGTAATTGTCGTATTTCTTCCTCGAGTTGACGTAGATCGTGCAAGCAAGCGCCAATGCGGTGACACAGAAAATTAGAATGAGGATACGCAATAGAAGCGGCACCAACGGGTTGTTGATAAATATCTTTTTCATCGTGGGAATAAGCACGGCTCTCTTCTCGTCCAGCATCCAGTAGCCTGCCTGGGATCTGTGACGGACCTTGTCATCGTTGTAGGGCTGTTTTTTGTGAAATATCTTATTCCAGAAGCCTGGCGATTTCACAACATCGGCAGTCGAGTCGTTTGATGTCGCTCCAAGAAGGGCCAATTTGAGTCGCTCGTCGCCGCCCCAGGGCTCGTGAAAGTCGGCTCTGTCCTCAATTGAAGACTCCTCATCCATTCTGTCTGGAGGGTAGACTTCAGGCATCTTGACAGTCTTGATGAAATTGCTCCAGTTGCCGCCGACCGACTTGATAAATGGGTCATTGGCAAACAGCTGGTACTGCGATTCGTCGTCCCATTTCGGCTGATGCTGGGCCTTGATCAGGTGTGCAATGTCCGCCTGGCCATTGTTGACGTTGGTGTTGTTCTGTTCTCTATGGTGGGCCTGGGCGAGTCTGTCCAAGACATAAGTAGGCACCAAGGCGGCAGTTTGAGAGTAAAACTGGAGGGGAGTCTCGGCGACGGGGTCTATAGGTTGGAAGTTGCCATGTTGGTCTGCTTTTGCGTTCAGATGTTGCTCCAGTCGCATGCTGGGAGCGAGCGCAGATCTCAATGTGTGTGGACTTTTTAGATTTGGTGCTGTTGATGCAGTTTAAGGGTGGTCCCTTGATTCTATGTTCTTTGTGGTGTTGAGATTGTGATTGCAATAGTGAAGCGAGGTAAGTAGCAATGCACAGCGACTGCAGACTGCCATTTGCACCCAATTCCCAGCAAGTGCCGATAAGAGGTTGAGGGAAAGAATAAAGAGGAGAAAGAAGAACTTTGGATTTTGGGTTCACTTAGTGCCGTGCCGAAATACCCTTGGAGCTCAAGATCCTTTGGTGTGCTTTTGTGTGTTTTTCGACTACGGGCCGATAAAGTTTACCTGGTTCCGCATTGGGAAGGTTGAAAAATGCGTTGCACGATTAGCACCTGAACCCCCAGGATTATATTGGCAAAGCGGGATTCTAGAATCGATAGTAGGATCTTGACTCTTAACTGTTCTGCTTTTAGCTTTCTCTTCCTTCTTTGCTAAGCCTGCCTGGGTGCGTCCCTGGAGTATCTTGCTAGATCTCGAGATCCAAGTAGCACAATCTCAAAAAACCATCAAAAGCTCAAAATTCTCCCCAGTTCGTGCCCTAAACCTTCACAAGGCATTCCGATCTGGTTTCTCCGAATTCCCTTGGCAACGTCATGCGCCAGACCTGTCACATCTACCCAGCCTTCTAGAAATCTCCTGCACACTTCCCCACAGGTACTTTGCTTCATTATCTAGCATCATTGCTCCTACTACACCCATCTGATGCTAGTCTCGAGAGTTGAGACATCGGCAACTCGTGTTATATCTAGTTTTGGACTTCGCCCCAGATATGGCATTTGCAACTTGAGCCATGCTGTGAACTCCCGAAGCATGCCGAATGGGGACCCATTTTCCATGATGCGGTCGCCACATCGCCCGAGCTTCGCCCACATTAGGCAGTTATCGACAAAAACTGAAGGGGAAGGGCCAAAAGACAAAGCAGTGGCTCCCAAACCTGACTATTTATTCGATCCAGACTCGATCTACATCGTATCCATCCCGATCACCACCCACAGATCCTACATATTTTGCAACCACAAGCCCTCGTTCCTAGAGAAAAGACGCAATGTGCCACTCTACGTGAAGGTGGAAACCAAGCTCACTGCAATGGCCAAAAAGGTCTGGGACAAGCTACGAAACTCAAACAACTTTGCCAATAAAAAAGTCGTCGAACTTGCCAATAAGCTCCTCAACACCATACCCTACGATGAGAGCTGTCTCCAGTCGTTTCCCGCCAAGAGTGTCATGGTGCGGGAGATCAACGAAGAGCACAACAAGGACTCGCCAAAACGATTGATCACGGGATCCATGGAGGAAGAAAATGTGTCCGTGGCCCAGTTGAAGCCGATCCCCTTATACCACCCTAGGTTCCAGGAAGCCCTGGCCATTGTCTCCCAGTTGCACAATTTCAGAGACCACTTCTACTCGTACCACCGCAAATGGGCCATCTGGTGTGCCATTGGTATCCCAATCAGTCTTCCCTTTGCCCTTGTCCCTGTGTTGCCCAATGTTCCTGGCTTCTACTTTGCCTACAGACTATACTGCCATATCAACGCGCTCAGGGGACTCAACAACTTGAAGTACTTGTTGGAGTCAAAAGGCGACATTGAGTCTGAGCCCAACCCAGACGACACAACCCACTTGGCCTTCAAGTCGTGCCTGAAAATGGACATCCCATACTTGGCTGATGCTACCTTTGCGAAGGTCAAGGCTGAGGACAGTAACGACAATGAGCAGGTGTTGCTCACCCACGACACAATTGATAGAATTGTGGGACACACGGGTCTCCTTAACTTGCGTGATGACCTCCACAAGGCATTAAAGCAGGAAACCGCCCGGTTGGAAAAGCAGTTGGCTGAAGAGGAAGTCCAGTGATGTATGGCTGCAAACGGTTATCTCCACATGACTTGCGTCACGTGCTCTCCTCGCAAAAAAAGCAGTCACAGCTTTTTCCCGCACTCTCGTCGGCGGACATTAGGTGTGCACTGCACGACGGTCACTTGTCGCCTGGCTCATATATAGCGCGACCGGGTTTTTCTTTATACCTTTTTTTCTCCCAGATCATTATTCACTATGAGAGATAAGTGGAGAAAGAAGAGAGTTAGAAGACTTAAGAGAAAGAGACGGAAGGTTAGAGCTAGATCCAAGTAATTGGACAGCCTATTCTGACGCTCACCTGGTCATTGGCTGAAAAGCAAACTATCCAACGAGATGTCCGTACATAGCAATACATGCCTACGGTATGCAAATAACACCTGTAGATGGGAACAGGGGAAAGACACCAACGAGGCAAGAAGAAAGATAAAGAAGAGGTGAAACTGACAAAGCTAAGCAATTGACGAATGGACCTTTCCAAACCATGCTGTCACCATGTGTCATCAATGCTGAAGTCATGCCGCTAAATATCACTGATGGATACATCATAGCATTACAATGCTGACTAGACTGCAAAACTTTCTAAAATTGAACTCATCAAACTCATCGTTGTTTGTTGGATCCTTGGACGATGAGTTCTGAATCGGGTTGGAGTGTGGTGTACGGGTGTCGAAATGGTTGCAAATTCCCCATTGTAGGCTCAGTTCACAAAAGCGATATTCTCGATATATAATGGCACCCATGTCTCCACACAAGAGTTCTAGGCAAGTTTGTCCCATGAAGCAAAAGACACCTATTTTGGATCTTCAGAGCCCTCCAATTTTCCAAATGCTGCCGGATGCCAGTGTCTATGACCAGATTAGGGCTTACAACCAACAGGCCACCTCTGCTGCTTTCTCTTTTGGGCCTTCTCCGCCTCTCAGAATTAAGACATACCCAGAGTATCATCGCAATTTGGCTTGCCTGTCGCCATCCGGAGTATCCTTGACATTGCCTCCAGAAATAACGGTGATTAGGTCTACTGGTAAGCTTCAGCAGGTACAGAACTCCAGCGAGTTTCCATTCGACGAGTTTCAAGAGAAGGCTCTCAAAGCAACACAAAGCAACCAAATTGATGGAAACAATTCCTCTTCAGACTCGCCTATATCAGTAACACCGGAGTTTGACTGCTTGGCTGGACCTCGCAATCCACCAGAGCCCTCTGAACACTCCAATCTTGAGCCAATTGAATTCACCTCTGGCTTGTTCATTGACCCTTTCACTGAATTCATGCAAGACCGTTTGGCTCGTTTTAGGCCACTGGATGGCCAGAGCAACCCAAATATTCCTCTTGATTTTGCGCATCCATACCAGGTAACAGAGGATGCACCAGTTACTACTCTGTGGACCAATTGGATATCACAGAAATGGCAGGCAGTTTCAACTGGACCAGCTAGGAATGTGGCATTGTCTCCAATTGCGGAGGGTTCGCTGCAGCAAAACAGCAGTTCCCTTTTTTTACCAAGAGAAGCTACAATGCTAGTTACCAATGAGCCAAGATCGGCATCCATTGAGGTTACTCCACAGGCAGAAATTGTGGATGAAGCAAAGTTGGCAGATAATGTAGAACAACAGGTTCAAGCGAGGCCGACTATGTGGTGTCTATGGTGTTGATCTAATCAAGATATTTGTTTCTGGTACGTAGGTTGATATTCTAGACGTGAAGTAGTTAGTGTACGAACGCAAGCAGTGCAATGAAGGAAGTAAACGTTTTTGAAAGTCGGTTGTCGACTTACTCGGCAGCTTCGCCAAAACGCTCGCCAATCTTGTTCAACAATTCGTTGAAGCTCTTACGGCCAGCCTCCTCACCCTCTGAAGGCTCAAAGAACTTGGCGCTCGAGACAGCGTGCTTCACATCTCCAGTGGCCTCTGACAACTTGTTCCAGGCAGCACCGTTGGCAACAGCCTTCTGGGCCTCGTCGTGGTAGCTGACAAACGCACGCATCATGTCGTAAGTCTTCCAGATAGGACAGAACTGATCGTAAGAAGAGTAACCGTTCTGCTGCAAGAAGTCCTCCTTGATCAAGTTGGCAACATCCAAAATAATCTTGTCGGAGTCGGACAAGGCGGACTTACCGACCAACTGAACAACCTGCTCCAACTCCTCGGCATTAGACAAAATCTCCTTTATCTTGGTTCTCAAAGCCTTGAAACCTGGGAAGTTCTTCTCGTAGTATGGGTCCAAGACATTCGTGTACTTGGAGTATGAGATACCTGTGTTGATGGATGGGAAATGCTTACGTTGGGCCAACTTCTTGTCCAAACCCCAGAAAACCTGCGTAATACCCAAAGTAGCGGTGGTCACAGGGTCGGAGAAATCACCACCGGCAGGAGAGACAGCAGCAACAATGGAAACGGAACCAATTCTATCAGGAGATCCCAAAGCGGTGGCCTTACCAGCACGCTCGTAGAAAGAAGCCAACTTGGCACCCAAGTAAGCTGGGAAACCTTGATCAGCAGGCATCTCACCCAAACGACCAGAAAGCTCTCTCAAGGCCTCAGCCCAACGAGACGAGGAGTCTGCAATCATGGAAACGTGCTTACCCTGATCACGGAAGTACTCTGCGATAGTGATACCAGTGTAAATAGAAGCCTCACGAGCAGCGACAGGCATGTTAGAGGTGTTGGCCACCAAAGCGGTACGCTTCATGATAGGCTCTTTCTTGCCGCTCATCTCGGTATAAAGCTCTGGGAACTCCATCAAGACCTCTGCCATCTCGTTACCACGCTCACCACAACCAGTGTAGATGATGATGTCAGAGTTGGAGAATTTGGACAAGGACTGAGAAATAACCGTCTTACCACAGCCGAAAGCACCTGGAATACAGGTGGTACCACCTTGGACACATGGGAACAAGGAGTCCAAGACTCTCTGACCGGTCAACAATGGGTAGTCTGCGCTCAACTTTTCAGCAACAGGTCTGGGCACTCTGACGGGCCAGGTGTGCATCATGGAGTATTTGTGCTTCTTTCCTTCGAACTCGACTTCCAAGATGTGGTCCTCGACGGTGTAAGAGCCAGCTTCAGCGATAGAAGTAATGGTACCTCTGGCTCTAGGTGGCAACAAGATCTTGTGGTCGTCCAACAAGGAGTTCTCGAAGATGGAACCAAAAATATCACCACCGGTAATGTGATCACCGACCTTCAATGAGGCAGGGTTGAAGTCGTATTGCTTCGTTCTGTCCAAACAAGGGACATCAATACCTCTGGGGATGTAAATCGACTGGGACTTCTCCTTGATCTCCCTCAAAGGTCTTTGGATACCATCGTAAATGTTCTCCATCAAACCTGGACCCAATTCGACAGACAAGGGCTTTCCTGTTCTCAACACGGGGTCACCAACTGTAACACCTGCGGTTTCCTCGTAAACCTGAATGGTAGCCTTGTCACCATTGATTCTAATGACTTCACCCACCAAGTTAGCGTGACCAACCTTCACCAATTCGTACATGGCACTGCCAAGCATGTTCTCGGCGACCACCACGGGACCAGAGATGGAGAAGATTTGGCCATAGTGTGATTCGGGGGCGTCATCGAGTGAAAGACGCTTTATTTCCTTTCTTGCGTTTTCCAAACCACCGGCCTGTAGGGTTAGTGATCAATTTGTGAAGAGCAAAAAGTTTTGCTGCATTTAACATACCATTGTGTGTTATCGATTGACTTGAGTAGGTGAATTGGCTTTATCATAAATGAACGCTCTGTCGTGCGCAGCCGAAAATACATGGCGCCGCTATCGCAATACTAATTTTATCATAGAAAGTAGGTAAGTGAGCAGTTGGATTGATAAATTAGCGAGGTTTTTCGATGTTTTGTAAATCCCTCTTCATGAGCGCCGCTGGCAAGATTCGCCGATGTCCTTTATGCTGAAGAATATCAATGTGACGCTTACCTTGAGCCGAAACAGTGCCGTTTGCAGACTATTGAAATCTATTTTACCAAAAGACGCATTGTGATGTTTATATTCGTAAAGATTCGTTGTAAGTTGTTGTTGTTGTACTTCAAATAATTGCGTCCAAGAGTTGTTTTGAATGGCTGCAAATGAAGGTGCGCTCAGCCAAAAGAAGGATAAGCCCTGACAAAACAATCAGGGAGAACTTAGAAGTTCTATTCGGTGCAGTCATTCCAAAAAATGGTCTCGAATGCCTTCTTCTTTCGCCATTCTGATAATATGTTGTCTTGGAATTATGGCGCAGATTGTTTCTTCTGAAGAATCGCAATATAGTGGTGAAAACTGAGATTTAACAAAAATTACGAATACAATGGCCATTTATAACCTCAGTTCTAGCAAATATTTGGTCCTTTTTTGTTTATAACAATTGCTCAAAAATAGTCTGAATTATGCATTTATAATTATTCACTTCCACAGTGGAGCACTTCAACTGACATAAACTCGGCCTCAAGCTTACGACTGTCGATCAAGTACCAACACATACTCAAAGTTTGGCACCCAACTTCTTGGCCCGATCCAATGCTATATCGCACATGGCGTTGAAAGCCTCGCGTCTCTCTGCCAGGATGTCGTTCCGCTCGATACGCTCTATCATGTTCTTCATTATTGTCTCTCTGGAACGACCATTGACAAAGACCACATAGCGAAGACCTGGAAAGGTGGCTTCGTACTTGGCATTGAGATCTGCAAGCTTCTTGGCCTCCTCTGCACTTCCCTCCAAGGATTTCTGCTCCAGTGTGGAATGTGAAGACAATTTGTCTTTGGATGGGCCAAGTCTGGGGTGTGCTGATATAATGGATGCAATGTCGGAGGAAACCGAGGACTTGGCTTCCTCCTTCTTTAAGAATTCTAGTAGCTTGCTTCTTGTGGATTCAATGAGGACAGAATATGATAGAAGTGGTCCATTGATGACGTTTTTGGTGATAAAGTCACAGAGCACGGGACATGGTTCGTAGAGGTGTCCTAACACCTCATCAACCTCGTCTTTCTTGAGATCCACAAGCTTAGCTGGATCAGGAAGAGTCGCCATAACTTCAGATTGCAATTAGAAATATCAAGTAGTGCTAAGGAATATCAAGACCCGCCTGAAATATATATCTGATAAGGCCGGGGAAGTCCGAGGTGTTTGAGTGCAGGTGGGGACAACCAGCCTACGCTTACAAAGAGTCAACCAAATTCCGTTCGTAAGTGTTATTAAATATGCTAGTGTAATATACATGCTTAGGTGAAGTGCTCTAATTCACGCAATCTCTTCAACTCCTTCTTGGATGGAGCACCCTGCTGGGCGATCAATGGGTGTCTCCAGTGCTTCACATAGGAGAACAAAACGTCGGCCAACTGGTCGGTCTTGTGGATTCCCAAGTCAGCAAAGGTCTTGGCCGTTGGGTCGATCACCTGGTTGATCAAGTGTCTCTGGACCTGGTCTGGGTTGGTCTGCTTCCAGTAGACAAACTGCTTCATCTGAGCTGCAAACTTGGCGAGTGCAAGTGGGATCTGGTAGTCAGCAAAGCTGTAGGAGAAGGGGCCCACCTGGGAGAAGTCCTGTGTGATACCGTGGATCATCTCTCTGATCTCCTTGTAGGACAACTTGCCAGGACCGTACAACTCGTATGTCTGGCCAGCGGTGGAGTCATCGTAGGTCATTCTCTCGATGGCATGCGCCACATCTGTGACGTGGACGGGGTAGATCTCCTTGGCGTTTCTGTTTGGCGTCCACATCTTCAACTTAGGACCCAAGTAGTTCAACAAGTTGTCCTCACGACCGAACATGGGTGCTGGTCTGGCAATAGTGGCTTCAGGCAAGATGTCTCTCACAACCTGCTCAGCAATACCCTTGGTAGCGTAGAAAACAGAGCTCGAAGCGGGATTGGCGTTGTATGAAGAAACGTAGATGTATCTTGGGTTACCAGCGTCCTTCACTGCTTGCGTGATACGGCGGGTAAGCTCGATGTTGACGTCAGCCATCGAGAAGTTCTTGGTGTTGTAGTCAGCCCCAAGACAGTTGATGACGATATCGGAGTGCTCGACGGATTCGGCAATGGACTTCAAGTTTCTGCCGTCGAACTCCACAAAGTTCACCACGCCCAAGTCACCAGTGACTTTCAAAAATCTCTTTTTCATATCATCTCTAAAAGGAACAACGGTTGTGGTTCCGTGTCTAGCCAATTTGGACGTCACATAACGGCCCAAGAAACCAGAAGCACCAAACACAGTAGCGGTGTATCCTGTTCTAGAAGAACGTCCACCGGATCCGGTTGCAACATGGACTTTGCCGTTTCTGGAAATGTTGATGTCAGACTCCAACACAGACGTGTATAAAGAGCGGACAGGCCTTCTAAAGTTAGCACGTAACATTCTGTTGAAGGATCTTATAGCCTTTGAAGATGGTTTTTTTGAAGTTTGATTGAAGCGTTTGGGTGGGGGTATGTGCAGGATCGCGAATAAGCTTGTTCTGGTTGGCTAATTCAATGGCTACCTATAATACAGCCAGATTGTTAATCGTGATTTTTTACAAAAAAGCTATAACAGTCGTGATGCATGAAGCGTGCTGGAAGCACGACGAGAGCATGTTGGATAGGTGAAGACGAAACTCCACGCCGGTGTGTCGTGCTGAGTTACATCATGTGGGTGCGAAACCGAGACACTAGTTGCAGCCAACTGGAGGTATGAGCCAACACGGACCTTGATTCTCCCAGAAAGAAGTACGTCCGAGCCTTGATCCTCTCTCATTGCTAGTATTATTACAAAACCCAGTTTTTGGGACTGAGACGTGCGACCATAACGCTGATCACAAGAAGTAGTCCGGCGTTTTCCTTGTCACCGTAGGTTCGCCCGGTCTCACGGATGGGTCATACTGCAAGAATTGTTTCTGATGACTTTCGTCCATCTCCATGATGGCAGCCTGGTTGCCACATCTATAACAGTAGTTGGGGGCTGAGAAGATCGTCACCACAGCCTCCTGGTGGGACCACGAGTATCCGTCCATCACCAACTGGTGGGCACGTGCAACAAGATCCAAGTCGTTGGTGTGGTTGAACTGCTCAGAGATATCCTGACCAAAAGTGAAACCAGCGCCTCTAGCCGAGATACCCCATCCGCCACGGTCGTCAGGGTCTGACCACAACAAGTCACACATGGGTCCGTCGTGTGGGACCTCTTGGATTCTGTTCAATTCACGCACCTGGTCAATGGTTTCCACCATAGGAGAGAGGCCTCCGTGGAGACAGAACACCTTATTGTCCACGAGGGCTGTGATAGGGAAGTAGTCGAACAAGTCTGTAAACAACTTCCACACGGTGGCAGAGCCGTACTTACGTAAGCATTCGTCGTAGAATCCGTAAACCTGTGTGATTTGTCGGGACTCGTGGTTGCCTCGCAAAATGGTGATTCTGTTAGGATATCTCACCTTCATACACACCAAGTACGACACGGTCTCGACGGAATAGTAGCCTCTGTCGACGTAATCACCCATAAACAAGTAGTTGGTGTCAGGGCAAGGGCCACCAATCTTAAACAACTCCATCAAATCGTGGAATTGACCGTGGACGTCTCCGCATATCGTCACAGGAACCTGGACAGGCTGAACGTTTTCCTCAAATTGCAAAACGTCAATAGCCATATCACACAACTTCTTGACCTCCAGCTCCGAAAGAGGCTCACACTTGGACAATTTCTCGATCCATTGATCCAATTGGTTGATCGACGAGGTGCTCACTTCTTTCCTACTTAGCTCCTTGCTTTGTTCAATCTTGGTAAGCTGCGACTGCTCATCTGAGGCATCCTCCATTGGCACGTCTGTGTCTAAGTCCATAATACGGGTTTAATTGATGGATCTATGAAAGTGATTTGGGGGGAAGGGTTGTGTGGTTGGGTACCGCTCAAGAAAAGTCGACTTTGAAACTTGCAATAGGAGGATAAAAATTTCTCCGTTGCTGAACACGTGATTCTTCAGGAAAAGGGCGAGTTATTAGCGACAACAGTGGAGACACAAAGATTGGGTGTCGTGTGGATGGTTTGCAGTTGTGTAGTTTTTTGCTTTTTTATTGCCAGGTTTGTCGTCCAGCTTGGGAGAGCATGGGGTGTACGGGTCTATCACCACCACTGGATCTTGAAATTGACATTTTGGGAATATTTGAGGTACGAAAAAAGATATAATTTTTTTGGTGACACCAAAAAGGTTCTTGGGGCCTCCAACGCTATTTTATTTAAAAACGATCTGTGTTTTGGGCAGTTGGAGTTTTCGTAGCTTGGGGGAATGCTGCGTGTTACACCCAGTGGAGCTTACGTCATTGAGCACGAAAGATGTCAAATCTTATAATTGACACAATTGTGTCAAATAAAGAGAAGATCTCTCAATTTATTCGAGACCAAGTCTCGAAAGACCAATGAGATCAATGTGGAAGGCTTTTCTATCTATCTCCCAATTCGAGTCTTGTGACCTACACAGTTGCTGCGTATCAGTAGAAGTTACATATATATGAAGCATCACAAAATAAATACTGTTTTTATCTTTCGATCTAAAGCTTTTCGAAAAAGTTTTTGGCCACCTCAACACCAACGAAAGTAGCAGCGTTGGCAGGGAAAGACCTGGCCAAAGCAGGCCCCACACCAGGGAAGAATGCCTTGATTCCACCCTTAGCATAGATCTGCTTGGTGGCACCGCTGATGGAGATGCTGACGTTGGAAGACTGCTGAGTGGACTTGATGGTGTCAATTGGGAAAACACCGAGCCACATAGCCACACCAGCAAAACCACCGGCAACAGAAATGGCTCCCAAGGACAAATCCTTGCCAGGAGTGGACAATTTCTCCTTCAAGTACTCGTATGTAGCGAAGTAAAGAGCGGAACCTGGACCATCTCTAGCCAAAGTAGCGGCAGAACCTTTAAAGATAGATCTGATACCGCCAGTTCTGTACATCTCGGCGATAACAGCGCCCATAGAGCTCTTCTTACCATCAGCCACCTGCATCATAACCTTGACTCTCTCAAATGGAGCAGCAACCAAGGTGGTAGGAATAGCGGAGATGAAACCAGCAGTGGAGATCTCGCCGATCGTGAAATCCTCCGCCTTCTTTCCGGTGTAAGAGCCAACGAGCTTCTTACCCATGTCGTAACCCCAGAAAGACACAGCAAACATAGGGGTAACACCCAACAATGGGGGCAACACACCACGATAGAATCCAAGAGCTCCGTCCTTGGCCAAGGTGCCTTTAAGACACTCAGCGGTACTTTTGTAAACACCAGTTTGCAAACGGACCTTCACCAAGTCGAATGGGTGACCGGTCAAAACGGCACACACACCTCCGAAGCCTCCAGCGGCAAAACTCTTGACGTTGTCAATCAAAATGCTGTCAGTTTCGTCCATGATGTATCAGCAATAAATAAGTTTAATACGAAAAACGAGTTCGTTGAATGCAAAAGCCAAACAGAATTGAAAAGTAAAGGAAAGCGTCCTGCTCAACAAGCCGATGATGTGGAAAAATGAAAGAAAAAAATGTGTCAGATATCGGGTATCGCAGACGAGAGCCTTATATATGTCGAGATTTTTTCCGTCCCTGCGGATGAGAGTCCGGGGAAACACCACTGTACAATTGACCGCGGTCCTTCACCACAAGAAAACCTCGCCAACCAGACCTTGTGTTTGTCACGCTGTGTGCATTATTATGCAAACGGCTTATTTCTTTTCGTATGTGATTCTCAATTTATCGGCCATTGTGACGTTTGTGGCTTCGCCGATATGCGTTTAGGGTGCTTCTTCAAGTACGAGGTCAACCACGGTTCATTCGATAGTGCCTGACTCCGGTGAGTTTTTCAGAATTACCTTAAAAACCCCAGATTTTCCCATCTGTATTTTGCATTCCGGTGACGTGGTGCATTCTGGGTTCGGTTATACTTATCGGAATAGACGTTATCTCGGCGAAGCCTATCACCACTTTCTTGCAGTGTGGTGGTTTTGTGGGGTTGCGCACAGTCTGAAAACTGTGCATACTTTCTTCCGAAACGCTTCAAATCATCTTACCCAAATCCTTCAAATCCAAATCGGCACGAAGATCTTTTGAGAAAATCGAAAGCCGCTTTTGGAATTCTCCCTGAAATTGATCTTTGTACATCACGTTGATTATACTAGCAAGATGCACGTGAAGTTGTTCTAAGTCGTTCTCAAATGCATCACCTGCATCTGACTCGACCGACCTGCTTAAGTCAAGCAAGTTAACGTATCTCACTACCGAGGAAGCAAACTCTTCGCTGCTTTTGATAAATGCAAACAAGACTTCCATAAACGCAAAGATCTGGTCAATCAATGGTTCTCTGCTAACTTTGCCCTTATATTGCTCATTGATGAGCTTGCAGTCGTAAATCCGCTTTAGGTATCTCAGATGCATCGTAGTGATCTCATCTATTGTGTGCTCCACAACATTAGTTTTCGCCAATTGCATCCTTCCAATGTCCGAGAATGCTGGGCTGATTTGGTACGCAAAAGCTGCAGCAAACTTGTCGTCAAGAATCGGAAGTGTGCGGTCTTTACGAGACGCTTGCGTTTTGAGCTTTTGCTGAATTGAGCGACTAAATATCTGGTCCAAAATGAACTCTTCAAAGTTGACCTCAATCAAATCGTAGGATAAGTATTTGAGAAGGGCTGAGGTAAACTTTAGAAGACGAAAACGGATGACATTGATAGTTCGAAGACAATTCGTAAACCACCCTCGACGAACACCTCCAGCTTGCCCGCCTTTCACCTCTAGTTTCGGCAAATAGTTCTTCTGTAAGCGAACGTAGTCGACATAATTTTTGTTTAGAAGAAACAGGAAATGTCTGATGCTCCACAAAAAGTTGAACAAGCGGAGGTATTGTGTGTTTTGATTATTGTTGTTGAGAAGTAACTCCAACGGAGGTTCCGTGAGTTTGTACTCCAACGTGAACACATCCCACCCAATGCTGCCGTGACTGAGATCCAAGATACGAGCGTCGATTCTCAGCTGAAAGGTTTTGGGCAAACTTCGTACCGAGGATGCTGCAATCGCAGACGCGAGTAAACTTGCCAACTTACCAGAGGTTAATGAGGTAGCCGGCTCATTGAAAAGGGCAAGGCCTCTTTCGTTGATGGACTCCACGAAATCATTGGATCCTATTAGCATGATGTTCTTCAAGTTCCAAAGATGCTCGAGAATATCATATTTTTGATATACTACCAAAGTGAGGTAGTTTAGAAGCTCTCCGTACTGAGTTTGGATGAGGACTTTGCGTGTGCTGGGGCTCAATTGAATCAATCCATCGTGTTTGTGAAGCATGTACGCTGAATAGTGTTTCACGAAAGAGTTGAGCCACTCGTACTCCTTGCAGAATTTGTTGAGAAAAATGATGGTCTTGCCAATCTGGAGGATCTGGGAGCATTCTGCCTCGCTGAAACCCATGAACAAGGGCAATCTTTCCGGGTGAAATCTGATGATGTCATTGATGTGGTCTGCCGTGCCGTCGAAAGAGATGAAGAACTCCTGGCTATCGTCGATGAGATCACCTTTGGTGATCCAGTGCTCCAAGTACTGAAAGTATGGTTTCGTGGCTTCGTCATATATGTCCTTCGCCAGGTTCCTCACAAGTGTATCGCCAAAGCTTGCTAGTTTATATATCTCCTCGAGGAATTGGAAGCCATCGAGATCCTCCAGACGCTCGTAAAGGTGTCTGAGCAGCCGTAGTTCAACGATCAGGTCCTGAAGCTCGTTGTAGACATTTAGTATGGATGATGGTGATGCTTGCATTATTCTGTTCACCTTGCTAGCATACGCTACAAGCTTTGCGCTAAGCACTTGCATGAACGCAGCTTTGATAGGAGAGCCGTTCTTGCCTCGTAGCTTTTCCACAGCTCTGTGTAGACGTCTATAAATCAACGCAGGCTCACATAGCTTGTGAAGAAGATGGGATAGGCCTCGAGTTAGGGGTGTTAGAATCTCAACAGTATCCTCCGTGAATCTGAAAGTCTGGTTATCGAGCCCCACGAGGGCATTGGGAAGAAATGAGAGAACCGCATCTTCATCGAGATGGCCATCGTGAGACCTGGGCTGGCTGCTTGGATGCCCATTCAGACTGTGCATTTGTGGATTAGAAGGAAGAAATGGCGAAGAGAAAGGCACTGGACTTGATCTGGCCTGGATTGGCGGTGAGGTAGAATGGCTGTTGGGGTCTCGCACGAGGTTCAATAGAAACTGGAGGTACGATGTGATTTGATTGGGGTCGTTTTGTTTTGGGATGGACACGAGAATTGTGGAAAACGTATTCCACTCATCCGGAGAGCCATATTTCGTGAAATGGGCTTTGAGCTCCTCCATTAGCTGGGCACTTGATCCCTCAGGTAACTGCCCATTGACATATGATCTAAGTGCACTCACCAAACTCTTGTTGTATGACGCCCCAAATTCGGGGGATACCAAAGTGCTCACCAACCTATTTAGGTAGAGCGAAATTGGCAGACTATCTGTGTCCATAGGGTGTATTGGATGAGGCTTCGGAGATCTAAGAAGTGTTGATGTTTTGAAAACGCGTATCGACTGCAGATGCCTAGTGCACCATCTGGTAAAGCTCACAAGTTACAGGTATTTGTAGAGAGTATTGTCATATTTTGAAGCATAGAAAAACAACATATATATACTAATTGGCGAGGACACCAGAGCTCACGGCTCTGGGAGCGATTTCGGGCTCAACCACGTTGGGGTTCAAATCTCCATCGCACAACGCCAACTGCTCGTCGGTCCAGATGTGTTCCACAGCTGGCTTGTTGCTTTCTCCGACGCCACAGAGACCTCCTACACCTTCCCAGTCTCTCACACGCTTCAAATTCAACTCGTCAAAGACGGAGTCAACCGCACCTACCAACTCATCCGCAATCTGAGGACCGTGGCCCGGAGTTGGGGTGATTCTCAATCTCTCCTCCCCAATAGGCACAGTGGGGAAGTTGATGGCCTGGACGTAGATGTTGTGTTTGTTCAACAAGAAGTCCGAGGCCTTTTTGGCGTCCGCAGCGTTGCCAATCAACACGGGCACAATGTGCGACGGGTTGGGTATCACAGGAATACCGATGTTACCAAAATTGTTCTTGACGTAGCGGGTGTTCTTTTGCTGGGCAATTCTGTCCTGCAAAGTTGATCTCTGGTGTCTGATGGAAGCTCTGGCACCAGCCATCACAGCAGGAGGTAAGGAGGTGGTGAAAATGAAACCAGGAGCAAAAGAACGGATCCAATCGATCATATTCTGCTTACCTGTAACGTAGCCTCCCACCACACCGTAGGCCTTGCCCAAAGTGCCGGTCACCATGTCAATTCTGTTCATGACAGAGTCGGGGCGGATATTGCCCAAACCGGCTTTCAAATGTTCCTCAAAGTTCAAATGCTCTGCCACTCCCGCACCGTGAGGTCCGTACATACCAACAGCGTGAACCTCGTCCAAAAAGGTCAAAGCGCCGTACTTGTCAGCCAAGTCACATATTTCCTCGATTGGCGCGATGGAACCGCACATCGAGTACACAGACTCAAAGGCAATCAACTTGGGAGTGTTCTTTGGGTACTTGGCCAAACGCTCCTCCAAATCCTGCAAGCTGTTGTGCTTGAAGACTTCCTTTCGGGCCCTGGAGTTACGAATACCCTGGATCATCGAAGCATGGTTCAACTCGTCGGAGAAAATCACAAGGTCCTTCATTTTCTGGCCTAAAAGAGAAAGGACGGCGTCATTGGCCACGAAACAGGAGCTAAAAACCAAAGCAGCCTCGTGTTTGTGCAAGGCAGAGAGCTCAGCTTCCAAATCGATGGCATGTCGGTTGTGTCCCGCGATGTTTCGGGTGCCTCCGGCTCCAGCTCCGTACTTATCCAAGGTCTTCTTCATGGCCTGGATTGTCTTTTCGTTCGTGCCCATGCCCAAGTAATCGTTGGCACACCACACAGTGACTTTTTCAGCCTCGCTGCCCAAGTGGGCTCTGGGGAACTCCTCCGCCAAACGATTGATGTTGTTGAAGTAGCGGTACGACTTGTCGTTTCTCTTCTTGCTGATCTCCCCACCGAGGAAGCCGTCGTAGTCAAATGGCGTTTCCTTGGAGGACTTGTCCACGAGCTCCAAAGTGTTGGAAACCAAGTCACCGCCGGAAAAGGCGTAGCCAGCAGGAATTCTGGAAGCAGTGTTCCCAGCAGGTGCACTGGAGGCAGCAGCTGGCTTGGTGGAGTGAGAGTACTCTCTGGCAGCCAAAGCAGCTCCAACAAATGGACATGCTCTAGCATGCTTACTCAAAACCAGTGCCTCGCTCATCTGGCGAAGGGCCTGAGCCGATCTGGATTTGACGAAAGGGCAAACCTTCATAGAAGCTCGGGTAAGGGACTCCATGACGAATAGAGTTTGTTTCGGTTTTTCTGAAAGAAAAGGTGGTGTTGAATCTTTTTTCTCCAAACTCAAATCAGTCACATTGAGGGAACTGTATAGTGAGATGCCGCTGAGTGAGCAAAACCGGGCATTAGGAAGACCAAGCGAAAAATATTCCAGGCACCAGGAGGGAGAAAAAGGTATTTTGTGGAAGGTGAGGAACTGGTTTTTAAGTCCGACTACACTTTTCAAAATTGTTTTACTTTTGCAGTTTCTGCATTTGTTCCAGATCCATCTGGCGTTTTGTGCCAATTACTATTTCGTATTACGCATGTGTATTTAACGTTCCGGCTGCGAAAGATGACATAAACAGTCGCAGAGTGGGCTGATGGTTAACGGCTTTTTAGCGAGAGATTTGACATACTCACTTATTAAGATGGAAACCAAGAAGTGATCATTTTGTTATTTGGTCACTTGGAGGTAAAAACAAAAGTCTTTCAGCTTCTTTTGCCTATATCCGCTGCTTCTCATATGACACTGTGCGCACTGAGCGGGGCAGTCTCCACACAGATCTGGAAGCCTGTGGTCTATAGCCAATGAGCTCTCGCAAAATCCTAAGCAGCCTGGTCCGCCATACATAGCAGATAAAAAGAAAGCGACCCCGGTGAGGATCGAACTCACGATCTCAAGATTAACAGTCTTACGCCTTAACCAGCTTGGCCACGGAGTCCTTTTTTTACTCCCTCGCACATGCAGTCAACATGTCTCATAGAGGTAAAATTGTGTTAAAATGCCTTTTTTTGATTCGCAACACCTTGTTTGGATCGGGCTGAATACGCTAGTGTCGTTCTTAGGCCGCCAGCATTACTACTGAGGCAGAAATCAAGACATTTCGAAAAATGACCAAACGAAAAAATATTAGTGTTTTCTAACGTAATATATGAGCCTTGTTAAACCTTTGTGTGTTAACTGGACTTTCTTTTCGAACCACCAAGTATCTTACGGTGGTGATGTTAGCAATAAGTCCATTGCATCACCGGGTTTTCGAGGCATAAGCGGTGATTTTGGCCAACGGGAGACTTTCTTTCCGTCATTTATTTGACTTCTCGTGTTCCGCATGTAATGTAAGTCAGGGGTGATGCTAGGTTGGTAGTTTTGGCCATTTATGGCTTCGAAGGAAGACAACACGTTGGATCTAATCTGCTATTGGGGGGTTTCTGCATCTCGCTTTGATGAGAATTTTCAGAGATAGTGGGAGATTTGCTTTTTTCTTCTGAAACATCCAAGAGTATGGGAATGGATCGACAAGCTTTTCTTATCAAAGTTCTTTGACTGATGCCGAAGGAGTAGAGCAAAGCAGACAATTAAGCGACAAAACAGAACGAAAAGGTCCATCCTTAGTATAACCTAAACCTGGATAGCACGGAAGACATTTTCAATACCATCTGTGATTTAAACCTATCCCAAAGCAGTTAATTAACTACACTACAGTTTGATTTCAAACCTTTCCCAATTATGAAGTAAACTATTCAGAGTTATGTAGTATTATACAACTGGACTGATTTACTCTTCGTCCTCCTCCTCATCCTCAGCGATGGAGTAGAACTGCAACTGGTACTGGTTTCTCTTGACAGAAACGAATCTGATCCAGTCTCTGAGCTGGTTCTTCTTCAAGTACTTCTTGGTCAAGTACTTCAAGTACTTACCAGAGAACTTGGCGGTGGAAACAACAATGACCTTGTTGCCCTCCTCAGAGATCTCGATGGCGTCACCCAAGTTACCGATGATACCGTCAACCTTAATACGTTCGCTCAAGAACTTGACGTAAGCCTCCTGGTCGAAGACACCGTTCTCAACTGGAGCGGAGGTGTCGACAACGAACTTCTTTGGGGCGTGAGTGTTCTTGGTGGTCTAGATCCTGTTAGCCTACCGTACGTGAATTATCAAAATGGGCTAAAAGCCCATCAGATAAAGACAGCAAAGCCCCCAGGACGGGAATCTTTTTCTATGGGCCCAGCACTATGATTTGAGTCAAAGTAGCTGAGCAAGTGCTAAGTATAAAGAGATTTCATGGTTGAAAGCTCAGACGCCAGAAAGCGTCCAGATACTATCACATATGAATAGGGTTTCCCGTTCAAGGTTTTTAAACTGTGCGATATCTGGTCGAAACTTAGGGGATACATACAATTGGAGCCATGGTTGATGAAGTAGTATGAAGATTATTGCAAGATGCGATTTTTTTTTTCACTAGAGTGTTGGCGTCCTGTGCGAACATTGGTGAGAATTCTCAGTGTGCAGGGTAGGGCTCGAGCCCTAATCGAGTGAGCTAAGAGAAAAATCTTTAAACAAAGTTGAAAGACTTTCACGAAGATTTTTGAAGTTAAAACTGTAATCAACTCACCGTTTCCTGCTTATTCACTTGAACTTTCTAACGGCCTTGCCCTGCGTTTACCTATGTGACATCTATGCTGACATCTTTCAGGCTCGCAAGAGTGGAGTTTAAGCGGTAGAAGAACATCAAACATTGACTTCTCTAGAGCGAGTTTTTAAGGGGTCACTTTTCATTTTGAGAAATGCTAAATTTTCACATAGTACCTTGCCCGTCGGACTACTGAACCCTGATGACTCAAATGATTCATGTCGCGAACAGGATGATTCAGGATGACTATCTGCCATTATAGCTAGGCGGGGGAGTGTTACCTATCGCTCTCAATTTATTGGGTGAGAAATTCAACATTTTTTGCAGCTATTTATATATCGTAAATTCCATAAACACCTATACTTAAAACATCCATGTTTATCAGAAGGCTCTCTACAACAAAAGGCTTGAACTCTGCTTCGAAAGCCTTAAATGTTAAGGCGTCTTTCACTGAACCTTCGATTATTTCCACTGTCGGTGCTATTAATCTGGCCATTAATTTCAGACCCCACAACAGATGGACGAAGGAGCAAATCAGCGAAATTTACAACACACCTCTCATGGAATTGACATTCCAGGCACAGCTTCAGCACAGACGATTTCACGATCCATCTGAAGTTCAGCTTTGCACGTTGCTTAACATTAAAACAGGCGGATGCACCGAGGATTGCAAGTATTGTTCACAATCCAGTCGTTACAACACCGGAACGGAAGCACAGAAATTAGTTAAGTTGGAAGAGGTCAAGAAAGCTGCAATAAAAGCCAAAGAAAATGGAAGCACCAGATTTTGCATGGGTGCAGCCTGGAGAGACATGCAAGGGCGGAAATCTGGATTAAAGAGAATTGCAGAGATGGTCAAGTGGATCAACGACGAATTGAACATGGAAACGTGTGTCACTTTGGGCATGGTGAACGAGGACCAGGCCAAAGTTCTCAAGGACTCTGGATTGACCGCCTACAACCACAACATTGATACATCGAGAGAACACTACCCCAATGTGATTTCCACACGGTCTTTTGACGATCGTCTCCAGACAATAAAGAACGTTCAAAAAGTGGGGATCAAAGCATGCACTGGTGGAATCTTAGGTCTAGGCGAAACACCAGACGACCATATCAGTTTCTTGCACACTTTGGCTACCATGGAAAAACATCCAGAGTCTTTGCCTATCAACAGATTGGTGCCTATCAAAGGGACTCCAATGGAGGAGGAAGTCTCAAAGCTCCCACCTGGATCCAACAGGAAGCTCAAATTCGAGGCCATATTGAGAACAATCGCCACGGCTAGACTCATCATGCCAGAGTCTATTATTCGGTTGGCCGCTGGAAGGTACACCATGAAGGAGCACGAACAATTTTTGTGCTTTTCGGCGGGTTGTAATGCTATCTTCACTGGAGAGCGAATGCTCACCACAATGTGTAGCGGATGGGACGAGGATATCGCCATGTTGAAGAAATGGGGCATGAAACCTATGAAGAGTTTTAGGAAACACGGTATTGAGAGTGCCGAGGCCATTTTCAAAGATCAGGTTGATGCCGCCAAAAGTGAATTGGCAGAGGCTTCAACATAGGTTTTAGTTTGTGCGTATATGGCTGCAAAAAAAGCCCTTTGATAAGCGCGGCTTACTTGTAGATATCTGCGATAACAACTGCGAAAAATTCTGCCACAGTTAGGCTCACATGTTCAGATCTAGGGGCCTATTTAGGGGAGTTTCACGGCAATTTCGAGGCTACTCTCAAAATGGCAAAGCACAAACCTCAAAAAATAGAACATTATTAATCTCCGGGTTGGCACTCTCAGCTACATTGGGCATCGGTGGATATATACTAGGCAGAAAGCACATTATGAGTAATCCTCCAGAAGACACATTTCCATGGTCTTCGACGACAAAATTGGAAAAAATAAAACCTCCAAAATACAGCACTGACGAAGAATTACGCACTGCCATTCTGGAAATCAAGGCCGCGGTGGGAGAAGACCATGTAACTCAGGCACCCGCCGAGATCACAGGCCACACAGACAATGGGTTCACGCCTCACCCCCCAAAACCTCACGAAATACCAAAATACGTCATTTACGCCAACTCGACCGAGGAGGTCTCGAAAATCATGAAGATCGCCCACAAGTACTCCGTTCCTGTGGTGCCTTACTCTGGCGGCACTTCTCTCGAAGGACACACCTTTTCCACTAGGTGTGGTGTTATTCTTAACACAAGCAGAATGAACAAGGTTCTTTCAATTAATCACGATGACTTGGACGCCACAGTGCAGGCTGGTGTTAACTGGATGGACCTTAACGATCAGCTCACAGATAAGAAGATGATGTTTGGCTGCGATTGCGGTCCCAGCGGTTTGATTGGCGGAATGGTAAATACGAATGCTTCCGGAGTAAACGCCTCTCGTTACGGAGCCATGGTTCACAATGTGATCTCATTGACCGTGGTTTTGGCCGATGGCACTATCATAAAGACTAGACAGAGGCCCAGAAAGACCTCTTCAGGCTACAATCTCACTGGCTTTTTCATTGGCAGTGAAGGAACTCTAGGAATTGTGACGGAAGCAACTGTCAAACTACACGTCAAACCTCAGCATGAGACTGTTGCAGTTGGTCAGTTTCCCTCTGTCTATCACGCATCAAGAACAGTGGCAGAACTCTTCAAAAGAGGCATCCGTCCCGAGGCCATCGAGCTTCTAGATGAGGACATGATGCATTGCACGAATTACAGTGGCCAGCTTACGAAGAAATGGCTTGAAGTGCCTACCATTTTTTTCAAGCTTGGAGGTCTTAATAAGAGAGTTGTTGATGAGACTTTGAAAATCGTGAAACAAGTTGCTCTCGACAATAAGTGTGCAGACTTTATCATAGCTAAAGACAAGGCAGAGGGTGATGAGCTTTTCGCCGCCAGAAAGAACGCTTTTTTCTCCATTCTTGACTATGGCAAAAACGAAATCGACGAGGACGTCAGATTGTGGGTCACTGATATTGCAGTGCCACTTAGCAGGTTGCCTCAAGTCGTGGACGAAATCAGAACGCTAGTCGTTAAATCTGGTTTCAAATCTGTCATCCTTGGACATGTCGGTGACGGAAATTTGCACGCTGATCTCTTCTACATGCCCCACCAGCTTCACGAATGTCACAAGGTGATTGACGAGATTACGATGATCGGCCTTAGAAACGAGGGAACAGCTAGTGGAGAACATGGAATCGGTAATGGAAAAAGAGAGTTCCTTAAGATCGAACTCGGAGAAGATGCGGTAGACACCATGCGGAAGCTCAAACTTGCTCTTGACCCTAAGAGAATCCTCAATCCAGACAAGGTGTTCAAAATTGACCCAACGGATAAGGGCGAGTTTTGATATGCTGACAGGTCTAACTAGATGTGTCATTCGAAATGATCTACATGGAACAATTCCTGTCAGCGCAATAGGACATACAATAGAAATATAGACACGATACATTTAGCTGTTGAATCTGATCGTATCAGGCTCGCTATTTTCTGGATCATGGTGGAGAAGGGTTGTTGAAGTTGCTTTATTGAAATTTCTTAATCCACCTCTTTCGAGTAGCGTCTCCTACGTCTTTGGGTTACTGTTCTGCATCATAGAAACAGAACTTAAAACTGATGTTCAATCTCAGAAGACTTTGGATGTGGTATTGGTGATACAGATTCATTGGCAAGAGTCGCCTTCACTTAAGATTACTTTTCGGCAAATATTTCGAGAAATAAAAAGCTATCAAGAGCCGTGTATATCTACTAAGGCTTTTGATCAGCTCGAGACGTCTAGTAAATAAGAGGAAAAGTACACCAGTATGATCTAACTTGGATGGAATATTTCACGCCATCTACCATAGAACCCACAAAAGGCGTTCGAAAAGGCCTCCAACTTATTATTGTTCTTCAAGAATCAGAGAGCAAAAGTGGGCTCGAGAGATCTCGAAAATATTCAGGATCACCGAGGTCCCTGCTTTATCGGCGTTTCGGTGAAGAAGCAACTGCCGGATCCTCGCCTGAAAAATTCCACCAGCTCACACTCACCGAATCACTTACAAACCCCAACCAAAGAACTTCAGATTTTGCGTTCTCACTCAATCGTGGCCTAAAATTGCAACTTTGGCTTTTTTTTTTTTTATTTTCTTTTACTTTTTCCTCAAAGGTTTTTACACTCTCCGGGATTTGGGTCCTAGCCACACGATACCTGACATCGCGTCCGAATGCGGTTAATCGCTACAAGCGAGCACAGAATGCACAACCGGCCGTAGACCCTGTGTAGCGCCAAAAAGTGGTGGGCAAAAAAGACGAAAAAATGGAAAAAAGCATACAAAATTCAAAATCCGGTGCTGGTGGGCCTTTCCGATCGGAAAATCGCCGAAATCCCCGAATTTGCTCCGAAACCTGTGCATTTGTGGCACTTCTGTTCCGCACCTATCTCCGGTTATCAGAGGCTCTTATCACACCGATTCCCCACCAGAGCCATTTTCGCAGTGTGAAAAGTGCCTTCATAGGTGCCACGAAACCCGACAGAAGGACAAAATTTGACAATTCAAATAATCGGTAATCGCGTTTCTCTGCAAAAATACACAACTCATCCTCCCCTTTTTCCGATATCTGCCGTTATTGCCTGGGTTGTCGGTGGCATGCCCCTCACGTGACGCTCCTCCTCCACATTGGCCAAAAAAAAACCTGTCTACTCTGAAAAGTTATCTCACATTGCACACATTCTTCCACCAAGAGAACGCTGCCCCAGTGGCCAAGCACTTAATCAATATTTAACACACTGCCGAATTGCCGGGCGTTTCCTTATTAGGAAATTCTCAACCAAAGTCTCTCCAGTCTACCCGTTCCGTCTCCCGAAATGGCCCAGCCGTATTCTGCAAACAGCATCCGTAATAAGCTCGGCGAACTCTCGCTAGACTCCCAGGATGAGCGCCTTTCGCCCGAAACCAAATCGCTTTTGCTGAAGCTGTTAGCCCAGGATAAGCGTCGAGGAATCCCTATCTCGAGACACACCCCTCCGCAACCGATATCCCAAGAAGGCAACTTCGGCTCCCCAAGTCTCATGGACGAGCACCCGGAGCCAGAGCTTCTCGCATCTTCTGTGGGCAAGGACATCGACGGGCGGCTCATTCCCAGTTCGTCCACGATCTCGTTGTTGTCGCTTAATGCCAATGCTTTGGGGCTGGCAGCGTCCCAGTTTTCGGGACTTCCACACATTCTCGACCGGAAAAACTCCCACACGGGGCTCGGCTCGAGAAACTCCATGACACATTTGAGCCACCAGCGGCTCCAGCCGTACCAGAAAGTCACCAGTCCCGAAACGGCGCTGCCGGCGATTCCCATGGTGCGAGGTGCCGGAACATCGTCACTTCTGGCGCCCGATTCGCCCAATTTGGATCCTACGTCGCTTGGAGGGTCGCCTTCCCGGTTCTGGCTCGGCCTGCAAACGCCGCCAAAGTCGCTCTCAAACTCCTACAACAGCACCAAACGGAGCTGTCTCCAGCTCTCTCAACTACACAGCTCTCAAAACCTCCACAGCTCGCAAAACCTCCATTCTCTCCATGGCGTGCACGCAGGAGGCGCCGGAGCAAGGCCCATTCCGAAGGCTTTCAGAGGAGACGACCTGCCTACGCTCAATCCGGTGCAGACGCCTTTGGAGGACTTGCCGATGACTCCGCTCTACTTGAGTTCAGAGGGCGACTCGTATTTTGTGTACACGAATAATCAGCGTTTTGAGAGTGACCAGGCGCCCAAGAGGGAGCTTTTCCAGTACGATGAGGAGGAGTCTGAAGAGGAGTCCGAGTTTCAGGATGCCGAGGAGCTAGGCTAACCTTTTTGTCCTTTTTTTTTTCGGCAGAGGAAATATAAAAAAGATGAGATTACGATGAAGAGTAATTTCATTGTAAACGGAAAGGAAGGATGGAAGAAAAAGAAAGAAGAATGGAAGCCTATTCATGGTTCTAGATGGAGCCGTTACATGAGGCAGCTACATGGAGGATGGCAGAGACAGGCAGACAGGAAGGTGGTTAGGAGGGCGCAAGCGCCTCAGTGGGCCAGCAACACAACACCACCATTTTTCCCTTGCTGGCTGCAAAAACCTGCAAATGCAAACACCAAAAGTGCCTTTGATCAGCTTTCCCTACCACTCCACTTAAGCTTCCAACAGGCTATACCTGCCTATCAATGGCGCGACACACAAAGAACATGAGGAGACCACTGGCCTCATCTCAATGGCTACCATGCACGCACCGCAAGAGAACAAGAAAGCCGCCATTGATCAAGTGACAAGGTTATTGTTTAGCGCCAGCCCGCAAAGAATAGCCCCATGCGGTTCGGACTTCTGCGTCACCGTCATTCTTTTGGCCCCTTGCGACAATCCCAGTGGGCTCCATCCACCTGTTGCAAAAAAGCTTTAGTGTCCGATTCGCAGCCATTCTGATCACGAGGCTTGTCTCACTGGCTCGCTTTATCGAGGTGGCGTTATCAATTTTTTTCTAGCGAGCTCCGGCACCGACCTCCTATATAGGCCCGGTGCGACTCCTTTCTTTCTCATCATGACTACTTACGAAGGTATGTTGACGGGTGCTATGGCCGGGGAGGCAGTTCTGGGGGGGTTTAAGAAAATCATGTTTCACGACCTTATCCCAAAAAGGTTCTCAACCCTCCTCCGAAACGTCTTATCTCCGGCTCCGCCGCCTCATCGCTCTACTAACCTCAGACGACCACAACTTAAGGAACCAGGCGCCGGAGGACACCGTCTTCCAGCACCAGACCCTCTCAAGCATCATAGAAAGCTTCATCTCCGATACCTCCGTGGACGCCAACGGCCAGCGGCACTCGGGGCGTGAGCTTTTCAACCGGGCACTCCGAACCATCAACGCAGACGAGGGCTCCGAAGTGCTCCAGGAGATCGTGGCCTCTTTGGAACGCGTGAACGACAAGTTCAGACCCGACATGGGCGTAACCCAGGAATTTCTCGACTCCCTAGAACGTGTGGACGTTTCCCTGCTCCCAGAGAACGCAGACTGCCCCATCTGCACAAACCGGTTTGCCGATAATGAGTACCCCTTGATCGTCAAGCTCCCCTGCCATGTCAAGGGCACCTCTAAGAAGGAACATATGTTTGACATGGAATGCATCACCCCGTGGCTCAAAATGCACTCGTCGTGCCCCTTGTGTCGTTTCGATGTGAGGGATGCCGACAGTGTGAGGCGGGAGCGGTTGGCAAGGGACCTAGCACGCGCTAAGGCGGAGGACGATGAAGAGGAGGAAGAGGAAGAGGGTTGGGATATGTACGGCTGAGGAGCGCTTGCTTGTCTCTGCTGAATTTGGGCATCACGGGTACTGAAAATTTCGTTTTTCTTATCTATTATCACACTACTTGTCTTTGCATCATCTTCAATCTTATGGGGGTCACTACGACCATTAATAGGCTTACTAAGGCGGATTGGAATGGAACTTATTATTTGCGCTGGAGCGTGTCCCGTAGTATATGCTATGTACATCGAATCGTTGGTTTAAAAGTGCTGCTTGAAATGCTTGGACTCCAACAACTCCTTTACCTTGGCAGCAACAGGGTCGGTGGTATTCTTGTACGCCTCAGGGAGTTTGACATCGCTGGCAGTCAAGCTCTCTAGCTTTTCACTGAAGTCAAGTGGCTCACGGGCGGTAATCTCCGCCAGCATCTTCACATCCTCCAAAGCGTACTTGTTAATGTAAGAGAGCCACAAATCAACAACCTCAGGGTTGGCATCGTAGGCCACCAACTCCTGATTGTATGTGATACGCAAAAAGTTCTCTTTCGACTTGGACTGCGCAAATGGCGATTTGATGACGGTGTAGAGTCTTCTTTCTGTCTTCAATTTCTTTGGACGATCACATGGAATGCCGAGGTAGAAGGCTGCTCTAGCAGCAAATTCAGAAACCCGGGTTAAGTGGGGTTCAGTGTATCCTCTAAATTTGAGTTTGGCGACCTGGTGGCCGTGAGTTTGCGGGAGTCTCAAAGGCTTGTATTGTAAAAGTTCGACGTTGAGTGGAGTGGAGCTCTCTGTCTTAATTTTTGGCTCGAGAGCTTGTGCTGGCTGCTTCTGCAATAAGCTTTGTCTGAATTGTTCATCTTTGATCTTCTGTTCGTTCACTTTCTTCACCAAAGCATCTGGCAGGAGGAATTTTTTCTTTTTCTCCTCGAGGACACGAGTGCAGACAGAGAATGGGCGACTCAACACGTCCTTTTTTAGTATTTGACGGGACAACATGTTGGTTGAGTGGTTCTCTCGTTGGAATCCATATCCTGAAAAAAAATCACTTCAACCTCAGGCACGTGATCTCAGAAGGCTTTCCAAGATTTACAACGTACCAGGGATCCATATCGATAGTTTAAAGTGAAGAGTTGTTATTGAGCTGCCTAGCAAGAACATATTAATTTCTGAAGTGATTGCTAGACCTTGATGCCTCGCATCGAACTTTGAGCGAAATGATTGTAGGTTCTTTGGAGAAGCATCAATTCAGCCACGAGTAAGGTACGAACTGAAGATTGACGAATGAACGATAAATCTATAAACGTCCATTCATATCTTCACTAGCAGGTGAGATTTTTCGGGGAGAGGTGCATTCTTGTCTTTTTTCCCCCAGTTGGAATTTGCAAACACCTCTATCAAACTTCGCGAAGATCATCACCACTCTGCAACTACTCATGGGTAAATCGTCCAAAGACAAGAGAGACATATACTACAGGGAGGCCAAGGAAAGGGGCTACCGTGCCAGGTCTGCATTCAAGCTTCTTCAAATCGATGAGCAGTTTAACATCCTTGAAGGCGTCAATCGAGTAGTTGATCTATGCGCAGCTCCAGGCTCATGGTCCCAGGTACTCAGTGAAAAGCTTAATAAGAACAAGAATGACGGAGAAAAAGCGAAAATTGTGGCCGTTGATCTTCAGCCCATGAGCCCCATTGAGGGTGTTTCCTGTCTCCAGGCAGATATCACTCACCCAAAGACCCTACAATGCATACTTGAACTTTTCGGTGGAGAGCCTGCTGACCTTGTTGTAAGCGATGGTGCTCCAGACGTAACAGGTCTTCACGATCTAGATGAATACATTCAAGCACAGCTTATCTTGGCTGCGCTCCAACTCACAACATGCATTATCAAGCCTGGTGGAACCTTCATTGCAAAGATCTTCAGAGGCAGAGACATCGACTTGCTTTATAGTCAGCTTGGCTACCTATTTGACCGTGTGGTATGTGCGAAACCACGATCATCTCGTGGAACCTCTCTCGAGGCATTTGTTGTGTGCATAGGCTATAGACCTCGCCCGGGCTGGAACCCACGTCTTGAGCTTGGAAAGTCAACTGAGGAGTTCTTTGAGAACGCTGGAATCGGAAAGAGCTACATCCAGGAGAATTTTGAGTTTCCCGACGAAGAGGAGAGATTCATACCGTCTTTCATCGCTTGTGGTAATCTAGACGATGGTGATTCAGACGCTACATATACATTGAACACCGACACAGAGAAGCAGAACTTGAGGCCGGTGCAGATGCCAACGGCGCCTCCATACAAGAAGGCATTGGAGATGAAGAGAAGAGGTGATCTCGTGAGGAGATGAGTATAGAAGGGATAATATGATGATAGGCTGCAATGAGCAGATTTAATTTAGTGATAGAGTGCAATGAAATAATATCCTACGACTTCCTAGAAGCGAAATACTTGTATCTCGTGGTTCAATCAAATAACAAGTCCCCAGAACATTAGAATAATCACAGTGGTTGAAGATCTCGAGATAGTAGAATTATAATTTATCTGGATGATGTATTCTAACTATAGTCCATAAATTAGTTGGCTGGGGCCACGGAAGAGGCCTCTTCGGCCTTGGTGGTGGCATCAGGCTTCAAGGTAGGGAACAACAAGACCTCTCTGATGGTGTTAGAGTCGGTCAAGAACATGGCCAATCTATCAATACCACATCCCCAACCGGCAGTAGGAGGCAAACCGTACTCCAAGGCGTTACAGAAGGTCTCGTCAATCATCTGGGCCTCGTCGTCACCCTGGTCCTTCTGTCTGGCCTGCTCCTCGAATCTAGCTCTCTGGTCGAATGGGTCGTTCAACTCGGTGTAGGCGTTACAGATCTCCTTGGTGGCCACGAAAACCTCGAATCTCTCACACAAGCCTGGGATCTTTCTGTCCTTCTTGGCCAATGGAGACATCATCTGTGGGTGACCAAAGATGAAAGTAGGGTTGATGCAGGCGTCTTCAAGCTCACCCACCAACTTGTCCAACATTCTGGCGTTGGTCAATGGTGGAGGGCAATCGAGCTTGTTGTCGATCAAGATCTGCTTCAAGAACTTGCCGGTCTCGGCAGTGTGCAACTGGTCTCCAGGAGGGAACTTGACGTTGTAGACCTTCTCCAACTCCTCGATCATGTTGACTCTCTTCCAAGGTCTAGTGAAGTCCAAGGTCAAAGCCTTGCCCTCAGGGCCGTCTGGGTGGTAGGTGAGCTTGTAGTCACCGGTGATCTCCTTCACCATCTCAGAGAACATCAACTCGGTCATGTCCATCAAGTCGTACACATCGGCGTAGGCCTGGTAGAACTCACAGGTGGTGAACTCAGGGTTGTGGGTCATGTCAATGCCCTCGTTTCTGAACTGACGGCCTATCTCGTACACCCTGTCCATACCACCAACAACCAACTCCTTCAAGAACAACTCAGGAGCGATTCTCATGAACATGTCGATGCCCAAGTCGTTGTGGTGTGTGATGAAAGGCTTGGCAGTGGCACCACCGGCAATGACGTTCATCATTGGTGTTTCGACCTCGGTGAAGTCTCTGCTGTCCAAGAATCTACGGATGTAGGTGATGATCTTGGATCTGACCTTGAAACGGTCTCTGACGTGGTCGTTCATGATCAAGTCCAAGTATCTCTTTCTGTATCTGGTCTCCTGGTCCTTGATACCAAAGTGCTCCACGGGCAACATGTGCAAACATGGGGTCAAAAGCTCGATGTGCTGGGCAAAGATGGAAAGTTCACCCTCACCACCCTTGGCTGGGGAGGTTCTGCCTGGGTAGCCCACAACACCAATAATGTCACCTCTCTTCAAGTTGTCGTGGATCTTCTCGTAGGCCTCAAGAGACTCGTAGTCCTGGGCCTGGGCCATCACCTGGACCTGGACACCGTCGCCCTTCAAGAAGTAGAATCTCAACTTGGAGCCAGACTCTCTCTTGTTCATGATTCTACCCGTGAGCTTCACCTGGACGTCCTTCTTGGTCTCGCCTCTGGTCAAGGAAGAGAACTTCTCCACAAACTCGGGAATGGTGGTGTCTCTGTGAAACTTGTGTGGGTATGGGTTCAACACGGTGGAGTCAGTCTCGTACTTCTCTCTGTACTCCTTGATCTGGCGCGATCTGTGCTCGAAGTACTGGTTGGGGTTCAAGTCGGCCATGATGTCCTTCTTCTTGGGCTGCTTGTCGACATTCTTAGCGGCCTTCTCAGCCTTCTTGGCCTCAATGGATCTGGTCTTCTGTCTCTTCTTCAACTCGCTCTTGCTGACGTACTCGCCGGTAACGTCATCGAGGTAGGTCTTGGCGACCTGCTCGGTCACTTGGTCAACTGGGTCAGACATGGTATCGGTAGATAAGACTCATCGAAAATTTTTCGCTACTTAAGGCATGCACGCAGGTGCAACGGTGGACAACCAGAGGACGGAGTTGAATATATATAATGGGAAAAGAAATAATTTTATAATCTTTACGAAGCTCAAAAGAAAACTGGCTTTTGTTCTTTTGCCAATTATTTTAGGCGGGGGGTGTCTCTTTTGCAACCGTGAGCTAGAAGTACAGGCATTCTGTCAAACGCGACACACATGGGAAAAGGTCTAGCACGGCTAAAATACAAAGGGAGACAGAAAAGCGTCTTGCTCTATCAAAATGCCTTGTGTGAGCCTCAAAGGCCTTAAATATGGCACAATTTCAGAAATCATCTGTTTCTGCTCTGTAAACGTACGTGTTGGGGACTCAAGGTAGATTACCGCATATGATGAGGACTCAGGCGCCATTCAGGGAACGATACTATTTAGCATTTTAAACTATGGTTCCCTCTATCACAATCTTCAATCTTATCAATATATGAATAACCTAGGAGCACCCGCTTTTGGCGACATTCTTTGTGGATTTGCAGCCAATGTGTCTGGTGTACTGATGCTCTACACGATACAACGTGAAAATTTCTCACTATAGAGACCATCCTTGATCAACCATGGCCAACAAACAGCAAGGCAAGGTCTACGAGGCCCCTACAGCCGACATAATCAATATAGAAGGCTCGGTGGTGTTGTCGATTCTTAGACACACCTCGGAAAACTTCCCCTCCTTGTTCTCGGGCTCCCTCATGGGTTTCGAGGACGATGACGGAACCATCGATATCACCCACGCATACCCATTCCCATACCCTGACCAGTACGAGGGAGGCTCGTTCCGCTCGAAAAGCGGAAGCAAATACCAGCTGGACATTCTCGAGGCGTTGAAGTCTTTGGACGAGGGTGTGGAGTTCCAGGGTTGGTTCCAGTCCACTGTTTCTGGTAACTTTGTCACATCGTCCTTGGTCGACGCCATCGCCCAGCAACAGCTCAACAACAAGAACTCCTTCCTCTTGGTGCACAACATGGTCTCTGTCGGTAAGGGCTTGGACTTGAAGGCGTTGAGATTGTCCGAGAACTTCCTCACAACCTACTTGGACGGCAAGTGGAAGACCAAAGACTTGGAGAGCCACAAGTTGTCGTACCTCAACATTTTTGACGAGATCCCCATCAGCGTCCACAACCAACATTTGGTGAACTTGTACTTGGCGTCGAGCCCCGAGACCACCTTGAGCAACGAGTTCGATACGCTTAACTTCTCCTCCAACTCCAACATCACCACGCAATTGTTGGAGAATTTGTACAGCCAGATAGACTCGTTCAACTTCGACCAGACCAACTTCAACTACTACCAGAGAATCTTGCAGAAGGAGCACACCAAGATCCTCCAATGGAAGCAGAACAGAAAGAACGAGAACACCGAGAGGGCCAAGCTTGGCCAACCCGAGTTGAACCCGGACGAGTGGCAGAGCATCTTCAAGCTTCCTACTGGTCCATCCAGATTCAACAACACCTTGTACTCTAGAGCCATTGACGAGTTGGCAGACGACATTTTGAAGAAGTGCGACCAGGAGTTGATCAAGAGCTTCGCCATCGAGAGAAAGTTGACTATAAATTAATCATGCATGGGAAATTTGCTGCACTTTGCAGCTGTAAAGTAACGAATCTGCTAGGGCAGGTTCACGGTCATAGTTAATGCTATACTATAAATGAGGCTGAAACAGTATCTAAGTCTGCGGTGCGTGAAATTCTCACAATATGGCTTCCACAATACTCACAATCGGAGTCAAATACACGCTACAGGACCAGATTGGTGGGAGCGTGAAAAGTGGTAAAATTTAGTAAATCTTGAATCGGTACCCAAATTTGTAAAAATTTATGCTTGGCATCTCGGGCTTAAGCTATCCCACATATCAAGCCAAGTAGCGAATGGCGTTTTGAATATTCGGAATGACGGATCTTGCGTGCATCTGCAGGCTCCATGCTTGGGCAGCTTGGTATTAAATCTTCCCTGAACACCGGCCCACAACTCTTTGTACCACGCCAAAATGGGAAAGCCAAAGGTGCGTTTCGATAAGCGAGCCCAGATCTCGAGATTTTGCCTATTGAGCAACCACTAACTCACAGTATATTCTTTTGGTCAGACACGGTGAATCGGAGGGAAACTGCGATAAGTCAGTCAATAGACACACGCCTAACCACAAGATCTGTCTCACTGAACAGGGACATCAGCAGGCCAAAAGAGCGGGAGTCGTTCTCAGAGAGTTCCTCGAACAGTTTGACCCAAATGACGGACCCAACGCCAGAAGCGTGCTCTTCTACACCTCTCCATACTTAAGAGCACGCCAGACGTGCAAGGGCATCATCGACGGCATTCGAGACCTCGAGGGTGTTCAGTACCATGTGAAGGAGGAGGCAAGAATGAGAGAGCAGGATTTCGGAAACTTCCAAAGCACACCAGAGGAGATGGAGAAGATCTGGGCCCAGAGAGCGCACTACGGCCATTTCTTCTTCAGAATCCCCCACGGCGAGAGTGCTGCCGATGTGTACGACCGTATTGCTAGTTTCAATGAGACTCTTTTCAGGCAGTTCCACCAGGACAAGTTTCCCAAGGTGTTGGTGCTAGTCACGCATGGCATATGGGCACGAGTGTTTTTGATGAAGTGGTTCCGCTGGAGCTACGAGGACTTTGAGTCTTTGCGAAACATCCCACATTGTCACTTCCTTATAATGAAGCAGCAGGCGTCGGGCCGATATATGCTCAAGACGCCGCTTCTGACCTGGGACGACTTGCAAGACCTGGACATCGAGGAGGAAATCAGCAAGGAGTTCACACAGGAGGTGAATTTCAACTCGATGAACAAGCTTGACAACACGGATGACATGGATATCCATAGCATTATCAGGGCACAGGTGGAGGCCATAGAGGAGAACAGGTCTAAGGAGAGAAAGATACGAGAGAACTTTCAGAAAACCATGGCAACGAAGCTCTCGCGAGAGGAAGACGATAATAGCAGCGAGAATGCTCTGGATTTGTCCTGTGGGAGTTAGTGGGACGAAGGTATGATTATGGGCTGAAAGGCATAGTCAGAGGCCTTGGATCATTCGACTAGATCTACTGGAATTTCGAGAATTGCTGGATGTTCAGGAGCTACTAAAGCTTCCAAATCCGTCATGGACGTAATGAAGGTGCAATAAATCTATTCGCTCACAAGGCTTAAGATGGGCTGGAATTGGCAGAGGGGAACCATAAACTCATGATCATCGAGCCCTAACAAATTCTGGAAAGCATACAAGACGCAAATCTAGTCAATTCACTGAAAACTTTGTGGAATCCACTGAGATCTCGAATCTATTCAATATTTATCAAGGCCTGGGCTGGTTTGGCGCATATCAGAGGGACTACAGTGTACCATAATTGTCGAGATTGAAATACTCAATCTGGGAACGAACTCAATTTTTGAGTCCCATTCAAATTGCTTAATTTCATCAAAATCGCCAAGAGCGAATCAAACGACGAATCAGCTTTATTCACTTGAGTTCACCTGACGTGCATGCACTAACCGCTCGGGCTAACGCTTCACAAGATTTATGTGCACCCGGAGGACCTCGGAGGGTACTGGTCCACTACACCGTCTGGTGAGGAATCCTCTGCATATATAACGAGCAAGGTCCACCTAATATTTCGCTACCCCATAACGCATACTTTTGCTACACTATTCAACATGTCTCGTCAATTTTTCGTCGGAGGAAACTTCAAGATGAACGGTACCACCGAGTCCGTTAAGAAAATCGTCCAGGGCTTGAACGCCGCCGACTTGCCAAGCAACGTCCAGGTCGTTATTGCCCCTCCAGCCACATACATTGCCATTGCCGTGGCTGAGAACAAGCAGAAGACCGTTGCCGTTGCTGGCCAGAACGTCTTCAACAAGTCCTCCGGTGCCTACACCGGTGAGATCTCCCCAGACCAATTGAAGGACTTGGGTGCTACCTGGACCTTGACCGGCCACTCTGAGAGAAGAACCATCATCAAGGAGAGTGACGAGTTCATTGCTGAGAAGACCAAGTTTGCTTTGGAGCAGGGCCTCTCTGTCATCTTGTGCATTGGTGAGACCTTGGAGGAGAGAAAGGCCAATGTTACTTTGGACGTCTGCGCCAGACAGTTGGACGCTGTTTCCAAGATCGTTTCTGACTGGTCCAACATCGTTGTTGCCTACGAGCCAGTCTGGGCTATTGGCACTGGTTTGGCTGCTACCCCAGAGGACGCTCAGGAGACCCACAAGGGTATCAGAGCCCACTTGGCCAAGACCATCGGTGAGGAGGCTGCTCAGAAGGTCAGAATCTTGTACGGTGGTTCTGTGAACGGCAAGAACGCTCCAGAGTTCAGAGACAAGCCAGACGTTGACGGATTTTTGGTTGGCGGTGCCTCCTTGAAGCCCGAGTTCGTCGACATCATCAAGTCGAGAATGTAAGGCTGCTACGTACATAAAATTCATACATGGTAAATTCTAGTGCTGTTTTTAAGTAGAATGGCATCAGCGTCCTGCCAATTTTTGTGGGATTTGACGGCATTCGTAATGCTGTTGGCGTGTTCAGCGTACTCGTCCTTCTTGTCCAGCAAAAAGAAGCGATCTAAGGGCATGTCGGTTTCGAGAAGCACCTGCTCGTCCTCTAAAATATCTAAAAGTCCGTGAAGCGAGGGTAATTTCAGATCAGTGGCATTGATGTAGTTTGAAAACGAAAAGAAAAGCTTGGTGGGCTTCTTGCGGTACTCTTTGATCCACGCTTGAGCCTGCTCAATGGAGCCAGTGTAGGAGTGCAAGATCACCGCAGGAACGCCATTGAAGTCTGAGCTTTTTGCAAGACTGTCGAAAAAAGCTCCGTGAGCTTTGACACAGTGGAGAGAAACCGGAGCTCGGAGTTCGTTTGCAAGCTTGAGCTGCTCAGTGTAGATGGCTAGTTGGTGCTCCATCGTCACCTTGCACGAAGATAGGCTGACGTTATCCTTTTGAGCCTGGTTTCCATAGATTCCGTTGGTGGGGACTCTGAACAACTTGTCGAGCCCCAATTCGCCAATTCCGAAATTTTTCAGTTGGGCCTTGCAAACCTCGGCGTACTTGCGAATCGTGCCGAGATACTCATGAAAATCGTAAGGCTCAGGAAGAGCATCAAGAAGCTCTGGAGGGGGAGGAGGCCGCAAAATCGAATTGTAGTGCTGCTCCTTAGAGACATTCTTTACCCGAAACAAGTGGCTGTACCACGGATGGGCTCCGTAGTAGGGCACTACGCTATCATTAGCCATCAGTATCTGGTGAACGGCCTCTAAGTCAAAGTAGCTTGTGGACATAAGACAGAAGATCCCAGGAGGCAAGCTTCGAGCCAAATCCTGGTTGTCCAGTCCAGAATGCTCCATCAGTAGATGGCAGTGGTTGTCCACGAACATTGTGGGAAAACAGAGGTTTCTAGAAAGTTCAGAACTTGAGTCCTGTGCGGCAGGGTGCAAGGCCACTTCAGGATGCCACACTGCAAAGGATTTTGTAGCAAAAAAAAAGGAGACCTAGATCATATCTGGAACGCTTTTGTTAAAATCCAATCTATTTTTTCTTCCCCCAAAACTCTATATCCAGTGGGTGGGTTCCTGGCCGCTAACAAGCCGATGTGCTGTCTGCAGGCGCGTAGCATGATTCTGGGCCGCATGGGGGACATTGCTTCATACAAGATCTGTTGCAACTTCACACCTTCCGAAATATATATACCTTGCACGCCAAAGCAACACACCGGAGTTACAAAATTCGAAAACTCAAAACTAAAACTGTACACTTGCCTATCTCCGAGTACCCAATTGCACTCTTTGTTTAGCGCCACACAATGCCTATCATCATTGGATCTCTGTATGTATAGCTTATTGCTAGCCCACCAACTCCGAAATACTAACATTTCCAGTTTTTTGCCCTACACGGTCAAATTCGAGATAACCTCGACGGAAAGCGCCACCGAGTCAGTAGAGGACCTTCCCCCGGCTTTGGAAACCGCTCTTGCTGATGATACTTCTCGGACTCTTCCCATAGCCAGCTCCATTCTTCCCTCATTGAGCCAGGCCAACGTTTCCACGCAGAAGCAGAATGTCAACACACCCCCACCTTTCCTAAAAAACAGAGAGCCCTCTGCGCAAAACTTCTTCAGAGCACGCAATCCCTCCGAGACTAACACTCGCACATTGCACGATAAAGGCGGCCCACATTTGATCCAGCCCAAGCCACGCTTTGAGTCCCGGGCCATCCCGAGCCTGTTGATCGAGCCAAAGAAGAAAAAAGAGGATTTGGGCATTTCAGGTCTCACCTACAACAAGTCCTCCACGAATTTGGCTCGGGCCGCTTTGACAAAGAGATCTGACTCTCTTCCCCAGCCAGACTTTGCGCCCGCTGGACCTCAACGCACGAGGTCCTCTTTTGGCAGATTTGGCGGCTATCTGCTTGACCATTCATCAAACAGCTCCCTAGCTGTCACTGAAGACGAGGATAGTGCACCTCCGGTCTTCCATCCGGGCGTCCAGGGCCTTCAGGGCTCACCCATTGATGATGAGGACGAAGAGACATTCACAGACGAGCCATTGGCTCCTTACGGTGGTTTTTCAAGGCCAGGCTTGGAAGACGCTTTCATGAATCAGCGCAACGTATTTGAGAATGCTCCATGGCGTATTGTTCCCACTGAAAGTGGTAACGGATCCTTGTACAAGGCGGTCGACTCGGCTGAGAAAAGCAACGTTATCAAGCCATGCAAGTGGGTGGGAACTTTGTCGTCTCCAATGGATGCCATTCCACACCACATCTATGGAGATATTTGCGAGAACTTGAGTGAGGAATTTGACTGTGAGGCGGTTCCTGTCACCGACAGCGTCTTCCAGGGCCACTACAAATCGTTCTGTAAGCAGATTTTGTGGCCCACATTACATTACCAAATCCCAGATGACCCCAAGTCTAAGGTCTTCGAAGAGCATTCCTACAAACACTACAAAAAGGTGAACCAGCTTATTGCTGACAGAATTGTTGAGGCATACAAAAAATACAACAGCGGTCTTGACCCCTCTGACCCCAACAACATGATCTGGATCCACGACTACCACTTGTTTTTGGTTCCTGCGATGGTGAGAGAGCAGCTTCCTGATGCCAAAATTGGCTTCTTTTTGCACGTCTCCTTCCCATCCTCAGAGGTCTTCAGATGCTTGGCACAAAGAGAGTCGTTGTTGAGAGGCATTTTGGGTGCTGATTGCGTCACCTTTCAAACAGAGGAGTACGTGAGACATTTCTTGCAAACAGGAAGTAGACTCTTGCTTGCTGACACCAACGCTGATGGCATTATTCACAGCGGAATATTCACCTGCGTTAATAGCCTTCCCGTTGGCATTGACGCTTATGCGCTTCATGATGAGCTTAAGAAGGAGTCGGTAGTCAACTGGGAACATTTGATCCGTGAGCGTTGGAGAGACCAGATCCTACTCGTTTCGAGAGACAAACTCGACAAGCTCAGAGGTATCAAGCAAAAATTGCTTGCCTACGAGACTTTCCTCAAGAACAATCCACAATACATTGAAAAGACAGTTCTTGTGGAGATCTTCATTGGATCTTCATCGAACAGTGATTACAAAGCGGAGGTGATGCTGATCGTTTCACGTATCAACTCTTTGGCGGAGAACATTTCCATCGCTCAGCCTGTTGAGATCTTGGAACAAGACGTTGACTTTGAACAATACCTCGCATTGCAACATGAGGCTGCTGTCTTTATCGTAGCAAGCTGCAGAGAGGGGCTCAACTTGACATGCCACGAATTCATCGAGGCAACAAGCGACAAAAAATCGCCCCTTATCCTATCTGAATTCACAGGCTCTTCCCATATTTTGAGCTGTGATGATGAGGGTGCGCTACTCATAAACCCTTGGGACATTAGATCTTTCAGCAACACTATTGAAAGAGCCTTGACCATGTCCGAAAGTGAAAAACAAAAAAGATGGGAGAACTGCCATGAAGTCGTTTTGAAGCACAAGCCTGTGGACTGGATCCAAAACTGCTTGAAGAGTATTGACCAGGCATGGAAAACCGATCACCTCAAAACGCAGACAAACAAAAAGCCCTTCAACAAGGCAATCTTTGATAACTTCTACGACTCTACTGATGGTCACAGACTTTTCATCATCAATATCGATACAACGTATTCCTACCAGCAGGCGAGCCAGAAGTCCACTAAAGGTTTTGAAAATATTGGCAGGATCAGTAATACATTAACTAATCTCACAAGCGATCCTAAGAATTACGTGTTCGTCATTAGTATCCTCACTACCGAAGAATTGGAGCTGAAGTTTAAGAATGTGCCAAACTTAGGTTTGATCGCTGAGAGTGGTGGATTTATCAGACTTGCTGGAAACTCGAAGTGGATCTCTATCATCGACAAAAAGGAGGTCGAAAATTGGATGTCGCAAGTCACTCTGTTGGTGAAGTCGAAGGCAGAACGTCTCCCAAAAACAACAGCGATTGTCGAAGAGTGCACCGTTAGATGGATAGCAGATTCAGCCGTGAAGGAAGACCCAAAGAGAAGTTTGGATGCTATGGGTGACATCATTCAGCACATCAATGAGATTTTCGAAGAGACGGAGGGTGTACATGCTACTTTGATTGGAAATTCGGTGGTTGTTCAACAGAAGAACATATCCATTCGAGCTATAGACTTCCTCATTGCTTGCTACACAACGTCAGTCCCAGCAGCAAATTTGGCGGAACAATTTCAAGTCAAGAGAGTTGCTTCCTATTCAGAAAGGATCAACACCATTGTCAACTCGCCACTTGCTGAGAAATTTGATTGGTTTGACGACAAGAACGTGAGATCAAACAAGGCCAAAGCACTTTTGTATTCTGGTGGCTTGAGCCCCATCGATGAAGCTATCTATGAATACGCCAGTAGTCTCGAAAAGGACAATGTCTTGGACTCGACCATATCTGTTGCGATCACTGGCGGCCAAGCAAATGCGAGATCCTCGGCGCTATACAGCGTTTTGGGTGGAAATGAGCTTTTGAGTATTGTGACGCTGAGATAGTTGTCTATTAGGTGAATAAAATTATCAAAATTGTTTGTCCTTGTAGCTTGCTGCTGCTAACTTATTGAGCTCTGTGAATGCAGTTAAGAATTCCTTATTCTGTTTGTCTGATATTTTTTCAACCCTGTTCCAGTAGTATTGGGAAAACTCGTCCTCGGTCACAGCGTTCGTGCCACTAGGTCTATTGACCACCCAAAGCGTCTCTTTCAGCTTTTTGTGGGTTTCTCTATCATCCTCCATTCTTGCAAGAATCTGCTTTTTCGTGAGTGCAAATTCATTGCCTTTTCTGACTTGATCGCTCTTCGAAGGGCGTATTGTGAACATCTCATCTTCATTCACTGACTCTTCCTGAACCGGTCCATGCTTCAACAACCGAAGACGTTCATATTGGCTCTGTTTCCTCTTCCTTAGTAAGATTTCCCAAGCTTTGATGGCAGGATCTTTGTCTTCATCTGCCACATCGTCAAGTTTGACTTCAGGGAATGGGATATTCTGATCGATATTTTCCTGCTCTTCGGGTGGAAGAAGTGCTCCAACCGAGCGATACTCCTTTTCGTATTCCAGATAGTTAATGTTGAGCGATTCGGATATGTTTTTCATGTTGTTGAAGATGTTGTAAAGATTGGCATTGTTTGTGGATGGAAGGACTTTAAGTATGATTTTGGGCAAGGCTGTTTTGAGGTTGTGGACATATGGGTAGTTGTAATGTGAATTGGCCTGCTGTGATATATAAAAAGACTCGTGAATTAGGACATCAATGAATTGAAGGATTGTAGATTTTGTATTGAGGTCGACTTTTGGATCGTCTAGCACATCCATGATAGCATAGAATAGGTAGTCTTCACTTTCAGAGTTCTTCAAGGCAAAATGTGCTGCACGAAGAAGGGATTGCATATTTGGAGCAAGACTCCGGAGAATCTGCACAAACTGTGAGCTGGTTTCGAATGAGTCCATTGTGATTGAGTATGTAGATAGTAAATCAATGCTTGTTGAATATGACTCTCATCTATACATACTCATTGATACTTTACACCCGTACACCACAAATATCGAATGGGACTATCATGACCTAAACGACATAAAATGACTTCCATGGTAACAATCTGTTGATTCCCTTCTTCAGTTTCACACTCTCTGAGGTCTATGATAGGTTCTTAGAAGGATGGCATGGGGTACTACGTTTGGAACTCGAGATCTACCTAGACTCATCGCAGGATGAGTCTCAAAGCAACGCCTCGAGAATTCGAAAAGGCTATTGCAAAGAATAGGATTTTTTGGTATCTCCACACTTTCAAGAGAGTGGAAAACTTGTATTGTGTTGTGTCTATAGAGTGGTGGTAACACCCGTGCACCTGGTATCTTCATACAAAAATTTTTTTATTTCGCAGTACCAAGATTGGTACTCTTCCACATAGCACAATGGGTAAATCATCTAAAGGAAAGGGAGGAAAGAACAGAAGAAAGGGAAAGAATGACAATGGTGGTCAGAAAAGAGAATTGATCCACAAGGACGAGGGACAGGAATACGCTCAAATCACCAAGATGTTGGGTAACGGTAGAATCGAAGTCAGCTGTTTCGATGGCGAGAAGAGAATGGGACACATCAGAGGTAAGTTGAGAAAGAAGGTCTGGATGGGCCAGGGTGACATCATTTTGGTTTCTTTGAGAGATTTCCAGGGTGACCAGTGTGACGTTATCCACAAGTACAACTCTGATGAGGCTAGAACTTTGAAGAATATCGGTGAATTGCCAGAGACCGCCAAGATCAACGAAACCGATACCTTCGGTGCTGACGATGACGAAGAGGTCAACTTCGAGTTCGGTGATAATGATGACGAGTCTGAGGACGACGGTGATTTGGATATCGATGAGATTTAAAGTGAGTGCACGGCATTCTATTGTACCATAATACACATATACTTATTTGCTACCGAGGCAGTGGTTCGTAAAGCGTAACGTGATATTCTTTTCTACTCCTAAATGCGATATTAAATATATTAAAGATAGCAAAAATTAGTTGACCAAAGCAGAAGCGGTGGCAGACTCGTACTTCCAGTTAGGAGGCAAGACGGCAACGGTTCTGTAGTATCTGGCCAATCTGTGGATTCTAGATTCGATCAAAATCAATCTGAACTTAGAGTCCTTGTCCTTTCTGTTTCTCTCCAAGTGCTTTCTGACAGAGACAGCCTTCTTGATCAAGAAGTACAAGTCCTCTGGGATCTCAGGAGCCAAACCGTTAGACTTGAGGATTCTCAAGATCTTGTTACCGGTGACGACCTTAGCCTGGGAAACACCGTGGGCATCTCTCAAGATAACACCGATCTGGGATGGAGTCAAACCCTTTCTGGCGTACTTGATGATCTGCTCAACAACCTCGTCGGAGGAAAGCTTGAACCAAGAAGGAGCGTTTCTAGAGTATGGAATGGCAGAAGAGCTGATACCCTTACCCTGAATCTGTTAGTAATGAATTCGGCATAGCCCCCGAAGGGCCATAAGATCACAACTGGTAGCAGTCAGGCTAGTGGTATTTGGTGCAAAGTTCCAGGAAATCACTCCATCGGAAACCCAAATCCAGCAACACCCAAGCTGCTCCTTGGTCTACAAATAGTGGAATCGACCAGCAAAACGCACAAGTTCCTTGATTGGCAGTGGTATCAATTAGCAAAAGCGGGGCCTCTCAATGGTATTGAAAGGGACTTTTGACTAAGACCCAACTGTCGAAACCGTACACCGAATCGACCCAGAATCACTATTCAACCAAACCATGCTGTTCACTTGAACACTGAGATGTCACATACAGAAGAATGCATACGACCCATGGCTGATGATTTTTGAAATTAAAAGTGGATGGTTGAAAATTAGTTTAATGGGGATGCGCACCTTATATGGACCTGAAAAATTTTCTCTCGAGATGGATGCAGGACACAGGGCTAAAGTGTCTGAGTCTGTGCGGGAATGTACGCAGAGTGAGCAGACCTGGTACTGGTAGAAGGAGATGCTATGGGATCAAAGTATATTGGATATATTTATTGAAGATTTGAAGACCTTAGGACAAAACTTGTGTCTATAGTTGGATCTGAGAAAGTTTCCAAGACACACAAAAAAAAAAAAAAAAAAAAAAAATAACTTGTGAAAAGTCTACGGTAAGTGGTGGAAGCTGGATAGATTAAACGCACTGAAGCCGTCTTGACTGAAGGGTACAACCTAGCAATCAATGATTGTGATTAAATTAAAATTGAAATCGATCAAGCTCCCTTCACTGAAATTTCAGAATTGCTGAGTATGCTTGATGTGGTATACTTTCAAAATTTCGTGTTTGCAGTCGTGTGACCGGAAATCGTGGATATAATGGCTGCAAATTCCGGACAGTGGTCATGTTAAGCTTTCGAGGCGCTCCAAATTATCTTTGGTTTAGTCTTTAATCTCAAGAGACACGATACTAAACAACCTCATTATTTTGTCGCATGAGAGAGATATTATCTTGCCACCCTTCTACCTCTACTGATTTTGGTTCTTGGTGAATTCATCAGCAATAAACCCCCTTTGCGAGTATATACTGAGGATTCGTGCTTTCAGTTATAGCTCTATTCACCAGCATACCGATATCATGGTTCCTTCCTGCTAGGCACCTCTCTTGTAGCTCAAGTCTGGAAAAAGCCTCTTAGTTTCTTCAGCTTCGAGATCCAGAAGCCAGCGGTAACCAAATCTCTCACCTCAAACCAACTTCTCCTCAAGATCCTCGAAATCCTCCTCGTCCTCTATCTCAATAAGCCTGCTGTTAGTAAATCCCTCCCTAAACTGCTCAATCTCATACATACTTGGAAACGCCGGCCTTCTCTCTGAACAACTCCACCGCACCAGCATAGAGCATTTTGTTCTCCTGACCAGAGGTTGGAGGTCTCCAGTAAAGCAACACAAAAGGGCTTTTCACTCTGCCATCTGAAAGCTTGATAGGATACGATAAGAGCACGTAGCGGGCGCTGTTGTCTGGAAGCTCCTCTATCAAGTCTTCCACATTGTCAATCGGGGTATCGTTGACCTTGACAATGTCGTTATTCAGCTTATCTATGGAGTCTTCGGTTAGTAGAGCTTATAAGTCTCAACCTCTAATACATACAGATGACAGCTTGCATGTTGTCCGATCTTGCACTGGCAAAACGGAATTTGCGAAGCTCAGAGAGAGTCTCCGAGCTGAAGTTATACAAGGAAGCCTGATGTTAGTTTAAAATTTAATACCATTTCTGATTTCGAGTTACACACCATAGTGAGCTAGAGCGGTATCTAAAGAGCGGTGTTCGGTTTATGCGCGCCTGATACGAAGTCTAATAATGGCTCCGAAAAGGGCGAATTTGTAAACAACATTCATGAGGTAAAGCAGAAAAGGCTTCGGTTGCATTGTTTTGCGTACTTTGTTTTCGACGTTTTGCTAGCTAGTCTTAGGAATCTCTTTACTCAAAGATTCAAAACACCTACCCCATCATGCCCAAAGCAAGACTGCCCATCCCACTCATTGAGTTCTTAAGAAGTATGTTACCAAGACAATGTCACTTTTCATCAATTGCTAACTTTCAGACCGAGTCTACTTGGGTGCTTACGACTACACCCCAAGTGATACCCCAGACCTTGCCTATTTTACCGTCGAGGATGTATTGCCCTATAACGCTTTTCACTTGGACTTCGGTCCTCTTCACATCGGCAGCTTGTATAGGTTTGCTGTGAGTCTACATAACATCTTGAACGAGGAAGCCAACCAGGGAAAGGGAATTGTTTTCTACAGTTCGACGTCTCCAAAAGACAGAGCCAATGCCGCCTGTTTGTTGTGTTGTTACATGGTTTTGGTGCAACTGTGGGCACCTCACCAGGTTCTCCAGCCAATCAGCCAGGTCGAAGTGCCATTCCAGCCATTCAGAGACGCTGGCTACTCTAACGCTGATTTCGAAATCACCATCCAGGACGTCGTCTACGCCATGTGGAGGGCCAAGGAACGAGGAATGATAGACTTGACCACCTTCAACTTGGAGGAGTACGAGCAGTACGAGAGGGTCGACCAGGGAGACTTCAACGTCATCTCCAAAGACTTCATTGCATTTGCCTCGCCACAGCAGAAGAAACCCGGTGTTTTGAACGAGCCTTTCAAAAAAGTGCTCAACTTCTTCCTCAGAAACGATGTGCAGTTGGCTGTCAGGCTCAATTCCCACTTGTACGATGCCAGTGAGTTCACGAGACGCAACATCCAGCACATTGATATGATTTTCGAGGACGGAACCTGTCCGACAATGGACTATGTCAAGAAGTTTATTGGGGCTGCTGAATGTGTCATAAACAACGGTGGAAAAATCGCCGTGCACTGTAAGGCCGGTTTAGGCAGAACGGGGTGTCTCATTGGTGCCCACTTAATCTATACCCACGGCTTCACCGCCAACGAATGCATAGCATACATGAGAATGATCAGACCGGGAATGGTTGTTGGGCCCCAACAGCACTGGCTCTATTTGCATCAGCAAGAATTCCGTGAGTGGAGACACACTATGTGCCTTGACAACAGGCCCGATGCACTTATCGGAGGACTTTACCCTTTGGTGCCTTACGCCGAGTTTAAAGCAAGAATGAAGGAGGAGGCCAAACAAAAGAGGTTGCAACAGCAGCAGCAACAGCTCAACTCCTCGTACATGAGCCACCTCGAGTCATCTTTCAGCCACACGCCTGTCAGACGGAGGAAGATCAGTGAGCATCTCGCAAATAAAATACAGAGCGCTGTACCAATGGAATCGCCAGGCCAGCCTCGTAAATACGAGGAGGCTGATACATCATCAGTTCTTGATGTCATTAATAACTCTGACGAGGACAACCAAGCAACATCGATGCAAGATGCGGAGTACCTTTCCGTTGACCAGGAGATCAACAACGCTGATGGAGAGATTGTGCACAGCTCTCCCCGAAGAGACATGAGTGACAACAAGATTCTCCGTTCCATAGCGAACACCAGCCAGCTGCCCATGCTGATGACCAAAACAACAACTACAACCACGACTCGCACCATCAGCACAACGTTGACCTCCAATCCGTCATCTCCCAACGGATCCAAAATGCTAAAGTCTCGCTCAAGCACTAAAATCCACAGCAGCCTTCTCCCCGGAAAGAACATGGGAAGAGTTCACTCCGGTGGTATCAGAAAGGTCAGCGGGAAGAAGTACTAGATCTGAGATCCACTTACTCACTCATTGCTGCCTGTCCATCGTTTTTGCCTAGCATGCCTTCTATTCATCACTTGTATTACTTACCGCGATATACTAAATTTATTCCTCCTGGTCTCCGATTTCAAGTTGCTCAATGTGGAATCCCTCATCGTCCGCAAACTTGAAAGCAATAATGTCGTAGTCGTTGAAAATGAGATCCTCTAACTGTTTGTCATCCTCAATGGGGAACCATTGGTTTTCGTATGGCGCACTTCGATCTTTAGGTAAAGCAAGCAGGATATCTTCAGTTGAGACCTCGATACCCTCTTCCTCGGGAGGAGGCATGCCTTCCTCTTCTGGATCAAGATTGTCTAGTATACGTAGTCCACCTGTGGAATTAATAGCATGTGTCAACGCTGTGATAAGAGTTTCCTGATTAAGAGATTTCTTATCAAGAACCAAAGGAAGAGAGTAAGTTGACCTCCTTCTTTTTAATCTGAGTATAGTGACGGGAGCACGAGCTGATTTAGGAGGCTGCTGTTAGTTTCTGGGGGTGAATTGTGACTGGAGATGACATACCATCTGGAGTTGTTGCTGTGAAATATGCTACTTGACGCGCATATTAGTACTTATCACCAGCACCTAATCAGCACCACAAAAATCAAAGTTACCAAAAAAAATAATCAATATCGAATTCAAATTCGAAGAGTCGTAACGATTTTGATCTAATCAGTTTTCCATTGTTCGGCAAGTTCCCACCTTGAGTACATTCATATCAGAGCTCGCTGCGAAAAGTACTTCATCTGTATCAGCATATGGCCTATCGAATAAATGCCAAACGACATCAGGCCTGTGTCCGATCGCTATATAGGTCCATTCTCAGAGGACTCTATAAGGCAGACAAGACTAAACTCGTTATCGATAGCAATTCTGAACCCACTACACACATCGCTTTCGAGCTTCGGAAGGCATCTCTAGATCCTGAGCTATACCACAGATTCCTCATATCAGAGCTACGATATCATGTCAATGAGAGAATGCGAAGAACACTGCGATCTTCAATTGCCACATACTTGGCCCTCGAACAGGGAGACCAACTAGTTAAGTCTTTTGGTGCGCTACAGAAAGACCCATCGGATGCATCTCATTGGCACCTGATAATTAAAATTCTCGTTGCTTTGAGAGACGAGCTGTTTCAAATACAGAAGTGGAAAGAAGCGTATTTCAAAAATCGGGAGGCCATAGATGAACAGAGAGTGAAGGATATACCCGTCAAGATGGCTAGAAGCCTCGGGCACATGAAGAGCACGCCAAATAAGGTCGAACCGGAGTTCGACTCGCTCCAGGCTCACCAAAGACTCAAAGAATACAAAAAAGCCAAGAGCAAATCTGAAGAAGACTCGGGGTTCGTTGTCAGAAACTACTTGAAGAAGCTTCAACTCGAAGGCCGCATCCCCAACCCGTACAAGCTACCGTATGTCTCTGAGACATTGACCTATCAATCTGCTAATCTACCAGATCCAAGTGTTCTTCTACCTGGGTCCACAAAAACACATGTCATGGAACAAGCGTATGATAGGGACTATATCGAAGCCATCATCAAGCCCGAGGTCGAATACTTGATCAACAAGTCGTTCTTGGACGAAATGGACGAACAGATCAACGAAAAGGGACCACCCAAGGTGAAGATACAGGCTACTAACGCCGGTGTGATGACTGCTTTTTACATTGGAGCGCCATTCTCGGACAAAAAGACGATGAGGAATATCGCAGTGGACATCAAAAAGCTGACACGGCTATTCAAGATCCAGCACGTGTGGAATCTCAAAGCTTCAAACAAAGTTGCACAAGCACACGAAAGGAAAGTGGGAAACGGGTTCGCTGTCAAGGGTAGCGGTGGGTTTTCAGAGGACGAGGTGATGTTCACGAGAGAGTACTATCAGGAATTGGCAGACGCTGAGGCGAATTGGGAGGCATTGATGGACGACATGAGACACCAAGACCTGACAAAATCCGTCAGAAAGAAGGAGACATTGTTCAGACAAGAATGGCGGGAGCCTCTAGACATTGCGTCTGCGGAGATAGACAACAAGTTGAACGAGTTGTGTGACAGAAATAAGCTTCTGCCGGAGCATTTCAAGAGGCAAAGGGAACTACAAGCTGCGCTGAACGAGAAGTTTGAGAAGAAAGCGGAAAGATACTCCAATCTTGTGAGCCAGCTTCAACAAGACAATGTCATTATGCATTCTGACATCGTGAACTTCCGAAATCCTGTTGAAGCTAATTACAGCGCTGCTTTTCAACACGATTCGCTCGCAAAGCCTAAAAATAAGAAGGGAATACCAGAGGTGGAAAGAACCCACATGGGTAAGAAGTTGGGGGACTACCTTGCACAGTTCGGGTTCCGGTCCTTCCAGATGGGCCAAAAATTCAGGGAACGGTTCAAGTTCTAATGTACAGCATCATTCGGTCGTGAAATTTCGTAGCATCGTAAAGTCTAGATAAGAGGGGTACGGAAGTGAACACTTACACCATGTACCCACCTAAACTGTGTCCATTGGTGATATACCCGTCGATGCCCCTCGCTGCTGCTTCCCTGTCGGACTCCTGGGGTATATCGTTCGCTATTGTCTCACTTTCATGCTCCACAATATCAATGTTCTGCATGAGTTTGGCCAATTCGGCCGATTCCTCCTCGTTGCCATCAGCCACCGTGAGGCCGCTCATCATGGCAATGACTTCCATGAGAGACTTGCCCTGTTTCTTGAGCTCCTTGTGTTTGGCTAGTGCCTCTTCGAGACACGTGATGTTGTTTTCGTACCAAGGCCCACTCACACTGGCGAATGGCGGCACAATTGTAATATCCTTGCGAGAAAAGACAGCTTCCTGTGAAAGCTGGTTTCTGTAGAATACCAGCGCCTGGTAGTGGTCCTTACAGCAGTATTGCGACAAGTACGTGTTAGGAAGAATCATCAGAGGCTTCCTGTTCCAGATCTGATAACGGGTGGAGGTCTCTATACAAGAGCCATTGCTTCCGTGAGAAAGGCGTCGAACCTTATGCTGGGGTGACTTATTGCACAATGGGTACCCACATTGGTGCTCGATATTGCGTTCTTCCACTAGTTCATCGTATGAAGTTTGTGTGAGAAACCTGCTGAGAAACTTGAGAAGCGGGATATCTATCGTGTGGTCCAATACCAATTCGGCGATCTTGAGTTGTAGTGATGATGCCTCGCTCGGTGCTAGCATATCGCGATTAGCATAAGGTGCCAAAAGGGAAAGAAAGGCGTCGAGAGTTAGGGTGTCTGCGTTCATTCCAATTCGAATTGTTATGCATTAGTGGATTTGAGGCAACTGCTGCAATGTCTGTCTCTGGAAAGAAAACAGGAAACAAGAGTGATTCATTGCAGGACACACGGCGTCGCCTTTATATACTGTGGCCGATGCCTGTACATTGGCGAGAGATAGAGCCTTCCCCGGACCGTTTTAACGAAGTGTCAAAGGAAAGTGCAAAAAGCTGGACAAAAGAATACTTACTTACATCGAGTCAAAAGAACGGTTTCAATCAATAGATCACCTTCTCTACATCGCTTTTCCCGGAACCTCGCTGCATTCAGCGCCCCAAGTTTTCTCACGTGATTTGGCACCAACTTCTTATCGGCTTTTGATATCAGACCTTCTTTCTTGTTCACTCCATCATGGCCTCGATAGAGGCCTCGTCTCATCGCAATGTACTTTCACCAGAAACAGAAACTCAATCCACTTTGAGCGTCTCGTCAAACACGATCACCGGACGGAGAAGTTCCACAATGTCCGATGCTTCCCAAGGAAGAGCAAACTCCCTATATCCAACGGCATCACGGGCCTCCACAGCGAGTGGGTATCTCAATTTCATCCACAATGGCTCAAAAACCGCTTTGTCCTCTGGAAAGTCTGACAAAAACCGCTTTCTTTCCCTTTTCAGGCTATTGATGCTTGAGCTCAACCTTCCGAAGTCGGGCCATAGTAAACAGAAGGATCTAAGGCACGAGGAGGACCAGGAGCAAGCCTACGAACAGCTTGTCAGCATGGTCAAGGTGCCCCTCTTTCTAGAGAAATTCATAGTGTTTGGCCTCCTCATGTGTCTCAATTCCTTCCTCACACTCTTCACACTAGTACCATTGAAGATAGCCATCATCACATACACTGCATTCGCCGACTTCATGTCCTGCTGGTCGCAAAAGGGGAAACTAGATTTCAATTTGATCACGGCAAAACTCCATTTCGTCAAACGCGATCTCATCAATGTCTTTATCATTATTTCCACTGTGGCTCTTCTATCGTCTCCGCGTGTGGAGATCTCCCGATTGTACCACGATGTTCGAGGACAGGCGCATCTCAAGCTTTACGTCATTTTCGGCGTCCTTGAAGTCATGGACAAGCTACTTTCCTCAATAGGTCAGGAAATTTTCACGGTTCTTGTTGGAATTCCGGTCACCAACACGAACGCCAAAAGCCTAGGCAAATTGGCCCTTTTTGTTCTCATTGCCCTCATTTACTCCACCAGTCACTCCTATGTGCTCATATATCAGTCTGTGCTGCTTCATGTTGCTGCAAACTCGTATTCCAATGCCCTCATGGCCCTTTTAGTTTCGAATCAATTCGCTGAATTGAAGGGAGCAGTGTTCAAGAAGTTCGACAGGGAAGGCTTGTTTCAGGTAGCCATGTCAGACTTGACCGAAAGGTTCCAGCTTTCTCTTATGCTTTTCATCATCTCAGCGAGAAACATAGCACAGTTGAACATGACACAATTGGGGCTCGTTGTGCCTGACAGCTGGAAGTCATGGAACAAGTGGTTTGGTGCCATTCTCGGACCATCTATGGTTGTTTTGGGTTCTGAAGTGTTTGTTGACTGGCTCAAGCATTGCTTCATCATTAAATTCAACCGCATCAAGCCTAGGGTATACGAGAACTTCTTGTACGTTACTAGTACTGATTTCATGGAAGTGTTTACCTCAAACTCTAAGAGATCGACCCTGAAAGAAGTTTCTGATTATATTATCCTTGCGAAACGAATTGGGCTACCAATTCTTTCACTCTCCATTTGCTTCTTGAGAATGATGCTTCGTGACTTGAAGCAGCTTTTCCTACCTTCTTTTAACCTTCTGAGCATTCTCGCATGTGGCCTTCTTGCCACCTTGACATTCATTACTTTGGTAGTGATACGATTAGTACTTGGCTTATGGCTCCTCAAGTGGGCTCGATGCATCAAGCTCAACCACGAAGCTTACCAAAAGCAGCTAACCGCTCACTCACTTGCAAATTACCCAATATCAGAAGAGCTGGCAGTTTCCTTTATAAGCGGAGAATTCAGCAGAGAGTTCACCCCAGAGACAGAACATCAGATCATAGACGAAGCCAGCAAATTGAAGCAAAACATAGACATCGATCCTCTCGAGACTACAACTCTAGATCCGACCAAATTGGCTGATTTGTCGCTGTCTACTCCTCACAATAGTCTGCCATTTTCGATCTACCCTCTAGATACTCAAAGTGAGATCGAGCAGTCGTTCTTTCCAGGCAATCCCAATACTGAGACTTCATCAATTAATCCGCAAACTCGATCCTTATTATATGACTTTGGCGAGCTGATACCGCCTACAGTGGAGGAGAAAAGAAATGACTTGGTGAGAAATCGAGCAAAAAGGTCTACCAACTACTCTGCCTCTGGCGAGGAGATCTTGAAGAATGTTCACAGGTATGAGATGTCGAGTAAACGCATCTGGTAGTCATATTCGAAAGCTATGTACAAATATACCAATGTAATGCCAAGGACGTATTTACAGTAGGTCGTCCCGATCAGTGTTTCTTGAGCAAAAGCTGTTTCATGCGATTGCTGATGTAGTTCACAGTTTGAGGTCTTGGTCTCTTAAGATTAGCGGCAAAAGCCAAGGCGGCAGTCAAAAGAGCCAAAGCTCCAGCTTGGTGCGCAGCTGCTAAAGGGATAGGAACCAAGTATATGAGTGTAGAGATACCCAATGCAACCTGGAAAGTCACAAGGCCCATCATTGTGTGCATTGCCTTCTTCACATTGCCGGGTATAAGCGCCTTACGCCTGTTTACGTACATGTGGGCAGCCAATACCGAGAAGAAGGTGGTGGTTGCAAGAGTACGGTGAACAAGCTGGACGGTGGCTGGATTCTCAAGAAGATTTCTCCACCACATATCAGAGTGGTCCTCCTTTCTGGCGAAAATGGGGTCCATGAGCTCTCTATAGGAAGGCATGTAGTCGTCTCCCATGTGTGGGAATGTGTTGTAGATAAGGCCTGCGTCCAATCCAGCGACCATTCCTCCAGACATGGCAGTGAGGAAGGTCAAACCGAGCAATGCAAGCGACATCTTTCTCATGGGATTCAAGGCGGAGCTGTTGAGCTTAGCAAGATGAGAAGTGACCTGCTCCGCATTCTTGGCGAGGTTCTTCACCCACTTGTTTTCGTTGAGGATCTCGAAACCAGTCCAAAGAACACCCAAGTACATCAAAAAGGCGGCTCCCAAATGCGTGGTCAATCTGTATTGCGACACAGTTGGCTTCGATCTTCTTTCGGCGAGTTGCTCCTCATCGAGCCCACTTTGCACCATCCACCAGCCAATAAAGCCCTGCAACCCTAGCAATCCTGTGAGGCCAATGACTCTCTTTGTAACGTGAGGGCTGATCTTGTTGGATTTCCAGAGGTAGAACGCGGGCAATACGAAGAACATACCAATACATCTGCCTAGAAGTCTGTGGCCCCACTCCATGCTGAAGATGAACTTGAACTCGTCTAGGGTGATGTGCGAGTTCAACTGCTTGAACTCGGGCGAGTTCTTGTACTTGCTGAACTCCTCCTCCCAAGCCTCTTCCGAAAGCGGAGGAATTGCTCCCGTGACTGGTTTCCACTCGGTGATAGAAAGGCCCGACTCCGTGAGTCTTGTCAAGCCTCCCACTACTACGATTGCGAAAATCAATCCCGAAGTAGCAACAAGCCAGTACCCCGAGGCTCTAGTGGAAATAACACAAGGTGCTTTTTTTGACGAGAAGGCAGATCTGAGCTGCTCGGTATTGATAGGGGGAACAGAATGTGCTGAAAGCTCGGGAGATGATGTGGAGTACCTCCGAAGGCCTAACGAGCGCCAGATGCTGAATGATTTTGGTTTCGGAGACACTATCAGAAGCCGCAGGCCTCTTGTGGCCTTGAGTATATTGAGTACACTGGCATTTTTCGTGAAGAAAAAGCCCGAACGGCAGAACATGCTCATGGTGGTTGCAAGTGAATATCACGCCAGGAAGAGAAAAACGAGCCTTTTGATATGTGGCGCACGTGATGCCAATGAGAGCGTTGCGAATTGTAAGGACAACGAGAGGCGCCCTGCAGGGCATAATCGGGTGGTCATGAGTGGGTGGGTAGCAGATACAGAAAAAGCAGAGGAGAATAGGGGAACAAGAGCAACATCTTTGAATATCACATTCTCTTTGACATAACTTTGTCTTCCAAAATCTTTTCTCTCCTCCCTTCCATAGTTTCTTCTAGGGTGTGTGGACCCTGCCTGCCGCTTAAGTATGATCCTGCTATAGACACTCTATGCTCGTTTTTGCAACCATTTCTGACTTTTGCAACCATTTCAACCACATGGAGTCGCCGTCGGTCAAGCTCACAATCGCCATTTTTGCGATTCTCGTGCTCCTGACGACCGTTTTGGGAGCCGTGGGTCTCTCCCTTCTGTTTGTAGTTCGGGCCCAGTTCCGCAAAAAGAAGCTCTCCAGCAACGCCGCTTTCTGCCTTACACAAAGACAGGAGAACAGAAAGCCTCCCATTTTTGTCCAGCAAAAACCGGAAACAAGCGAGTTCAGGTACTGGAAGCCGCTTCGTCGCCGACTATCGGCTTTTAGCGCCGTCAACCCGTTTGGCGATCTGGAATCCGCTGTTTCTCACACTATAGAGAACCTGCCAGGTCCATCCAGCTTGACCTTGACCTATCCCTCTGGAACCCCGAGACTCGACCTTGTTGCTGTCTCATCAACCCCATTGTTCAAAAAGTATGTCTACGATGAGCTGGAGCTCGACTTAATCAAAAAAGTGGTGGAAGAAGATGCAGCTTTTCTGCCCTTCCAGAAGCACGGGAGCGGCGAGAAGAGGTCCAAGGTCAGACTCTCGCAGCTTTTGCGTGTGTCGTATCCGATTCCACGAAGCCAATGCCTCGATTTGAATGTGATGGCTGCTGATGTCGAGGAAATTGCCGCAGGAGTCGCCTCTGACGAGCCTCTTCTTCGCTCCATGAGCCTCCTTCGCTTCGTCGCCATAGGCACCACCGAGGAGACCTACGACAACCCCTACTACTTCACCAGACCTTTTCAAGAAATCATTGCAGTGTGCTCTGAGCCCTCTACGCTTTCTGACGAGTCGGAGCTGTTGCAGAAGTGTGTGGCTGATGTTGTAGTGTGCTGGAGCTGGAACCAGTGGTGCTGCGCCAACAGAGCCAAAACAAACGGAGGAGAATTGATCAGAGTCCTAGCACAAGCTGCAAGCATGGCTGAAGACGGAACCTACTACCTGGCTAGCCACGAAGAGGTCATGGCGGTGTTATGCCAGATGTACAGCGGGTTCGGCTCTTTTGCAGCCAACTTCCTGAGGCCCGTGATGCTCAAGCTAGCCACCGTGATGAAGGCGTGTTCTGCTACTGCGCCCTGCCATTCTCACCGGGACCTAGTCCCCATTTTTGCCCAGGCTGTGTCCATCGCTCAAAAGCCCAACACTCTAGTGGCCTTGTACGAGTGTCTCAGTGTGCTCGTGAGCCCTCACAGAGAGTGCTGTCTTGAGTACAGGGATTTGGCCCCACCTACGTCAGACTTGTTGGCCTTGCTCAGACACGGTTTATGGACCAGACAGCCGCCGGAGATTCGGGAAAAGGCCAAGGCGTTGGCAGACAAGTTGAGTGAGCAGTTCTCGCAGATGGAGGAGTGGTGTGACCAGGGCGACACGACTACGGAGACGATGGAGGTGAAGGCTCCAGGCGCGTGGCTGATGTTTAGGTAGAGTCTGTTTGATTTGGAATCTGTAGCGGGAGGTGGCCTGGGTGGTGCAGTTAGAGGTTGGGGTGATTATCTCCGAAGGGCCAGCAGGGGTTGAGTCTTTAATATATTGTATTTATTCAAAGGCAGATAATTCTGGGCATGCCGTTTATGGTTTTTACTGAACAACACAAGTTGTGCTGATTTTGGTGGTGGTGGATGGCTTTTGGTCAAGAGACACAAGCTCTTGATGTAGCTTATAAGAACCACACCAGAATTCAACGGGAGAGAAATAGGAAATGAATTGGGCCTTTTGGATTGGATTCAGACCAACTCTCTAGATGACTTAAAATCGAACATTGTGATCGTCTTATCTCTACTGAGGTCCGAGTCCAATGGATTGCAAGTGACGGCGGGACGAACAAGGCGCCCTTCTGTGGGCGCCTCTTGAAAACTTCCAATCCATTCTACCCGTCAAGTTTTGAATTACACTCTTATATCTTGACAATACACAACCGGTATCTTATGTCTCGTTCGAGCAAAGAGATTGACCCCCTCGTGAGCTCACCTATGCAAAAGTCCAAGTAGCGTAAAGCCAACTTTTGCCTACCTGTGCCCTCTCACTTGGTGCTAGAGCTATACCTCGAGTCCAAACGGCCTCCATAATTATATTTCCGAATATCAGTACGACCCACCTCGGGCCAACCGGCATGGTGGTATCTCGATTTGCCCTTTCCCATGGGCAGCTGAGGCAACTCTAGCGCTACACCAAAACCCAAAAATTACTAGCCCACCAAAATTCCCCCAAACCCACAAACCAAACCTACAAATCAGCTCCACGTAGAATCATCAACAGATTTAGCCACTGCGTCAGCAGATGTCAAACGCAGGCAGTATCCAGGCCCGACCGTTTTGCAGCCACGGCTCGAAGCTTCCCATTGCAATAAACAGGCCCCTTTTCGACCCCGCAGAATCTCCTTTCAACCTCCAGATTGGCACCTTTTCGGGACACTAACACGAGGCACATCGCACCTCGGCCATTTGCTGGTGTGCGGGTGGGACCCATTCATGTGGTTTTTGGAACATGTGAATTCCCAAGCGATAGGGTGGCAGAAGTGGCGTGTTTAGTGGGCCAGGGGAGGTGAAAACAAAAAATCACAAAAAACGATCATTTATAAGAAAGTCATGGTTCTCTAATAAAAAAACAAATCCCTCTCATCTGGTTTCGTCCCGGCCCCATGCCCTGTGGTTGCAACCGATGCTTAACACATGCACTCCTAGACACGATTATGCGGAGAAGTATATATAGTGTTCGCTAATCTTCGGCTGCAATTTATCGTATCTTTCACTCATCTGGCTTTCACGCTAAACCATACAAATTCAATAAATCACAATGTCTGGGCTTGAAATCGCCACCGCCGCCGTGGTGGGCTCCCAGTTGTTGGAAGCCAAGTTGCACGTTTCGGAGGACTTGCGCTTGATCAAAAACGTTGTTGCCAAAGCTGTGCCCTATCTCTACGCTGTCAAGCGTGGCAGAGCCTCCTACTGGTATCTTTTCGAAAAGGCTGCCTTGAAATACCCTGACAACCTCGCTGTGGCCTTCCCTCGTCCCAGAAAAGACGCTCCTCCTCCAAAAAAGGATGCCGAGGGCTACCCGATCTACGACGACCAGTTCACCATGGAGAGATACACCTACCGTGAGTTGTACTCCATGGTGTTGAGATTGTCGTACATTTTGAAAAACGACTATGGCGTGACCTCCAAGGACACCATTGGTGTCAGCTGCATGAACAAGCCGTTGTTCTTGTTGTTGTGGTTGGCCTTGTGGAACATTGGTGCCGTGCCCGCTTTCTTGAACTACAACACCAAGGACAAGCCATTGGTGCACTGTATTAAGATTGCTGACGTGTCCCAGGTGTTCATTGACCCTGACTGTGCTGAGCCCATGAAGGAGACCGAGCCATTGCTCAACGAGGAATTGCCCAACGTCAAGTTGCACTACATCAACGAGCCCGAGTTGCTCAAGGTGTTGAGCGACAGGGCCAGACCTAAGCACAGAGCGCCTGACAACACCAGAAGACCCGAGGACAAGGACTCATCCTGCTCTTTGTTGATCTACACCTCTGGTACCACTGGTTTGCCCAAGGCTGGTATCATGTCGTGGAGAAAGGCCTTTATGGCCACTGCTTTCTTTGGAACGATTATGAAAATCGGCAAGAATTCTACTGTTATGACCGCTATGCCTCTATATCACTCCACCGCTGCCATGTTGGGCGTGTGTCCCACGCTTTCAACTGGTGGTTGTGTGGTTGTGTGCCAGAAATTCTCTGCCTCCACCTTCTGGACCCAGGCCAGGTTGTCCGAGGCCACTCACATCCAGTATGTTGGTGAGGTGTGTCGTTACTTGTTGAACTCCAAGCCCCACCCTGACCAGGCCAAGCACCAGGTGAAGATCGCCTACGGTAACGGTTTGAGAAGAGATATCTGGAGGGAATTTAAGAGAAGATTCAACATTGAGGGTGTGGGTGAGTTCTACGCCTCCACTGAATCGCCAATTGCCACTACCAACATCCAGTACGGTGACTTTGGTGTGGGAGCATGCCGTAAATACGGTTCCCTTATCAGCACCGTTCTTGGCTTGACCCAGGTCATTGTCAAGATGGACCCAGATGACGAGAGTGAGATCTGGAGAGACCCCAAGACCGGATTCTGCGTCAAGGCTCCTCGCAACACTCCAGGTGAGTTGTTGATGAAGATTATGGACGCTAAAAACGTGGAGGGCTCTTTCCAGGGCTACTATGGTAACAATGAGGCCACCAACAAGAAGGTGGTTAGAGACGTCTTCAAGAAGGGCGATGCATGGTTTAGATCGGGTGATTTGTTGAGAATGGACGAAGACAACTTGTTGTACTTCGTTGATAGATTGGGTGACACCTTCAGATGGAGATCTGAGAACGTCTCTGCCACTGAAGTGGAGAACGAGTTGATGGGCTCAGGTGCCATCAAGCAGTCTGTTGTCGTTGGTGTCCGTGTTCCAAACTACGAGGGTAGAGCTGGTTTCGCCGTCATTGACCCTGCTGATGGTCTCACCGATGAGGAAGTCTTGCTGAAGATCTACAACCACGTTGTGAAGTCATTGCCTAAGTACGCTGTGCCACAGTTTATCAAGATCAAGTCTGGCGGAATCGAAGCCTCCCACAACCACAAGGTTCCTAAGAACCAGTTTAAGAACCAGAAATTGCCCAAGGGTGAGAACGGTGACGAGCTCATCTACTGGTTGAACGGCAAGAAATACGAAGAGTTGTCCGAGGACGCCTGGGCTCTCATCATGAGCGGTAAGACCAAGTTATAATTTATACGATTTCTAGTAAATCAATCGATACATAAGACAAGCGACGTTGTAGTCGGGCCATTGAGAGCTCATGACTCACATATATCGACAAAAGCATCCAGACTATAGGACCCTTATCAGTGCACGCTACACTAGAAGGTCAATTGATCAATAAATGCACAACCTTCAGTGCAGTGCTTAACAGATCGATTGACATTCTTACTATCAACTCAAGTCACACACGTGTATTTTTTTGACACATGATTCATTTTGGACGAACATATACCTCGAACTTCAATTGATAGCCACGGCCCGTGTCCTGTCAGTTAAAATTAACGAATCCTCTCCAGCTCTACTTTGGATCCAAAACACGATTTGTGCACATACTAGTTATTTTCACTAAACATCTATTTCTCGGAGATAGCAACAACACCTGGCAAGGCCTTGCCCTCCAACAACTCCAAGGAGGCACCACCACCGGTAGAAACGTGGGACAACTTGTCAGAGGCACCAAACTTCTTGGCAACGGTGGCAGTGTCACCACCGCCAATGATAACGGTGTTACCAGCAGAGGCGGACTTAACAGCAGCGTCCAACATGGACTTGGTACCCTCAGCGAACTTGTCGAACTCGAACACACCTGGAGGACCGTTCCACACAATGGTCTTAGCCTTGGCAATGGCCTCAGCAAAAAGCTCTCTGGACTTTGGACCAGCGTCCAAACCCATCCAGCCGTCTGGGATGCCCTCCTCCTGGGAAGCAACACCAGTCTTAGCGTCCTTGTCGAACTTGTCAGCGGTGACAAAGTCAACAGGCAAGACAATCTCAACGTTGTTCTTCTTGGCCTTGGCGACCAAGTTCTCGACGTTCTTAGCGCCAGCCTCGTCGAAGAGAGAGTCACCAATTGGCATGTTGTCCAACACCTTCTTGAAAGTGAAGGCCATACCACCGCCAACAATCAAGATGTTGACCTTGTCCAACAAGTTGTCGATCAATTGGATCTTGTCGGAGACCTTGGCACCGCCCAAGATGGCCAAGAATGGTCTGGAGGGGTCCTCCAAGGCCTTAGCGAAGTAGGTCAACTCCTTGGCCATCAAGAAACCAGCGGCCTTCTGGGGCAAGTCAAGACCGACCATGGAAGAGTGGGCTCTGTGGGCAGTGCCGAAAGCGTCGTTGACGTAGACATCAGCCAAAGCGGTCAAGCCCTTTCTGAATTTTTCAACATCGGCGTCCGAGGCCTTCTCCTTCTTGCCGTCGACCTTTCTGGAGCCCTCCTCCTCAATGTGGAAACGCAAGTTCTCCAAGAGGAAGACCTGGCCGTCGGAGGCGCCATTGACGGCCTCCTCGACCTTGGGACCGACACAGTCGTCCAAGAAGGTCACCTTGCTCTCGGGCAAAAGGGACTGCAATTCCTTAGCAACGGGCGCCAAGGAGTACTTCTCCACGCGCTCTCCGTTGGGTCTGCCCAAGTGGGAAGCCAAAACAACCGCCTTGGGCTTCTGCTCCAAGACGTACTTGATGGTGGGCAAGGCAGCAACAATTCTCTGGTTGTTGGTGATGGTGGTGCCGTCCAATGGGACGTTGAAGTCGACTCTGATGAAGACTCTCTTGTTGGCGAGGTCGAGGTCCTTGACGGACAATTTCTTGGAAAGAGACATGATGCAACGGTACAGGGTTTTACGTTGAAAAAGTAGAAAGGGTTCGAGAGATCGCGACCTTATATATGCTCGCTCGTCCTGTGTCTCGGAGTATCAGTCGACTCAACCGGTCGATACCACTCCGTCACCTGAGGTGATCCTTGGTCACGAGTGCCCCTCAATGGGAAGGCTTTGGGGTTGTTTTTGGTTTTTCAGCATTGCTGTAGGTTTCGTTTTTTTGATTCATGGCGAATGTAGGGTAATTGGCTGCCAAGCTCGCAGTGAAAAATCATGCCCGGGGCTTTTCGGCCCAAAGGAAGCACCGTGGTTACGGCATTCCAGGCACACACAAGTGCAACTGGGGGAGATCAATTGAAGAGTAATTTTAGATCAACAAAAAAAAAGTAAAAATCCTGTCGAGCCAGAATTGGCGGACTGCCTCTGCCTGGAATCTGTAGGGTCCCTATGCGAATATGCAATGCTGCTAGACAGCCTGTGACAGGTGCGAGCCACCAGATCCGGATTGACCGTGATTCCAGTCCAAAATCCTGATTTTGGCCATATTCTTAAAATTCCCGTCAACTACGAAAATCCTCCTCTTCGGTTTGTGTCAGCCGTGTAATGGTGCTTCCAGAGGTTTCTGGAACCTTCGCTTCTCCTGCACCATCACTATATAGATAACCCTAGCAATTACTCACAAACCATCATCATGGAGAAAATCTTGCAATGGTCGATTGCGTCGCAAAGCGGCGATAAGGAGGCAATGGAGCGGATCGGAAAGCCCGATTCGGAAACTCTCGCCAAACTCTTCGGTGCCGCTGGTCCAGATGAGCCAACGCTCATGAAGCAGGCCATCGCAGTGGTGGAAAATCCAGAGGCAGACCTTGAGGCCAAGGAGACCGCCTTGGAAAACTTCGAAATGCTCGTGGAGAACTTGGATAATGCCAACAACATCGAAAACCTCAAACTCTGGCCCAGCGTCATTGCGCAGCTTCTGAGCTCGGAGTTGAGTCTCAGGGTTCTCGCTGCCTCCATCATTGGCATCGCTACCCAAAACAACGAAAACTCGCAGAAGGCGTTTTTGGAGAAGGAAGACGGTTTGAAGACCCTCATCAGCTTGATCAACGATGACTCTACGCCTCGAGAACTTCTTCTCAAGACACTTTTCGCCTTGTCCTGTTTCGTTAGAAACTACAAGGATGCCACCACCCAGTTCGCTGAACTTGGCGGTTGGGAGGCTCTCCACTTGCACACTGCTCACAGCGACCACAAGCTATTGTTGCGCAAGCTCTCGTTGACTTCGGCGCTCTTGTCCACCGGCTTGGACAGCACAAAGCTCGCTCACTTTGAGAAGAGCCATTTCGTGGACAATTTAATCGCTACTTTTGACACAGACAACGCTGGATGCATCGACAAGGTGCTCAACATCATCACGCAGCTCCAGACTCTCGAATACCGCTTCACCAATGAGGAAATCGCACAGTTGGCCAAGCAGCTCGAACGCATTGACCACTTGAAAGACAAACTCACGGAGGACGACTTCCACGTCGCAAAGCAAGTAGCATCGCAATAGTCAATCTTTTCACACCATACTAACGCCCAGTGCATTCATTACGACTGAGTATCTTCGCCAAGGACTACCCTAATCATGCATTTACTCAATATAATTCTTTCACGTTATCACCTGCGAGGGATCTGTAGCTGTAAACACGCGCTTCATGGCAGCGTTTGCCGTTGGAGGCACGATGTTCTTTCCATTGACAGTTCCAAGTGTTTCTGCACGGAGAAACCGTTTGTACAATGCAACTGGCGTAGAATAAAATTCGTAGAGCTTCTCTGCTCTCGTTTGCGTCATGAGATTGAACTTCTTGACCATCTCCAAGTATGTGCTTTTTCTGTCTGAACCCAGTCGAACCGTCCCTATATTGGCAAGGCTTGGGTTTCGTTGAAACTTGTCGTACAATGCGTTCCCAATGGTGTAGGTAAACGAGTATAGCCAGTCAACGGCTTCTTGCATGGTTCTGACGCTGAATATGTTGAGCTCAAGGCTAATGCCTGCTTCGTGAATGCAACGCTGAGCCTCAGATGCTTTGATCACAACCTCCTCGTGCTTTCTTTTCTTCGACAACGGTTCATTCATTTTTATAAGCATCTGATCCCTGTATGCTCGGTCTTCAATACCTTGCAACTTTCGAAGATACTCTTTCGTACCAACTACCATGATCATGATGTAGCTGTCAAGAGATGAGTCCTGCTCTTTGGCCTCCTGTCTAGCTATATCACAGTCCGCCTGCAATGTGCCCTTCTGAATCTTATCCACTAGCTCCTCCGCTTCGTAAAAGAGAATTTTGACCTTCTCAAATATTTCTCTGGGCTCGCATGGCTCGAAGATATCCTTTTCTTTGTAATATAGCGCTTTGACTTTTCGTTTCCAGCTGATCAAGTGGACTTTGGACGAGTTGCGCCGATAATTTGCATCCTTGAAGCATTCCCTAAAGTAGTCTGTTTCTATCTTTTCAGCTAGGCTGTCTGCCACTTCTATGATCATTTCTCTGTAAATGTCTTCCGTCTTTCTCGTTGCTCTGTTAGCTTCTACCCATTCTTTCTTGGTGAACTTACTTTCCTTCGATTCTTCCTGAGTTGACTTAGGCTTTGGTGGAGCATGCACCTGACTCGTTCTGGGAGAGCTGTCTATTGGATCAGACATTTCACTGTCGAGTACAATTGCTGGCATATTGTGGGTAACTCGCTTAGGAGGCAGCTTAAACTCGACATTTTGCTTTTGCGGCAGCCCGAACTGAACTGGTTTTGGAGTGCGATCAAGTTGTTCAGGAGCAGATGAAGATACTTCGATCTTTTTCTTTGAACGTTTCAGGGGCTGAATTCCGCTCAGAAGATCTATGCTATCCTCATCGGAGCTGCTGAGCCAACTCTCGATATCGAGGATGTTTTGATCTGTCTGGGACGGCTTAAAAGAGGTCCTCGAGGTATTGAATATATGATCTGTTGATGTTTTGGGGTAGCAGGGAGAGCTTGGCGGTAGTGGTCTCCTCTGTGTGGCCGAGTTTGTGGTGCAAACTATGGGATCAGATTCATCAGTTAGTCTAATGTTAGTATATTTGGGATGGTTGTGAAACTGGATCAGTTGAACATACAGAATCACCTCATGCTTTTCTTTAGCGTCACTTCGAAAAGATGTGTTCTCGCTATCTAAATCTATAATTTCCATGTCTGAACTCAGACTCCATGTAATGAAGCTATGTTTATACAATCGCGCTGAGCAGAATAGTATAATGTGGGGCGCATCGAAATCAAGAGGTTCAATCGCTATTTTGTCCATTGCGCAATCAAATGATATTTCTTTTATTTCTTTTATCTGTTCTGCATTCGTATTCTTTCAAACGAATCATATCATAAATTTTGGCACATTTTTAATTTTGGCACATTTTTAATTTGGGCACATTTTTGTCTATGGGTTGAGGACCCAGTTGGTGTAAAATCTGTCAATATACGCACAGTTTCCACACTGGGTGCAAAACGAAGTTGAGCATGTCCACGAAATTAAAAAACAATACAATGCCCCAAAATCACCAGAATTCTGATTTCGGCATAAATCATCAAAACATAACAGCATCTAACATCAGAGATCCCCTGACACCCTCCCCCAGTCCGTTTCCGGACATTCATGAAGAATCCCATACCACCTACCACCGCATCCGTGCACCATATGACACGAACATACACAGGTTGATCGTTTTGTCTATCCAGTGTTGAAGACAAGAGACTAAAATGGGCAATCGGCGTCGTGCGGTGAGCATGGCCTTCAATGGCTCAATGTCCGAGGCCGACGAACAGAAAACAAAGAAATCTCTTGCTGACATCAAGACTTTGTATAAAGACATTCGTTACGATTGGTCTCAGTTGACTCTGGGCGAAACAACCCCCATTGAATTGGCCATTGCTTTTCTCGATGACACATCGGTCGGTCTAGCTCATAGAAAGGCAGAATTCGACGAGCTTTGTGCTACTACAAACGACGTTTTGAGGAGAGCAGTGGTAGAAAATCACGAAATCTTCAACAACTCCGTGGGTCTGTACCATATGCTCATGTCCATTGCAAAAGAGTCACAGGAGGACTCTGCCCAGATCAAGGAGCTCATAGAGAGCAGTACGCGAGACATCAATGACAGAATGGGCGTTTTAAAGGAGCTTGATAACAGCTCCGAGAAGTACGCTGAAATGCTCGACATTCTCGATGCAATTGAACACTTGCACCAGATACCAGATAAAGTTGACAAGCTCACCGCTGTAAAGGAGCTCCACAAGGTCTATGACACGATAGCAGAGGGCTACAAAATTGCCGCAAAATACAATCTATGGCAGCTTCCCGCTTTAGCCGGAATCCAAAGCTACTTAGATAACCAGTCCAACAGTCTCTATGACATGATTGTGGATGAATTAAGAAATGAGATTTATCTCAAGAATTCCACGATTTTCAATCAAGACAGCGAATCGTGGATTGACCAGCTCTCGTTCAACAATCCCCAAGTTGCATCCTTCAAGACATTGGTGAAGGAGCTGCACAACTTGGAGCTGTACATCTACAACTCGGCAAATCTAGATATTGGGGAGATTGCAGTTTGCTTTACAGAGTCGGCGGCTACATTCATTGAACAACAGCTTCCGAAAATCCACGCTCACTACTCAAAGTTGGAGGCCAGAAATGACGACTACTCTTTGATCCTTGAGTATGCCTCAACAGCATCTTCTGCATCGTACTACTACCTATACATGCTTTTAAAGACTGCCTCAAAGCTCAACAAGTTGAGCTCTGTCTTGGAAATTTTGGTTTCCTCTGTTCAAGTTGAACTTCACGAAATGATCAATCGTACGACACAGGAGTGCAAACAAAGAAATGCTTCACAACTTGCAAGGCTAGCCAAAGCAATGAAGTTTGAGTTAGGATCAGGAACAGAAAAGTTGAGTGGGCAGGCATTTGTTGATGCAGCAGTTCCTGTGTTACAAGACTTTTTCAGCACAATAATGATGAAAGCCACCTTAGTTCTCTTGAAACATAGAGTCATCAGTGAGGTGGCTAGATTGATTGAAAGCAGTCACAATGTTGCAGCCATCGATTCTGACGCGAAGGGAGGTCCAGCGACATCTACCTTCGATTTTAAGACTATCTGGAACTTGATGAAGAAAGAGATCGAGAACCTTATCGTTAGCTATATTCACGATGGAGGTTCAGACGATGCAAATGCTCACAAACTGGATCCCAATGCTACTACTGGCAAGTTGCATCAAATTTTGGCCAACAAGCAGCTCTTCCACTTTGACGACGTTTCGTCCGAGTCTACTAGTAAAACAACAGAGGACATGGCGATGGTTTTGAACGAGATGTTCCCTGGCTTCAGTCCTAGCTCAAAGAAGAACGGTGAACGTGATCCATGCGTCGAGAACCTGCCGTATATCACGAACGAGCAACTCAATACGTTGGCCGAAGATCTCGTGCCCAAGAATATTTTCAACATGAGAATCATCCTTGAGTTCTTCCTCATTTTCATCTCAGCCTCTCATGAGATGCTTACAGACTTTGGCAAAGTGAAAGGTTCAAGTCTCTTGGCCTATCAATTCTTTTACGACTTCATGAAAAACTCTTTCCACAGGAAGCTTCAGAATGATCTTGACTTGGACTTCGAATTGTGCATGAGCGGTGAACAGCCTCAATATTTGCCCTCAGATACAAACCGTTTGAACACAAGATTCACGCAAGAAATAGTTACATTACAGGGCGACGAGCTCGAAAGTCAAACAATTTCTACCATCACGCGTCTTGGCACGTCGTCCAACAAAATCTACGCTAACGCTTTGGACTTCCGTCGTTTGTTTTCCCACACCTGCCACTCACTCAATACATCGTTCACTTACAGGAGGGATATAAGCGACCTCGCCTTGAATCTACTAAAGAAGTTCGCAAATGCCTACAACGAGTACTTCAAAGAACTTCTCTCGTCTGGAGTTGGCCATGATATAACAGAAATGGGCATTGGTATCGGAGAGCGTCCAAAACACGTTCTGCAAATCAACAGATGGTTGAATACCCCAGCACTCTTAGAAATGAGTGGTGGTATACTACAGCATCATGATGACATTGAAGGCTGTATACCATTGATCGAAAAGGAAATCGACCTCATGCTCTTCAAGTCAACCCACAACCCCAACATATTTGACATCTCGAAGGATGATTTGCTTGACGATGAGTGGTTCGATCAGGTTTGTTACTTGCTTTTGACCACCTCTTGGATTTTGCTGTGGTTACCAGGCATGAGAAAGGAGTCGAACTACTCGATCTACGAGACTGGCAATGCAAAGACCAAAATTTCGGAGGTGGAGAAGTTGAGACACGACTGGTCTATATTGGAGAACGGCAGGTCTTCGTTTGCGTCAACGGAGAAGACCCAGAATCTTTTCTTGACCCTCAATCTGGCCAAGATCGGCGACTTCGACGAGACGATTCATATTTTCGAGAGCATTAGAGATCAAACGTTGGTGGCTTTGAGATATGATATTCGCCTCAAAGCATTGCATTACATCGGGAAGTCTTACCATGAAAGCTTGGTGCTTGGAACAGAGCCCGCTGATTCCGACCAGTACATTGGGCAGTACAACCGCGAGGTTTACTCGGTCGGTAACAAGGTATCAGAGATGCTCTCCATCGACGAGATCGACTGTGTCTTCTTGGGCTTGCCGATGTTCTTGAATCGTGCTTTCATACAAGGAAGCGAGATGGTACAGGTTGCCAACCGGAATGGTATCAAGAAGATTCTCCTCAATATTATCACAATACAGCAGATGCTTCGAAGCGTGATGAAGGAGGTCGATCAAGTTGATTTCAGCAAGGCCTCCAGGTACTTCGAGCTCTTCACAGCCAGCGAGCACGTCTTGCTCCAGAAGGTGGCCGAGTACGGAGATGTCTACACACGCGATGAAGTGCTCAACTTGCTCCGTTTGGTCTACAGCGAGAAGCTCCATTCTGACAACGTGACCTCCTTCAACAAAAGTAAGTTCAGTGAGCTTTCACGGAAGATCACAGATATATTTGCATAAGAACGTTAACTATGTATTAAGGTGTAGGGAATTAGTGGTGACCGGCAAAGTTGTTAGCGCCAGGCAGAATCTCGAGCTTGTTGCTCAATTTTTCAAAGAATACACGGCCGAAAGTGTTACCCAAGATAACAGAGAAGAAGTAAACGAGACTGTAGGTCATGGCGACCAACATGAGGGCATAACCGAACATTTCAGAAATGAACACCAACACGATTCTGATACAGTCTCTCATCAAGTAGGTGAAGAACGAGTGGCTAGCGGGCTTCTCAGTGGTGGGCTCAATGGACTCCAGGACTTTTCCAGATCCGTCTTCGTCGTCACAAGCACACTCATCAATGATAGTAGTGGTTCTGTTGTAAATTGGGTTTTTCCAGACCTTCACCTCGAGGTAGTTCTTCAAGAACTCACAGCCCTTGCCCAAGAAGCCCACAACGAAGAAAAGAAGGAAGATACCGAAAGCCTGGCCTCCGTTACTGGCCTTGAGGTTCTCAAACAAAACAGGGTAGTCTTTGTAGCTTTTGGTCAACCACATGTTCATCAGCATGTGCATGCTGCTCATGTCCATATCTCCCATGTCCATGCTGCTTGACAGGTGGGAGCTGTGGTCCATGGACATGGAAGAGCTCATGCTCATCGCCATAGTGGAGGAGCTGCTCATGTCCATTGACATAGACAGCGAAGACGAAGATCCCATATTCATTTTAGCGGATTTTTATTGATGTTGAATACCCGTTTTCTGGATACTCCTTGTGAAGAATCGTCTCATCTATATATATTGGTTCCAACCGTCGAGCATTGGCAGTGAGCATTTTAGAGGTCCCGTTTAGGAAGGCTTTAGTGCTCACACAATGCGGCATCTACGCGAGCACATTGATGCACTTTTCGAGGGACCCACTTGATAACCTTTGCGTTTGAGAGGATTGAGAGATCGGATTGGGTTCTGTTTGGCCAGAGCCAGCCGAACCAGCCAGGGTGGATGTTCAACATCGAGAGCACACTTTCGAGAGCGCTCGATTATCACCAAAATCACCCATCGAAGAAAGAAGCAAAGAAAGCCTAAAGCTTATTTCGCCATCACAAAAAAAAACTCTCTTCTTATTTCATTTGTCCCACCTGCTTCTGTCGTTGTTGGTTATATATTTGCTCGTGGGGCACTGAACGGCTGCGAATTCAAACCACCAATCGCACTGCAGCGTCCCATGGAACCAGATGAGCAGATATCGTGGAACGCGGCAAATCCCGCTTAGCTATCGATTTAGGAATAAGGAGCCGAGACATATACTTATTCTGGAATTTCAAAAGCTTGTGTTTCCAGGGTGGGCTGCAAAATCGACACACGTGACTGTGCAGGCCCACTACACTTTCACCACTCTACACTAGCTCCTCCAGCATGCTTGTTCCTCCTGACAACTTCGGGCTAGTGGAGCCGGGCGTGTACCGGTGTCTGAAGCTCGAGGCAGACCATATTCCGTTTTTGGCTACTTTGCAGCTCAAGTCGATCGTGCTTCTCGATGCTGCCAAACCACCTCGAAACCTCAAGGCCTTCTTGGAGGAGAACAATATAAGGTTATTCAAGCTCGGCAGCCTTAAGTTCTCGAACAGTGTGACGTATTCGAAAGATGAGAGAGATTCTGGGGAGTCGCTCAAGAAGAAGCTGGAGATCGAGGTCATTCTGCTCGATAGAGCCAGTGCCGGTGGACCTAGAAACGAGAACAGCCTGTGGATGCTCATCGAGCCGGGGCTCATAGAGGGCGCCTTTGAGGTTGTCTTCAATAGAAATTGCCACAATGCGTTGATCGTGGACCTGTCTCTGACGTTTGTGGGCATTCTTCGACGGATTCAAAAGTGGAACTTCAACTCCATTGTCAATGAGTACAGAATCTACACTGGCAATGCCAGCAAAAACAACTACAATGCTGAGAATTTTCTCGAGCTCGTAGAAGTCGAGCTAATACCGTACGAGGTGGGAGTTTGGTTGCGGAACAAAAGAGACAAAAGCGTCGAAACTGATTCAATTGCCAATACCCTAACGCCTACCAGCAGTCGTCGCAGACTGAAGGGATCTGTCAGTGAAGCAGGGAACATGACAAACGAGGAGGATGACATCCGGGCCGACGACTACGAGGACGACATGGATGATGAAATACTCCTGGCATCTCCACAAATCCCTGCAAACCTTCTCAAACTCGTGGAGCAGCGCAAGAATGATGACCAAGAGCCTGTTTCGGCTTCTCCTGGCACCCCTCCGGAGCAAAGGATGTCTTCATTGCTGCTCGAAAGACCTGGTGCTCGGCTTATGGACAGCCGAAACAATAGTTTCAGCGGTGACAATATCAACTTGGCTGCCCATCGTCGTAGGCTGTCCTTGGAGGTTCGTTACCATCGGCCTGGAAATACCAAATTTCGCAAGCCTAGCTTCACTGATCTGACAAAGTCGCCGGGACGCAGGTCGTCTTTTGAAACCAGCATACGTCATTATAGACTCGAGAGAGAAAAATCAGGAGGGCTGCTGGACGAGCTCGCTCGCATAAAGGATCTCTATGATCATCACTACTATAAATCAAAAACAAAGGTGCTGACATCCTTTGTTGAGCCAATCAAGCTTCACCTTCCCCCTGAGCATAAACTCCCCGATTGGTTCGTAAGGGGCCGTGACTTCTGGGAGCAACAATATAGACAGCTAAACCCATAGCCTCATGATTTGTCTATCAATTAGATGTTGCAACAAAGGAGTCATTTTAGCTAATCATTATCGCTCGGTTTAGTAGGCCCCACAGCATAGCTGCCTTGACCCAAAATAACTGGGACCCCACAAATTTATTCATCAGGTGTAATGAAATTTATGATGGAGCAGCTTTCTTTTAAAACATTAGGTACGTAATAGACGAGCATACATGGCATACAAGAAGGTTCCCTTAAAAACATTTTGTAGACTGCAAAACGATCGAAGATGGCTGGGTCGATGCAAATTTCGTTAATTAAATATTTGAATCCAAAGACAATTCATAAAGACATTAGGGCATTTTAGGTTCATTCCAGCAAATCCTGCTTGAGGAATTCCTTCAATTCCTCTTCCTCAATCTCTGCAGACTTGAGTGCTGCGCCATCAACCTCCAAATCCATCTGCAATTTGGGGCATCGCTTGTTCTTGTCCGTATTGAGCACATGCTCTTCGAGCCAGTCGTTACCTGTGAAATGCTGACCACAAGAATTACAATGACCACGGACAGATAGCTTCTCCTTCAAATTAGGTGCCAAACGTGCTTTTGGATCATCAAACGAGAAATGCACGTTGAGCAAATGCTTCTTATAGTCGTAAGGTCTGTTGAACTTTCCGGACTTATGCGAGCACGTGCTTCTTGGGAAGACACATTGAAATCTTCCAATCTCGTTATGGATTCTCGAGTGTCTCGTGAAGTCTCGACTTATGTGTTTGTCACAGATTGGGCAGATGACGACCCTACTGGACTTTTTCTTCTTTTTACCCTCAATTCTGACGACGGGCGGCATGGCACTCTGAGCGGATTGGGATCTTTCTAAGACTGGACGATTGGCAAAAAGAGTGCGCTGGGTCGACACAGCTGGACTATTTGTCTGTCGGTATTGCTCCTCAAACCCATAAGAATTGGCAGACAGCTGAGGATATTGAGTGGGCAAAACCGCACGATTGGCGGTAAGCCCAGAGTGGTAGTTCTCCGAGCTCACGATTGGTTGTCCACCGTCATGGTTGGTTTGATGAATATGGTGAGTGGGTTGACGATGATGAGTTTGAGGGACTGCGTTGGACAGATGTTGACCCAAGTGGTTGTATGACTGCGATGGTAGATGTACATAGTGTGACTGTGGATTTTGTGACAAGTTTTGGCCGTAATGATTGTCGAAATTGGTGTGATTGAAATCGTGATTGAACTCCTCGAAGGACTCCGGAACAGGACTGAATCCATCCAACGGTATGTTGGCAAACTCGTCGAAGTCAGTGCTGTTCTCATCGCTTCTTGTAGCACTCGACCGTTCGAAGTCCTTTGGGAATGAAAGGAACCCGCCAGGCATGCCGCCATCGAGAGCACCTGTGTGGTCTCCCAGCTGAACATCAACAGATCCAAAGTAACCCATTTCATTGGTATTCGGAGGATTCATGAGTGGAGTGATATTCTCCTGCCCGCTGTCCCATTCATTACCAGGTTCATGAAAATAGACGTCAGGATCCTGAATTCTCATATTTTGGTACGTCAAGTCGAGCCGGGAGTCCGAGCCCACTGACACAAGCGTCTGATCATGCTCCTTGGGCCTCACATTTAGGCTTGACCCCAGGAGGTTGTCGAGGGTGATGTGGAATCCCGGGTTCTTTCTTTTGAACGAGGCTTGGGGGCCAGAGTCTTTGTTGAGCCCAATTTCTCTGTTTGTCAGTTCGTAGGAGTGATCAGCCCCTGAATGAGGCTGCTCGTTATCGGAATTCCCAGGCTCCGCATCGAGCGTTATCGAGTTCGAAAGACGAGATTTGTGGCGAGCTTTCTTGTCGGAAGTTACTCTCGGCCTCATGCCGCCTTTTCGATTTCCACGACCTACTGGGTATACACCCGCCTGCTGAGGCTTCCACTGAGAGTAGTGGGTCTGTTGCAGCTCAATGCTGTGCACGCCGTGTGGAGTGTTATCGTATTGCGATGACAAAACATAGTCGTCTGGTCCCGCCTTGGAAGGCGCCTCGAATGTGAAGTAGTCGTCGCCAGTAGACGGAGCCGCTGGGGCAGAGATGGGGCCCTGCGGAATATGCAATGAATTCCAAGAGTTCTGATGTGTAAAGTCGTTGTTTTCCAGGTCCATAGTAGGGAACGATTGAAACTGAGCTGGATGGAATTCCTTGACTTGAGACATGAGAGGGATTGGTGAAATTAGGGCAGTAGACTCCAAAAGTAGGCTGCAGAGGAGTTCTTGCACCTAGATCTTATTGGAGCCGAGTAGGGGGATGTCCTCGAAAACACGGTATTTATGGAGCAAAAGCGCCGGTTCCGGAGCGATAAAGGCTCGAGTAGTTTTGTTGCGATGGGAATTAGCTCAGAGTTATTTTCCAGAAAGCCTCGAGGTGAAATGTTGCGGGATGCGTGAAATTTGAATATTGCCAGCCAGGTAGATGAGCCGACTCTGATGGAAAAGGTAAGTTGCTTTCACGGATTTCGATTCTTTCGGTGATACTGAGCGCACAAGAGTCACGTGGGATAATTAGAGGATCCAGGAATGGGTTGCAATGGATAAGCCAAGAAAAAAAGATCAGAGGTGCTACTGGAAGTAGGGTCACAAGACGAAGAGAAATGGTGAATTTCATCTTGCTCCGATCAAAGCGGTGCTGGAAGTGCAAAAAACCGTCAAAATTGAGGCCATATAGTTTGAGGCGGTTCCAAGTTTACGGGCCGCATGCATGGAAACTAGGCTGACATTAACACGCACTACAGGACTACCAGCCAGTAGCAAAGAAGGCGAAAGAAAGGCAAAGAGCAGCCGAGAAGGCAGAAGAAAAAGAAAAAAATGGACAGAAAGAGGCAAAAGGCTAAAAATACAGAAAGTTCCGACCTTTCCGCCACCACTAACCAGAATTCCCACCCCGGTGTATCGTGATCTTTTTCCCAAAGTGCCACGAGTAGTGCAGCGTGAGATTTTGTGTTCTGGGAATCCGGAGAAACCCAGGTCCAGGTGCAGGAGAGGGTTTGGCCTCCCAGGCCTGGCCTTAACGGAAATGCAGGGTCATCTAACCGCCATACCGAAAACAGGCGAGTTAGTGCTGTCATTCATGCATGTCACTATCTAAGACGCGGATTTCAGGTAGGGCAGCAGGAGCTTGGATAAAAACGATATGCAACTCCACGGGATTCATGGAATATTCTCGGGGCTCGCGCATCAAGCTGTAAGTTGAGCATAGGCGAGACGCGAGGTTGGAGGGCGACACAGAACGGGAAATAGGCGAATCAGGCACCCATAGCGCCTGCGCAGGGTCCTAGAATAGCCTTTCGCCACGTGGTGAAAAGATTAATAAAAGCTGGATTTGTGGTTCTGGAGGCTCGTGCGAGGCTTGTCCTTTTTTGGCCTCCCGTCGATCCCGAGCCAGCAGGGCATGTCGAAGAGCAAAACTTCCACCAAACAAAATCAAAAGAAGTATTGCACCTCAAGCGCATATCTTTCTCAGAATCACTAAAATCACGCTGAAGTGCCACTTTGCTACCTTGAATGCCGTTGGCTCAGCATCTGACGCCTGTGTAACACTGTCGCATAACGCCTATATGTGCAACCAGCCACAGCATTGCCCACACTGCCTTACCGCTAAGATAGAAATCTCGTAGATTTTTGGATTTCCGTTCACACGCCATTGATCATGGCTTTGCTTTCCTCGTTCTAGAGTTTCTATTGAATTTTTTTGCTACTGTGTGCTAAATGTGTGTGCCAGAACCTGTCTAATGCGACCATCGCTGCACACTGCACCCCCTAGATCATCAAGATTGCCTCCATACCACAATTGCCCTCAACGGTTATTACACGTGAACACACAACGCACTAGAAATGTCAGCATTGATTTTCGGAGCCACTGGTCTTTGTGGAAACGAGATCCTCAAGCAGGCCGTGGCACTGTCCAAACTCACTCAATTGACCACTGTCACTCGTCGTGACTTTGACTTCACTTCGGACAAAGTGAAGAAGATTGTCGAGGGGGACTCGTCCAAATACCCCGAACTCACAAAGTCTGCCAATGCCTCGGTGCTTTTCTCGGCTTTGGCAACAACCAGAGCTGCAGCAGGCTCTGCCCAGAAGTTCGTGGACATCGACTATGGCATCAACTACGACATAGCCAAAGCTGCCAAGGAGGCTGGCGTCGAGACTTTCATTCTCATTTCCTCCACAGGCGCAAGCGCTCTGTCTCCGTTTTTGTATATGAAGACGAAGGGCCGTTTGGAGAACGACGTGATTGCCCTCAAGTTCCCTAACACAATCATCTTGCGTCCGGGTCCCTTGTTGGGAGACCGTGGCAAGCCCAAGGGCTTCTTGAACGACTTGTCCGCTGGCACGTTCAAGTACTTCCACAACACATTTTTGGGCAACAATTTGTTTTACCCAATTTATGGGCACGAGGTGGGCAAGGTGGCAGTCCATTTGGCCGAGGAGGCTGTGGGCACCACTAGTACAAACCCGAAGGTGAGAATTGTCGATGGAAAGGAGCTTCTTAATATTTCCAGATCGCTCAAGTGAGCTATCTCCTTCGTATTGTGTATTCAATGTGATCTAATGTCTATGAGCCTTTGGCTCCCCGTCTCTCCCTATATCGTGAAGCACCGTACACTTTTTGCTCTCCACCTTGGTCAAAATGTGATCCTCGAGCCAGTCTCCAGAGATGAATCTCTGGCCACAAGGGCATGTTCCCCATTGGGAGAGCTTTCGCAGCAAGTTGTGCTCCCTCTTAGCTGCCATGTCGTCGTAGGCGAAGTGCCTGTTGAGAAGATGTTTCTTGAAATCGTATCTTCTGTTGAACAGGCCGGACTTGTGCTGACAGCTGCCTTTGGGAAAAACACAGGTGAACCTCTTTTCGCTCTTGTGGGTCCACATGTGTCTTATCATGTCTCTTGAGATCTTCTTATCGCAAATTGGGCATTTGGTGGGATCAACAAAAGTAGCCTCGACCAAAGGCATAGATGGATTCTGCTCAGAGGATGCCATTGTAGTCATTTTTGGGTATGCGGGGGTATGCTCGGGGCTCTGCTCGATAACCACTCTCGCAGCATAGCTTTGAGGCACGTTGACCTCGTAGCTTGTTGTGTGGTTAGAGGGATATGCCAAAATGCTTTTCAGCGATTTTTCATAATTTGAACTGCTCGGATTGTGACCAAACGGCGTCACAGGAGCCTGGTGCCGTAGAGAATGATGATCCAATGGGTTGTATTCAGTGAGTGACCTCCGTAGCAAGTAGTTTGGCTTCTCTGTCTCGTCATGGTGCATGCTGTCTTCGAAACCCGACCACGTCGATGCAAAACGCATGTCTTGTGCAAAATTCTCATGTTGCATTCTATGATCAGAAGTAGTAATGTTTTGTCTAGGAGCATTCTTCCAATGTCTCATCCGAGCTTCTGGGCTTTCATGAAATTGTATAGACGGCCCGCTCACATCGTCTTCACCATACCCATCATGCGGTATTTGATGCATATGAAAAGAGTGCAAATCAAAGTAGAGCCCTGATTGCTCCGAGCTGATCTGACAGGGCTGGTAGTCTGGCTGTAAGGTGTATGACTGGCTATGTGTTTCAGAAACCGGAAGAGGGGGTGGCTGAAAGTGTATTCCCAATGACGAGAGCTTAGACAGGAAGCTGTCTACCAGGGTTTTTCGACTGAACACTTTTGCTTTTGCGGAAGTGGAATGAGGCGGATACTTATTTATCCGAGGAACGCACGAGTAGTTTTTAGCTGGTAAGCTTGTGGGGCTTGAGGTTTTGGGTTTTCTCGATCAGAAGGATTTTCCGTGGCATTTTATACTTCAAAGAGACCAAATTTAAGCGCCACAAAGGGCGTATGTCTGGCTATGTAGAACCATCGATGTCATCTTCATTATGCAAACTCGACAGGGAACGTTAGACTAGTACAGGACGCTTATGCGGACTTATCACTGATATGCACTAACATGCATGGTCGCTTATAACAGGACGCCTGCTTTGAGGCGGGTCTACTGTCTCATGATTGAAAAATGCATAACCCTGACTGCTTCAGGAACCTCCGTGGGTTGATCCTCGGATCTGGGCTCTATTCTAGAACGTGGGCACAAAGATGCGTTTTTAGCTCCTTCGTTTTCAGTGCCCACAGTTCAGTATACGCACGCCAGCCTCATAACCTCGACAATCTCACAGTGCATACATTTGGAGACCGTAAAATAAGGAACAAAAATAATGCCTCACCTGAAAGCCTTTCGGCCATCCTCTTTTAGTCAACAGTGACAGCAAAATGCGAGCCAGTCTATGTCCCCGTAAAAACACGATCGTAAACGTACCCCGATCATAGCGCCTCGTAAAATTAAAGCGAGAATGCCGCACTTGTCCGGAGTGCGACACCAGCGCTTATTTGGACTAACGGATTCGATGTTTATGGGGAAATCCAACGCCCTTTTTCTGTCAAGGTCTCCAATCTGAAACGATTCCTCGAATAAATTAGCGCTAGACTTTTGTGGCGCCATTTTTGTTCTGAATTTGCCTTGAGGCGGTGGGTGCATTTTGGCTTCATTTCTGTCAAGGCTTTTTTCTGTCAGGGCCTTTTGTTGACGTTTTTTTTTCGGTATCCAATGAAGCAAAGATCCGAGCTCTTGGTATCATTACTAATAGCTAAGGTTATGGAATTCCTGGTGATGTCACCTATAACGCAATGAGCAAGTGCCAACTTCCATGCATGATGCAAGAATTAGCCGAAGGCGAGATGCATCTATTACAGGGCTATGCTTACTCCACATTGGGATGGCAAAAGTGCCCACTGGAAGAACTATTGCTGCATTGGTCTAAGGTTTCCGTCAACGTGGGCCCAGGTACGAGATTAATTAATTGTTGAGCGTTCGGATTAACTCCAAATGTGTCTGACGCCTCAGTCTGCAGGCTAATGGCTCCAGAAGAGGCTGGAAATGGTATTATTGCTCGAGGGGAGTCACCGTATATCCAATTTAGCAATCTGACTTGATGAATCTTCGCCCAGAAGAAGAATTGAAACGGATTCGCTGTTTGTGAGTGCGGAGCTCGATGCACGAAGTCCCACCAGATCTCTGAGATAGCTTGTGTTCTATGCAAAGTAATAATGGAGATCTCGTAACACCCTCACACGATATGCTACTGAAAATTGATCAAATCTTTCGAGTGAGCCGATAAGATTATCAAAGAGAAATCTTCCATTCTTGTAAACTCTCAAAGAGGACAATTTCATTGATAGTCTTATTGCCTACCGACCGCTATCTTGAGGAAAGGTTCACCTTCCCAATATCGACCCTGACTTGAGGGATTCAAAGTCTCACATTTTCAGGGAATTTGGTATTAGCAATCCTACTTGAATCAATTGACGAACTCCCCTTTAACTAAAAGCCCATCAATTTTAACACAAATGATTGAGCATAGATCTGGCGCAATGCTATCCGCCCACCCGTTCGCTGAAAGTTTATCGCGACTTAATTATACAAGAGCATTCACGACTCTCTTTGGTTACCAAATCGACTTTCGAATTTAAGATGCTATAAGATGTACCGAGTTTATACGACACTGATTCTTCGTAGAAAGGCCCTAAACCGCGTGCATATAACGCCAAAATTAGGGCTTCAACCACGCACGTGACTGAGAAAAATTTGGGGTTACCCGCCTTGTGACCATCGTCTGTGCGCGAGGATAGTGAAAAAAAAAAACTCCAGAGAAGTTCATCTTCATACAACCACTAAACCACAATGGGTGCCTACAAATACTTGGAAGAGTTGCAGAGAAAGAAGCAGTCTGACGTTGCCAGATTCTTGTTGAGAGTCAGATGTTGGGAATACAGACAGAAGAACGTGATCCACAGAGCTTCTAGACCTTCCAGACCAGACAAGGCCAGAAGATTGGGTTACAAGGCCAAGCAGGGTTTCGTCATCTTCCGTATTAGAGTCAGAAGAGGTGGCAGAAAGAGACCTGTTCCAAAGGGTGCCACTTACGGTAAGCCAACCAACCAGGGTGTTACTCAGCTCAAGTACCAGAAGTCCTTGAGAGTCACCGCTGAGGAGAGAGTTGGCAGAAGAGCCGCCAACTTGAGAGTGTTGAACTCTTACTGGGTTAACCAGGACTCCACCTACAAGTACTTCGAGGTTATCTTGGTGGACCCATCCCACAACGCCATCAGAAGAGACCCAAGATACAACTGGATCGTCAACCCAGTCCACAAGCACAGAGAGGCTAGAGGTCTTACCGCCGCTGGTAAGAAGTCCAGAGGTATTGCCAAGGGTCACTTGTTCAACAACACCAAGGCCGGTCGTCGTCACACTTGGAAGAAGCACAACACTTTGTCCTTGTGGAGATACAGATCTTAAGCGCGCTAGCGTTTGGTTTGTTGAAATGCTTTTTGGTGTGGTTCATTATATAATACAATGGTAAGCATCATTTGGTACAGAGGACTGTAGAATGTAGGAGGAGATGAACTGAAAATTTCACCCATGAAAAATTAATAGATCAAAATATTGTTCAAAATTTCGAAATCCCGACTAGCTCTGATTTGACTCCAAATTAATTGCCAATTTCTACTTTGCCCCATATTTTAATATCTCGTCATATCCTGAGGTGCCAATTCATGCCTCCATCTGGATCGATCCAGGATAATTTCGCATTATCTGCTGCCCCACTTATATCTTCACTAGCGGGTTTAGCGGACCCCAGTCTTCAGGGTAAGTGTTGTAGAAAAAAAAAAAAAAAAATAAACCAGATTCAAAAAACCTTCTTTTTTGACTGTAATTATTCTCTTCCGTTTCACGGGGTGATCTCTCCTTGGTGCCGATAGCCCGAGTCATTGTCTGACTCGTACCTAAATAATTAACTATGGCGCGGGAGATAAGACCCGTACCTCTAATAATGGAGGAACGAGATAGAATTAATGAAAAAATTACCACTTACAATCCTGCTGATCTCGAGCTTCTTTTCGAATTCATCTAGATTGAGTTCTCACCCTCCCCGAACCTCGCTGAACACCATTGACTTAGTCTTTAGCGACCAGATCGACGAACCACACCCACCTTCTATCGATCGTTGCGACAACCCACACAAGTTGTTCTGATAGATAAGTTCACACCTACTCCTTCTACTCACCAAACAATGGCACACTCGAAAACTGCCATCTTGTCTGTCTACGACAAGACCGGATTATTGGACTTGGCCAAGGGCTTGACCGCCGCCAATGTCAGAATTTTGGCCTCTGGCGGTACCGCCAAGTTGGTTCGTGAGGCTGGCTTCCCTGTTGAGGATGTTTCCTCCATCACCCACGCTCCGGAGATGTTGGGCGGCAGAGTGAAGACTTTGCACCCTGCTGTGCATGGTGGTATTTTGGCCAGAAACCTCGAAAACGACGAGCAGGACTTGGCCGCCCAGGGCATCGAGAAAGTCGACTACGTTGTCTGCAACTTGTACCCATTCAAGGAGACCGTGTCCAAGGTCGCTGTGACCGTGGACGAGGCTGTCGAGGAGATTGACATTGGCGGTGTCACCTTGTTGAGAGCTGCCGCCAAGAACCACGCCAGAGTGACTATCTTGTCTGACCCTCACGACTACGCTGTGTTCTTGGAGGAGTTGAAGCAGGGCGAGATCTCCACCGAGACCAGAAACAGATTGGCTCTCAAAGCCTTTGAGCACACTGCTGACTACGACGTTGCCATTTCCGACTTTTTCAGAAAGCAGTACTCCGAGGGTGTCTCTCAATTGCCCTTGAGATACGGCGCCAACCCTCACCAGAAACCAGCCCAGGCTTTCGTTCCTCAGGGTGAATTGCCATTCAAGGTCTTGGGCGGCTCTCCTGGCTACATCAACTTGTTGGATGCCTTGAACTCGTGGCCTTTAGTCAAGGAGTTGTCTGCCTCCTTGAACTTGCCTGCTGCTGCCTCTTTCAAGCACGTTTCTCCCGCTGGTGCTGCTGTCGGTTTGCCTTTGACCGATGTGGAGAAGAAGATTTACTTCGTCGAAGACATCGAGAACTTGTCTCCATTGGCCAATGCCTACGCCAGAGCCAGAGGTGCCGACAGGATGTCTTCATTTGGTGACTGGATCGCCTTGTCCAACATTGTGGACGTTCCTACTGCCCAGATCATCTCCAAGGAGGTTTCTGACGGTGTTATCGCTCCAGGCTACTCCGACGAGGCCTTGGAGATCTTGAAGAAGAAGAAGAACGGCAAGTACTGTATTTTGCAGATCGACCCCAACTTCACCCCAGACGCCATCGAGTCCAGGCAGGTCTACGGTATCACCTTGCAGCAGAAGAGAAACGATGCCATCATCAAGGGCTCGTCCTTCAAGGAGATTGTTTCCAAGAACAAGGAATTGACCGAACAGGGTACCATCGACTTGACCGTCGCCACCATTGCCTTGAAGTACACCCAGTCCAACTCTGTGTGCTACGCCAAAAACGGTATGGTGATCGGTTTGGGTGCTGGTCAGCAGTCCAGAATCCACTGCACCAGATTGGCTGGTGACAAGGCCGACAACTGGTGGTTGAGACAGCACCCAAGAGTCTTGGGCTTCAAGTGGGCCAAGGGCGTCAAGAGACCCGAGAAGTCCAACGCCATTGACTTGTACGTCTCCAACCAGATTCCTACTTCTGAGCCAGAGAAGAGCGAATACGAGTCCAAGTTCGCCGAGCTTCCAGCTCCATTGACCGAGGAGGAGAGATCCTCTTGGTTGAGCAAGTTAAACGAGGTTGCTTTGTCCTCTGACGCTTTCTTCCCCTTCCCAGACAATGTCTACAGAGCTGCCAGATCCGGTGTGAAGTACATCGCTGCTCCATCTGGCTCTGTTATGGACAAGGCGGTGTTTGCTGCTGCCGACTCTTACGACATCGTGTATGTCGAGAACCCTATCCGTTTGTTCCACCACTAAATTTAAGTAGCATTAATTATTAACCTTACGATTCAAAAGTTGCAGTCAGAGTAGAGTAGCATGAGTAGTTGATTTTTGAGGTTTATCATTGGATTATCTAAACCTATATCTACGATTCAATGAGATACTTCTAGTTTTAGGCTCAAAATTCAGTCCAGCTTGTTAATAAATTGGTCCAATTGAACTGTAAATAGTTCACGTAGAGCCTGAAACCAATTCTGGCAATCAACATATGAACTAACCTAGCACCAAAAGCAGCAGCGGCGATTGCGGCTGATTTGGATAATGATTTAATGTCCAGATTAGAAATGAGGTGTTGATCGATAGCACTTGGATACTGGCAATATTGCAAGCTTGAAGATTCTGTCTACAAGTAGATACCGTTCCAAAGACAAATGCACCCTATAATGTCACCCATTTTGCTTCTGTACTAGGAACTAGCAGGGACAATGCCTCGGTAAAAAGGTTTAAAACATGACTCTGCCTCTTATGGTCGTCTTCGAGTACCGGTTCGACATGTTTTTCTCCATAATCTTCACTGACCAACACCCCTGTTGTAAAAAGAATCAAGCCTATTGCGATTCCAACTGTAGCTTCAAAGAACTGGACCTTCACCGTTGTAAAACCTCTCCTAATTCTAGTTAAAATCCAAGGATTGAAATTCTGATGTGATACAAAGAGACTGCTTTATGAAATTGAAATAAGTCAAAATTCCTAACTCGTTATCAGCACGGTGTTGTATTAATTACACACCAGGTCGACCATGGATTTCTAGATGGAGGAGACAAGCATTCATCTTGAACCGAGTGATCATTTACTCAGTTACTTTAATTTTTGTTCAGCTAGAGCCATTTTCGTCGATAGAAATTAGCTAAGGTATGACTTGTCGTCACTAAAGAAACTGTTTAGTCTGACGCATAATGCTGTCATAAAGTCTTAAAAAGCTGAAGGCCGCCAGGATACAATGGGATCCCTAAGAAGAAAGTTATTTCCTTGCAATTTGTCTTCAACCCACTTTACCTTGATATCGCCGTTTTTATAAGCTGACAGGCTTCAGAGTCACAACTTGAAAATTAGGTATAGTTGCGATTGGATTCAGAAAAAATAATATATTCTTGACAACGAGCAAAGTTCCTTTGAGAGGTTTTTCTCATTGTTCCGCCTTTTGTTAAAAGTCCTGAGGTTGATGATAAATTCACACAAAAAACGAAGTCTTCGTTGATAATCTGTATTCTCGTTTGCATGGCTTATGAAGAAGGATGTGTGATTAATCTTAATAAAGACGTCATGGCTCAACTACCAATTTACGCTTGACTCAAGTCTAACTCTAATAACCAACTAACCCTGCTGTACAGTTTTTCCTGCCCTACTTAAAGAGAGATGGTGACTGATATTTCGTATAGGAGAACTAACGAGCTCAGAATTCTCGGTCGGAGGGGAAGAATGTTCAATAATAGATGATGAATGTCGAGAAATTATGATTCCAAACTTTTGTCAATCCAGTTGACTAGTCCTACTTCTCATGACACACAAAGCCTAGTAGAGAATTTCGCAACCATTCCATGCGCCAACTCTGACCACAAACTAAGCAAAAAAATGGACCAAAAAGCATCCCAAAGCAAATCTCTGAACGAAAACACCCAGATTCTTCAAAAGACGATCATTTTTGCACTTTCCCAAAACCCTTCCCACATCCGTACATAGCTGGGGCTACCGTGTCGCTTACCTTTCTGCAGTCTCAGCACACCTCGAACAACTACGTCAAAAAAAGAGAAAAAAGGCAGCCTCCGTTCACCAACGCAACATGGATTCAGAGTACAATTACGACGAGGGGTCGGAAACTTGGCCCTACTTCGTGTTGGCCTTACTAGTTTTCGCCTTGTTGCCCATCACAGTGGTATACTTGTGGGGTGCCGCAGGATTGAACACACCCACCAAGAAAGACACCAAGGGTGGAATCAAGCATAACCACAAAACGTTGGGCTTGGAGAATGCTGACGCAATTGATAAGTTCCACTCGAGAGTGAAGTCAGACAGGATCTTCAACAAAAAGCTTCTCTTCATTCTTGCTGGCTGGGGCCTTGTGGCGCTAATCTGGAAGTCTTTCGCCAAAGAGGTGAGTTTGCAAGCTTTCTTCGATCCACACACCATTTTGGACTTGCCTTACACTGCCAGCAAGAACGAGGTCAAGTCGAAATACAAGAAATTGTCGTTGATCTACCACCCGGACAAGCTTGTGAAATATACTGAGAAGGTGAGAAAGGAGATGGAAAACGAGTTTCTTCGTATGAACCAGGCCTACAGAGCCTTGACTGACGAGGTAACCATGGAGAACATTAAGAGATACGGCCACCCAGACGGCCAACAGCAGATCACTCACGGTATCGCCATTCCTAAGTTCTTGGTTGAGGGTAAGTACTCGCCAGTGATGATTGTCGTCTACTTTTTCTTGATCGGTGTTCTTTTGCCTGTCATTGTTGGATCCTGGTGGAACAACGTCAAGTCCCACACCAAGGGCGGTTTGCACGTTGACACTGCTGCGTTCTTTGTGCGTAAGTTGGCTGATAAGAACCCAGGTAAAGTCTTCACTCCTTACGATATCTTGGATTGGGTGCTCCAGTCTCACGAGGTCAGCTCGGGCTACCCCAACTTGACCTTCGAGCAACTCAAATCTGTCGTCGTTCACCACATGAACCGTGAGCCTCGCACCTCTAATGATCTTCTACTAGAGGCAGAGAAGTTGAACCTCCTTTCGCTGCTCCCACAGCTCATTGAGGGCTTTATTGAGATCGCCACCATCTTCAGAAACCACGATGTGGTCACCCCGGCCTACGATTTGTTGAGAGGTATTTATCAGGCATCTTCCCCCGTTGGCAAGCACAAGGAGTTGTTGCAGCTTCCATTTGTTGATAAAGACGCCGTTGAGGCTCAGGAGATCAAGAAGATCGGAAAGTTGCTCACGTTGCCCAAGGAGGAAGCTGGCAAGGTTCTCGGTATCAGCGACTCTAACAAACTCGACTTGGCTCTCGACATCGCCGCCCACATTCCTTTCATTAGAGTTCTTGATGCATCCTTCAGAGTGCCAGGTGAGGATATTGTGCCCCCTAATTCCACAACTCACTTGGTCGTCTATTTCTTGATCAAGTCGCAGAAACTCAAGTCGTGTCCTGAGATCTCAGAAGAGCGTTTCCTAGAGGTCGAGGAGCTTGAGGATTTGAAAAATCCTTTGAGAACCAACGAGGCTCAACCCGAATTGCCCAATGCCTACGCTCCATACTTCCCTAAGGCTGTTGCCAACAGATGGGATGGTTACATTGTTGGTCAGAGAGACAACAAGTTCGTGGAAGGCACAGCCGCTGCGCCTTTGGAAAGGGTCGATTTGAGCAACCTCGAGCTCACGCAAGAGCAGTGGATCGAGGGTAAAGAGGAGACTGTTGTTCTCAGCTCGTTCAAAGTCAAATTGGCTGTTCCCGCTCCTCCTTCGAAGGGCACATTCCACTTCAGGCTCCTCTTGAGGAACAATGCATACTTTGGAAATGACGTTGACATTCCATTGGAAATGAAGGTGCTGGATCCACCCATCAACATTGAGGCAGTCAAGAAAGCCGCAAGGGCTCTTGGCGGTCAAGATGATGACGAGGACGAGGATGAAGATTCCGAGAGCGATATCTCTGACCCCGAGGAAGATTCTTTGGCTGGTGCATTGGCTGCCCTCAGAGGAGAGTCGGTGAAGAAAGTGGCTGCCGGAGACGAAGATGACGACGAGGACAACGACGACGAGAGTGTCTTTACCGATATCAACACCGATACGGAAGACGAAAGCGAGAAGTAGAATGTAACATAGGATTATATACAAAAGTCTCAACTAATATGTGCTCTAGACGGACAACTTGAGTATGACAGCGTCTGGTTCAGTCAAGCTTTGTTGCGAGTAGTAACCTTTGACAACCTCCTCGGAACGCTTGAAGCCCTTCTTTTCGTACCATTCGATAGCAGCAGTGTTTGTGACTTGTACATGCAAGAAAATCTCGTGAATGAACTTTTCGTTTGCTTGCTTGATTATCCATTCGAGTAGCTTGGATCCGATTCCCTGATTCCTGTAGGCATCGAGAACAGAGAAGGACTCGATGTAAATGGCGTTTGGAATCATTTTAGAAGTCAATTGTGCCTGGTTGGCTGACTCAAAGCTGGGAAGGTTGTGTGATGAGTTCAATAACTTTCCTCTTATCTGGCCAACTGGAAGCTCGCTGTAGAAAGCCAACTTCACGATCTGGTCGTTTTTCAAGGAGTCTTCATACCAGCTTTCTGGATATGTGGTGGGCAACGTAACCTGGATTATTTTTTTGAATGTGCCTATATTGTTGACCGTGAGGTCGTCTAGTGTGACGATATCTCTGCCCATGGTGATGAGTATCTATGTCAACATTGTGCGCTACTTGCATAATAGCTAGATTTGAAGTGTGGAAGGACTGGGTCCGAAAAGTGTAAGTCTAAAATTTACTTTATGAAGAAGAATACAGAAGACTTAGAAATTGCTAGTTTTGACCAAGCCCACCTTTTGGAAAGTTAAAATCATTTTGTGTGTATTACATTCTTCTGGCCTTGATTGGGTGGCTGCAAATTGTAAAGCTGCCTCGAAATACTCGGAGAAATACGTCTTTTTGGCAAAATCTATCGAGAGGGAGCAACTTCTTCTTATGCAATTTCTCTCCATTTTCGATTCTTCGAAACACTGCCCAATTGTTCTTCATTTGAATTCAAAAATGGCTCTTTAGGCTGAATCAGGCAATATTGATACTAAACGAGATTTTTACCGACAGCAGTATACTGTGCGACCAACTGGTCCAAATCTCATGAACCAATCAAATTCCATCAAACGAAGACTAACTGAGGGCTTCTTGAAACCAGCCTTAATTCAATCGCTATCTAAGAGGATCTACTGCAGATGAGGAAACTCTAACTCATTGTGGAGTCGGCGATAATCATATGAATCTTTGTTAAGCGATCATGTGACACCCCACTTTTATGGTTACCTAATTCTGCGACTCATGACTGAGGTCAATTTGCTGACCACACCTGCTTTTTCCTCAATTACTTGCAATTTGTCACTTTTGTGTTGCAATACTATCTCAATTCCTCATTTCCGAGAAACTGAAGCAGCTTCATTTCGAGAAAAGCTTACATGATCGCCTTCATCATTATCATCCTTCTTGTGGCATACTTTGCAAAGTCCATCATCTCTGACTTCATGTCCGCTCCAGCCAAAGTCAACAACGAGCCTCCAGCTCAAACAGTCTACACTCCTAAAACGCTAGCGAAATTCAATGGCAAAGACGACGAAAAAGTGTATCTTGCAGTGAAAGGCAAGGTCTTTGATGTCACAGCTGGCAAAACTTTCTACGGACCAGGCGGCCCATACGAGAACTTCGCTGGTCGTGACGCCTCGAGAGGTTTGGCTTACAACTCTTTTGATCCTTCTGTTTTGACTCCAATTGATCAACCTCTCGACAAGTTGGAGGACTTGAGCGCCGAAGAGAAGGAGTCTTTGGACAACTGGGAGACCCATTTTGAGGGCAAGTACATTCTTGTGGGTACTTTGGTCAACGAGAAGTGATTTGAAGGCTGACTTAGCGAAAGATCCTTCGTTTCATGGCTTCATCGGAGCACCAATAGCTCAATTGAGGTTTCTTGCAAAACCCTATCTACCCACTCAACTTGAGAACACGAATATTACGGAACCTATATGCATTTATAGCTGGAAGTCTGGTTTTGCTGCTCTGTAGACCGTTTTGGTGAACTCTTCTTCTCTTGAGGTGTACGGGTGCGAAGTAGTACTACTGGAAAAAATCGTATCGAAACTCATAAAATCAAACTAGAGCCCTCAAATCAACCACCGCAACAGTCAGAAATGTCTTTTAGAGGTGGGAGAGGTAATAGAGGAGGTTTTGGCGGTAACAACGCCTTCTCCCACAATAAACCCGCTAACAATGTGGAGGTGGAGATCTTCGGCTGGAATGGTGCATCAGCCAGTGAATGTATAGCATTCATCGCCAGAAAATGCAATGTGAACGTTACAAACTATTCTGTCAACACGACGTCTGGTGGCCTTCGAGGATTCGTTCGTTCAAAGGATGAGGCAGACTTACTAGTCAAGTGGTCTGGTGTGAGATTCGCAGGCGGTGTGTTACGAATCTCCATCATTAATTCGGTGCCTGGTGGATTTGGCTCTTCTCCAGCTCAGGCCCAAGGCGGAGACAACGCTATTGAAACACTCACTCAATTCCTCAAACTGCGCTATTCTCCTGACATCAAATTATTGAACTTAAGCTCAGTGCAACAAGACCCTACCTTGTCTGCCAAAGGCTACTTCGGCTCAATGTCTACCACTTCAAAGTTCTTTCCAGCTTTGATGAAGATTGCTTCTGACCTCAAATTGGACGTCACAAGCGCAGACTTGTCAAATAACAATTTGGCTGATCTTTCGACAATTTCAACGTTGGCTGTCACCTTCCCCAACTTGCAAAACTTGGCCTTGCTGAATAACAAGCTCACGAGAATCAAAATATTCGAATCGTGGAAGAAGAAACTCAGCTCATTGAGGGAACTCATCCTTGCAGGAAACCCGCTTCTTAATACGAACGACCCTACAGAGATTGCCCTGATCAAGGGAGAGCTTCTCAAGGTCTTCCCACGTCTTGTGGTGTTGGATGGAGAAATTCTCAGAAACGAAGAGGTTCTTCGAAAGAATCTCACGCTTCTGTTTGAGCGTCCTCAGGCTATGTTTTTTCAAGACAATGAGGCACAGGCTATATCCACCAACTTCATCACCAACTTCTACAAACTATGGGACACTGATCGGAAGCAGCTCATGGTGCTTTACCAAAATGAGTCTCAATTTTCTTTCCAGGTAGACTCGTCACACCCAAGGGCGTTCGATGCCAAGGATACCCCAGACTTTGGTTACTACATTCCCCAGTCAAGAAATCTCACGAGGGTCTCATCTGTCAAAGCCAAAATGGGAAGACTTGCGCACGGCCAAGAGCAAATCTTCAAATTGTTCTCGCAGTTGCCCAAAACGCAGCACGACCTCATGACCAAACCGGACGACTTCAGCATGGAGAGCTTCCGCTTGCCTCAACTAGGCGCCATTTGCATAACTCTACACGGAGTTTTCCAGGAGACAGGGCCACCAGACAACACAGAGCTGGTGAATACCTTGGGCCACGGAAGAAACAAGTACCAGGCGAAAAAATCAAAAATACCCTTGGGCAGAAAAGGCTTTGACAGAACCATGATCGTCATCCCAGGCCCCAACAACAGCATGATCGTGGCCAGTGACCTCCTATGTGTTCGTTCTGAGGTGAGTTCCGAGGCTTTTAGACCATCTGCAATCGTGACTCCCCAGCCTCAAACTACACCATCACCAGCGCCAGTTCCAGGCTCGTTTGCATCGCCTCCAGGCGTTGGTCCTTCCGCAAGCGTCACTCCTACACCCCCTGGCGCCAACGTCCCCACAGCTGCCGACTTGCCAGCCGAGGTCAAGTCCAATCTCAACACGATACAACAAGAGCTACTCGTGAAAATTCTTCTAGAAACCAAGCTCAATATTCAGTACGGAGTGATGCTTTGCCAGCAGAGTAACTGGGACTATCAACAATGCATTACGAACTTCAAGACGTCACAGGCATCCCTTCCGCCTGACGCATTTGCTCGCTAAATAGAAAATAAGATATTCGCATCCTCATTCAAGTAGTATGTAGCTATCACCATCGCGCCTTACATCTACGTGCGAATACATACTACTGCCCCAAAATGGGGGTTTCCTACAATATAGCCATGGTGACAGATTATTTCTATCCGCAGGCCGGCGGAGTGGAGTTTCATGTCTACCATTTGTCCCAGAAACTTATAGAATTGGGCCATACAGTGGTGATCATAACCCACGACTATGGTAATCGAACTGGTGTACGCATGCTAACCAACGGTCTACGAGTTTATCATGTTCCTTTTTTCCAGATCTACCGAAGTACTTGCTTTCCTGCTATTTTCCTGGTGTTTCCCATCCTACGCCATATATTTATTCGAGAAGAGATAGACATAGTGCACGGCCATGGCTCTCTATCTACAATGGGCTGTGAGGCAGTTTTTCATGGACGAACTATGGGACTAAGAACAGTTTTGACAGATCATTCTTTGTTCGGATTTGCTGATTTCTACTCGGTGGTGGGAAATAAGCTCCTCAAGTTCACACTCAGTGACGTTGGCCATGTCATTTGCGTTTCTCATACCTGCAAAGAGAACATCACGCTTCGAGCGTCTTTAGATCCTGTGAATATCTCTGTCATTCCCAATGCGGTGATCTCGAAAGATTTTGCTCCCGAGTTTTCTCGGAAACGCCTGAAAGATCAGATAACCATCGTGGTGATCTCCAGACTTTTCCCCAACAAAGGTGCCGATCTCCTCAAGGCAATTGTGCCTCGTATCTGCGCAGCCAGACCCAATGTGAACTTTCTTATCGCTGGCGATGGGCCAAAGTTCCTCGATTTAGAGCAAATGAGAGAAAGGCACTTTCTTCAGGAGAGAGTCACTCTTATTGGTGCTGTCAAGCACGAGCAAGTGAGAGATGTCATGGTTCAAGGTGAAATTTATCTACATCCCTCGCTCACCGAAGCTTTCGGAACCGTTATTGTCGAGGCAGCGTCTTGTGGATTGTATGTGGTCACTACCAAAGTGGGAGGTATCCCAGAAGTTCTTCCTCACCACATGACTAGCTTTGCAGAACCGGAAGAAGATGCCTTGGTCCAGGCGCTGCTTAAAGCTGTGGATTTGGTGCAACTGGGCGCCATCGATACCTCGCAGTTTCACAACGAGGTCGCCAAAATGTACAGTTGGGCCAACATCGCAGAGCGAACCCAAAACGTCTACCGCTCTCTCGAGTCAAAGCCCCTTAATGAACCACTCCTAGACAGACTTGGAAAATATTACAGCTGCGGCGTAATGGCCGGCAAGCTATATGCGCTATGCGCTGTCGTGGATATTGTAATTCTAATCGTCTTGGATTTTCTTTATCCAGCAGATCACATCGATCGTGCCACGAAGTGGCCCAAGAAGAAAACACAGCTCAAGTCTAAACTCGAGTGATCAATGTTTCGGAAGTCTTGGATACACGAACTGTCCTCTGCCTATAGAACCAGTCAGAGCTTCCAGCATCCGCACGGCATAAGCCCGTCTGTTGCGAGCGAAATTCAAGAGAGGCGAGAGATTAGCTCGTGCTCTGCCCTTCATGATTGGAGATTTCAACCACATGAGATCTTCAATTTTAGAAGCAGCCTCGGATTGGTGCTTTGCATTTATCATTTTTCTTAGAAATGAAATCTCCTCGTATAGAGCAAATTCTGTGCTGTAGCCTTTATCTGAAGCAAAATCTTTGAAAGCTTTGGTCTGTTGTCCTGCTAACGTCAATGTCTCCACATTCAAATACTCGAGAACCTGCCTTTCAAGAGAGCGATTTTCCTCCAACAAAGTATTGTATTTTTCTTGAAGTTCTTTTAACTCATTTCCGAGAGCTTCTTTCTTGTCGTTGAGTTCTCTAAAGTCTTTGGATGATTTTTCATTGATATCTGAGAGGTTCTGCTCAAGAAGTTTGATGTGAAGCTCCAACTCAAGAATTGTTTTCTCTTTCGAAGCATGATCCGGCTCTGGCTCTGACGATGTAGCAGACATCAATTTCTCCGATGCATTCGAGGAAGCGAAAACGTTTGGAACAACAACGTCAGAAAACTTGGGCTCGATCCTCTCCAATGAGTGTTGCAAACTCCTGTATTGCTGTATCACCTCTCCCAATTTAGACTTGGTTGAGGTATGAAAGTTGAGAACTTCTTGCAGTACAAATTCAGCCTTCTCTTCCGAGAGTTCCCAACTCTTTGACTCGGAATTTGCAGCAATCTGCCATAGATCATGCCATACTGGGTCGAGTGTTACGCTTGCCAAATTAACTGGATTTATCTCACTTTCGCCATTTCGTTCAAGCTTTTGAATATTCTCCTCAATCATACGAACACTCCTCCTTACGAGATCACATATCACAGATAGATCTCCAGGCAACCTTCGCATCAGAGCTTCCTCAAGATACTTCAAGACGTTGAAAATACAAATTGTGTCGGCTTGTAAATCCAACAATGTATAAATCAATGAAACGAAATTTGACATGTTCAACGTATCAGAAGTAATGTCAAAGTTTGCAAGACTCAACGGTTGTCCCAACCTGTCATGGTCACTGTTTATCTCACGCAAGCTGGTCTTTGCGATACCAATATAGTTTTCCGCATCTTCAATATGCTTTTCAAGGTCCATTAGGTCTGATTCATTGAGGCCGTTAAACTCAAGAATAATCTTGAATTTTACAAGGCAAGCCAATGCTCTCAATACACCGCGGCTGCTCCACTCGTGGGTGATTGGCTTTTGTCTGAATTTTTCAAGTATCATCCTGGCCTCATTTGATAGATCAGAAAGGCGCACAAGGGCGAGGACTTGTCTCCCTAGGGGTGCTGGGACGATTTGCTCTATCAACTTTGCTCTCTCTGCTTTTGCGGATGACAAAAGCAAGCTCAAGTGTTCTTCACCAATCTCGGAAGGTAATCTCGGCTGCGCACCTGTTTGGTCGATCCCAGCGAGGTTTTGTTGTGTTAAGTATTTGTCGAGTTGGCTCTTTAGCCTCGAATTGTTCGCATTCAATGTAGTTATGGTCGATGTGTGAGACTTGACGGACTTCTCGAGGTCGGTGATTGTAGCTTTCAAAACATTCTCTGAACGAGCGTTCTCTGCCAAGAGGGCCTTATCAAGTTCTCGAAGCTCGTTCAACTCCTGAATTGCGAGGGTGAGATCATCGACTTTGTCTTGCAAAGCTACATTCTGCGATGTGAGATGCTCTAGTAGGTCAGCCAGACCCAGAATTGTTTCGAGCTGCTGCTGAAGATCTTTGATGGTAGTTTCAGCCGCATTTAACAGTTCTAAAGTTGACTTGTGAGTTGACTTGAGTAGCTCAAGCTCGTGGTCGAGGCTTTTGAATTTCGCCTCATGAGCTTCATTTGCAGAAGTCTTTTTGAAATTTTCAAGAGAAAGTTTTTCCAAAGTGTCCTTGAGAATCCGGTTCAGTCTGAGAATCGATATCGTTTCACTTGCATCCAATTCGGTCGGCATCAGAGCCATAAGCTCCTCTTCGAGCTGTCTGTTGATGCTAAGTTCCTCTGTTGCAAGCTCATACTCAAGTTTTAACTCATCGAACTTGCTCCTGAGATCCTCCAAGGCTTTTTGAAGGGTCTCATTTTGAGCCTCTAGATATTCGGCGTTAACTGTGGAAGCCTCGAGATGCGCCTCAAGGTCGTCTATTTTTGTATCTTTGCTCAGAATAGATGCTTCCATCTCCTCAACCTTTTTTCTTTGAGAGTCAGTGTCTTCCAAGGCTTTCCTAAGCTTCTGCTGCAAACGCTCCACAACAGTCTCGAGATTTCTTTTTATTTCTGGACCCTTTCCTGCTGATTCGAGGAATTCCACCAACGCTGGTCGAACGAAAACGCCATATTGGCCTTGCTTCGAGCAGTTGAAGTATCGAACTCCGTTCACAGATCCGTCATTACGACCTTCAGAAGTGTCCAATTCAACACCCACCCATTCACCTTCAGCGAACTTGGTTTCACCAAAATAGCGAATAACACCCAATTGACCCTTCACTTCAACATGCTGATCAACTTGAAAAGCAGGTTTCATAGATTCATCTGTTCAGGACCAATCTGAGATCAACAACAATGTTAACTACTCTGCGCACAGATTCGCGTTCAAAGATAAACATACAATCAACTCCACAATTATGTCTTCAGGAACCAGCGGGACCGGCCAGAAGATAGGGATGAGCAATTTGAAAGCAGAGTTACTCAATGAGCAGAAACAGGAAATCAGGGAAGCCTTCTCGCTTTTCGACATGAACAATGATGGCTTACTAGATTACCACGAATTGAAGGTCGCTCTCAAGGCGCTTGGGTTTGATTTGTCTAAGAGGGAGGTATTGGACATAATTCGTGAGTACGACACAGAGGATAGGAACTTGATATCATACGAGAACTTTTTTCATGCTGGTATGTTAATTGCTTGGGTGTTGAAGATAACTAGTACTAACCGACAGTGGGCGAGCGCATAGTCAACAGAGACCCAATGGAGGAGATACGGAGGGCATTCAAGCTCTTCGATGAAGATAACACAGGCAAGATCAGCTTTCGTAATTTGAAGAAGGTGGCTCGTGAGTTGGGCGAGAACTTGACCGATGAGGAGTTGAGAGCGATGATTGACGAGTTCGATCTCGACGAGGATGGAGAGAGTACGTATCTGAGGAGCTTGATAATCAAGAAAAAAATTGATTTAAAAAGGATTACTAACAAACAGTCAATGAGCAGGAGTTCATCAGCATTTGCACTGAGTAGTCCACCTCGAAAATGGAACGCTGTGCCAATGATGTATTATGTAAAAACTTTAAGGAATATAGAACTCGCCAGTTTAATGTATTTGGATAATAAAATAAATGTGAAAATACAATCATTTCCCTTCATTAGGGTATCTTGTCTGTGTTAGCGCACGTGAGGGAAGTAGTACTCTGTGCGAGAAAATCAACACTTTTTTTTTCAAACCAGAAACCTCAAACCACCCATCATGAGTAGATTTGTGAAGAGGTTGGACAAAATGACTCCCGCCTTGAGGGAGCAGGCTCTCAGAGCCAGAGACAAATACGCTTTGCCCACACTTTCAAACACAAGATATATCCCTCAGCATGAAAGAAAAACCACGATAGAAGAGATTGGTATTGGCAACGGAGACCTTATCTACATCACCGAGGGCAAACACAAGGGCAAAATCACAAAAGTTTCCGACTACTCCAGCCGTCACGGAACATTTGCAACCCACGATATCGCCAAAACCATCATTATTCCCCAATCTGTGTGGTCTGAAAATCAAAGAAGTCACATTGCCCAGGCCCCAGATGGAATACCTGAGGAGCACGTTAAGCTAGCCGCAAGAGATAGAGACGAAGATGGAAACATTGTGCATCTTGTGGCCGACGAGATTGTCTACAAAGATCACTACTACGATGAAAGATACAAGAGATGGATGCCCAAAAGATTCATCAAGCATCACGAGAACATAGAGATCCCTTGGCCGAATCCCGAAGACAACCACACCGCAAGCAATGTCTCCACAAGAGAAGAGGTTGCTCATTTGAAGACATATGAAATACAAACGATCGCCAAACCTCTTCTTCCAGAGGGTGTGATCAATGAACTCAGAAACCCATACTCGAGACACAAGAAGAGAGCTCTTTCAGATATCGAGGCCAGAAGACTCAATGAGCCTGCTATGCCCTTGACTGCAGAGCAAAAGATTTACTTGGCCAAGAAAGCCAAGGAGCCAGTCAAGAAGCTCGAACCTTTGGCTGAAGAGGTCAAGGACTACATTGGCCAGAGAATGGCTGAGCATCTCTCCAAGATCGACAATCCATACCTTTTGGCACACTTGGACGCCTTGTCCAAGGTCCAGATTCCAGATTTCAAGAAAACGATGGAGAAGATCGAGGAGAGTCAGCGCTCCAACTCGCAGTAGTTGGGTGACGACAAACATGTACATAATCAACATTACGGAATGCGCAGCGCACGGTGTAGCTTTATCTCATTATACTTATAATTTCTCGTAATCCAAGTTACCTTCTAGCTTCTTGACGTCGGCAACCTTTCTCACGGCTTTCATCAAGTCGTTTTGGATGATGTAGTCTCTCTCATCTCTGATGGCAAAGAAACCGGCTTCCGTGACGACGTTTCTGATGTCTGCACCGTTGAAACCATCTGTCATCTTAACAGCGGCCTCGAAGTCGAACTCACCTTGCTTGGCAACCTTGGCTGTGTGAATCTTGAAAATCTCCAATCTGCCAGCCTCGTTGGGCAACCCAATCTCAATCTTTCTATCCAATCTACCAGCTCTCAACAAGGCGGGATCCAATGTGTCCGGTCTGTTGGTGGCCATGATCACCTTTGTCTGACCCAAGGTATCGAAACCATCCATCTGGTTCAACAACTCCATCAAGGTTCTCTGGATCTCTCTGTCAGCGGATGTACCTTCACTGAATCTTCTGCCACCAATAGCATCAATTTCGTCCATGAAAATAATACATGGCTCGTGCTCCTTGGCGTACGAGAACATTTCTCTGATCAATCTTGCGGACTCGCCAATATACTTATCGACAATGGCGGATGCTGGGGAAAAGATGAAGTTGGCGCCAATGGTGGCTGCCACAGCCTTCGCCAACAAGGTTTTACCGGTACCTGGAGGTCCGTATAAGAGAACACCCTTGGGAGGCTTGATGCCGACACGGGTGAACAATTCTGGATTCTTTAAGGGCAACTCGATGACTTCTCGCAATTCACGGATCTGTTCTGTGAGACCACCGATTCCGTTGAAAGAGATCTCACCGGGCTCGAATGTCGTCATGTTGTACACCAAAGGATCGACCTCTCTGGGCAATATACGCATTATGGTCAAGGTTGTCATATCCAACGACACACGCACACCGTTCTTCAAGTTTTCCTTTTTTATGGTGTTACGACATCCGACAATGTAGCGTGGACCACTCGAGGCCTTCACTATGAACGTCTCCTCGGACAACTGCTTCAAAACCTCGCCCACAATCTGGCCCACCGATTGCAATGCCTTGATATCGTTTTCGGTCTTGTCGTAAGTCTTTTCCATATCTCGCATGCTCAACCTCATCTCCTTGAGACGAGCGTCCCATTTTCTGTGTTCGATCAATTTGTCTTTGAAGTTCGAAAGAGCCTTTTGCCTCTCTTGTTCAGCTGGTGTGGGTTGAGGCTGCTGTTCTTCCTGGACATTGCTAGAGTCGCCATTGGTTTCCTGAGGCTGATTCTGGCCATCCTCGCCTTGCAAGCCAGCCAAAAGAGGATCCTGATCTTCACTCATTTCGTCTGGTTTTATGATATGTTGGTGATTTCAATTGCCACTGAGAAGTGTCGATACTGTTCCAATAAGTCCCACATAGTGTTGGAAGAGAGCCGCGCATCACGTGCCTCAACACTCACTACAACGCTTTTTTCGCAGGACATCGACCCAGTGTCAGAGAAGGACCATAATAGATTTGATTTGGATTCATTTTTTTGTCTTTTAGCTTATTATGGAATTCCACGCAGTCATTTTGTGTGGTCCCGGCAAGGCATTGAAGCCTTTGTCGAAGGTTAGAGCCACAGGCACCGTCAAGGCTCTTTTGCCTATAGCCAATAAGCCTATGATCGAATACGTTCTTGACTGGTGTGGCAAGGCCTTTTTCCCAAAAATCACAATTGCCTGTGACGCTCTGTCTAGTGAGGATCTCCAGGCTGCATTGGAGGCCTACAAGTCGAAAAACACCCTACAAAACCCAGCTGACGATGACTCAGCGCAGTCCAAGCAGTTCCTAAATCTGATACAGGTTGTTGAGCTAGAGTCTGCTAGCTCTGGTGAGGTGCTTCATCTTTTGTCAAAAAACGAAATCATCAAGCCATCGGAGAATTTTGTGCTCTTGCCTTGTGACTTTACTACCAACTTACCTCCTCAGGTACTTATAGAGGCCTACAGATCGAAACAGGAAACGGATATCGGCATGCTTTGCTACTACAAAAATCTGTTGGACATCGAGGATAAGAAGAATAAGATCTTCCCAAAGAACTATACTGTTTTTGCCGACTTGCCCTCAGGTCAGTCTCAAGTTTTAGACTACTATTCCGCTGAGGATGTCGACTTCCACAAAGCCTTGAGCATCAGAACCCAGCTCACATGGAAATACCCCAACTCCACTGTCAGCTCCAAATTGCTCAACAGCTCCATATTCTTCGGAACAGCCAGCAAGATCTTCGACATCTTCGAACGGTACCCCGAAAAGTTTACGAACATGTACTTCTCGAACAGGCCACTCATCAAGGTCATCCGTGACTTGGCCAGACTCTCATGGCAGAGCACCTCCTGCGAAAGCACCATCGGTTTCATGCTTGTTCCTCCTCAAGCGCAGTTCATCAGATCAAACAACTTGCCTGTTCTTCTAGAGGCAAACAGACACTACCTCAAGCTACAAGCCGCTTTGAATGCTGGCAGGAACACGGGTGTCAAGGATAAGACTGCGGCCAATGTGGGTGCTGACGCCCTTGTTGGTGAGAATAACGAATTGGGAGAGAAGACAAATGTTAAGCGAACTGTGGTGGGCAATAATTGTAAGATCGGTAAGAGAGTGAAGCTCACGGGCTCTATCATCTTGGACAACACCGTAATTGAGGATGACGTTGCATTAGAAAACTGTATTGTTGGTCATGATGTGATAATACGCTCCAAGTCGAAGTTAGTCGGCTGTTACGTTGAGTCAACGCATGAGGTTGCCAAAGGAACTCAGGCAAAGGGTGATACACTTTTGTGCTTGAGTTTGGAGGGTCTTGAGGTGGAAGACGACTCTGTCATTGAATCGTCACTGGACGAGTCCTCAGGCAGTGAATACGACGATTATGAGGACGAGTATGAGTATGGCGACAACTCCGATGGCTTGTTTGCCTACTAGCCTACCGCTGCAGCATATATAATTGTAAAGGGATAGCACGGAGCTATCATCATGCATTATTGGTTATAAATGAGAGTAGAGTAGTTATGCCGTTCATCAATCATTATCGCTCGAAGAGTCCATTTTCCTCCTTTTGGCGACCTCGTGGAGTGACTGCAAAGCCCGCCTTTTCTTGGTTTCCACATCCTCGCCCAGGTCACTGGCCTCGCTATCGTTATCTGAGGATTGGCTACCATCAAAGCCATTCAATGCAACAGGCTTACGGTTTCCGTTTTTCTCACGTCTGCGAGAATCCTTCGCCCTGGGTCGCCTATAGTTTATAGAAAGAGGCGCAAATGTGGGCCTGAAATGCAATGACAGAGCAAGCTCTTTGGGAAGGTTGAATTCGTACTCCTGTGGAAGCGGGCAATCTGATTCTTGAATGGGTTCTTGAACGGGTTCTTGAGGAGGTGTTACTTTTTCCTTGCTGCTATACTTTTTGACGATCTCAGCACGCTTGGTGAGTGCCCAGTTCTCGATGTCAGCTCCGTTAGTGATGGCTTCTAGAAGATCATCAAGACACTCCAAGTAGCCCTTGTGCATCAGCAAAACGCTGGAATTACTACCCAAACGGTAAAGAGAGGCCACTGCTTTGGCGGCCTCGGAGAACTCCGTTTTCAGCTGTTTGGCATTGCCGGTGCTGTTGTACAATGCAGCAACAGACTTTGCAGCATTCTTGAACTCAGATGTTAATTCCTTGTTGAGCTCTAGTAGTGATGTTTGTTCTAAATTCTTCGTAAGAGGAAGATCGCTTGATAAGTTGGATAAATCCATCGATGGTGTAAAAATAAATAGTTGTAGTTTGGTTTGATATTGTGCCTGATGGTTATGATAGAAGAAGGAGGAAAAAGTGTCTTGTCGCACTTTGACACAGGACCACGATTAGCAGCCAAATGTGGATACCCCAGTGGCACTATATAATAGCTAAACAGAGAAAATATTTATAACCGTGAGCATTACCGAGATCATTCACTTGAAAGTAAGACTTTTTATTTTTAATCACAATTGGAGGTGATGAATACGTCAAGTTGAGCCAACTGCCAATGATAGCGACTATTTGAGTGACTCAACATACCAGAAGATGGTTCAATTATGGCCAACAATCGAAGAATCTTCCTATTAGGATCCTTCGCGGAATGACTCTTTTAAATTATCCAACTCGATGCCTAATACGTCTAATGAAAGCAAATCTGAAGTGGTCTGTCATGTGACCTCTTGCGCAAGGCTGCGAGTGGAGAATGCTTCGTGTCTGGTATCACACAGATAACCACAGATCAATATGGTCAAATCCACGCTAATCTACCGTACTGATGGTATGTAACCGATAAAGTTCAAAATACAGCATACACTAACAATCAGCCCTCCCGCTATGTGGATCGGTCGATGACAATCTCGATTCAGGCTTGAACGAACAGAAGAAGAAATGCAAGCTTATCATCAGCAGAATCACTCCAAACTCAGAACCACAGGCCACGATAGAGAGTGGCAACTACAACATTCACTATTTAATCCAGAACAACATTGTCTACATCACCATTTGCGACAAGTCATACCCCAGAAAGCTCGCATTTCTGTACTTACATGAAATCAGCAATGAGTTCGAGCATTCCCACGGGCAGGAGGCATTGAGCACGGTTGCACGTCCGTTTGGGTTCAGCTCTTTCGATAACTTCCTCAGCAAAACTAAAAAGATCTACCAGGATCAAAGAGCACAGTCCAACCTTGATCAGCTCAACAACGAGTTGGCAGATGTCAAGAAGGTGATGACCAAGAACATCGAGGATTTACTATACAGAGGCGATTCATTGGACAAAATGAGCGATTTGTCGCTGTCTCTCAGAAATGACTCTCTCAAGTACAGAAAGAAAGCGCAGAGGATAAACTTCGATGCCATGATCAGACAGTATGTTCCTGTTGCTGGAGCTGCACTTATCTTCGTCTTCTTGATCTGGTACATGTTCCTTCGCCGTTAGACCACCGTTATGCATATTCATCCGTTTCTCTTCCTCGGTCAATTGGCCCCAGATGGTCAGAAAGTTGCACCCATGACGAATGATGTCATATAAATTGTAGCTCTTCCATAATATATAGAGAATCTGACTCGAGGTATATACCTTTTGAATGCTTTTCTGATGATCTGTTACATCTTGATGTTGCGCTCTACCACACTATATAGGCACATACACACATAATCGCGCTCGATAAGAAGTACCATGAGTGATAACGCCGAGGATGAAGCCCCCAAAGCTATGTTATCTCCGCCACCGCTACTGAAAAAAGTATCTTTGAGTCTTCTACCGCAAGCATCTGGAGCTTCAGCGCAAGTTGCAAAATCAACTACAGCAGTGGTTACAGAAAATGTGGAGCCCACTGAGATCACCTCAAGAAACGAGGATTCCGAAGTCAATAGTCTCGCAAGCCCTAAACTAAGGCCAAGTCGCCTGAAACTAGCATCAATTGTTGACAGTGAGAGTGTTGCACATCTGGTTAGCGAGACCGAGGAGTTGGTAAGCGAGGAAGACGAGTCCGAGACAAACCACTTGACAGAGCTACTCCACAACCTAATGGCCCATGATGTGGGCAAGTCTCGAACCTTGGGGTCTTCGTCCTTGTTACATTCGAACATTGTGTCAGGAGAGGATGGAGAGATCGACGAGGAGTACATCTCTTCGAGAATTCTTCCCGACAAGCTGGACTCGTCTGAAAAGTTTCACGCCAAATTAAAGCAGGTCTTCGTTCTTTCCTCAGCAGGAAAACCAATTTACTCACTCAATGGCTCTGACGACACGGTTATGGGCTACATGGGCATCATAACCACCATAATATCTACATACCAGGAAAACATGAAAGCCGAGTTCAACCACATTGCGCAGGGCGGATTCCGGCTTGTGGTCATGAACAAAAGCCCATTAATTCTTGTATTGATTTCGAGAGTGGCTTATGAGCTTGAACTGGCCCCGGTGAACCAGGCTTCAGCTTTAGAGAGACAACTAAGCTCGGTGTATGATCAAATCGTGTCTGTACTATCAGCGCCTGTCATCAAGAGAAACTTTGAAGGAAGAATGAACTACGATCTTCGAAAAGTCTTGTCGAGCCAGGATTTCGCCTTTCTTGATGCATTGGTGATGAAGATGACCTATGGGTTTTCGGTCCTGAATGACGAGCAGTTCCATTTCGCAAGCAGCGCATACATCAGTCACTTGTTGGACTCTTCTCTCCGTTGCGTGAGAATAACACATTCCACTCGTTCAAAATTTAACTCAATTCTACTTTCTACCAAAAAATTGACTGTCAAAGAAGGGATCTCGGACACGGCTTCAATAATAAGCAGAGCTACTGTATCCGAATCCAAGCGATATCTAGCAAATGATCTCCTTTTTGGCTTCATCTGCATGAACGAAGAGGTGCTATCCCATGTCAGGCTTTCACAACATAAGCTACCAAATAGAGACATCAACCTACTTCTCAGCACCATTTCGTTTCAGTTCAAATCTGGAATTCAAGAAGACTCTGCCGAATTATGGGTCCCTTTGTGCATGCCCAATTTTAATGATTCGGGATTCTTGTACGCATACGTCAGGACATTTGAGATAAAAGATTACGATGAGCCTCTATCCTTGATTCTTGTTGGAGCAAATAAGAACAGCTTCTTTGACCTAAAACAGGTGGGCCAGTACATCGTCAGCAAGATCCTCAGAAATAAGTCACTCGTTCAAGCCTTCTCGTCCGACATTGCCAGGGTTGGCAATATTCTGAAGCTAGTCGAGAGCCTCAACTGTCCTTTCATTAAGCATTTCATCTACAGAAGAAAAGCAGAGAACCAATATTTCATGGACGACATTAACTTCTTGAGACAGGGCAATGACAAGTATCAGAACGTTGCCTCATACCTACAGCTTCTATACTTTTACACTGCGTTACACAACTCCAAGAGCACTTCGGTTAGAGGCTCTGGAGAGTCTGCCAAAAAGTTGACCTACATTCGATGGCAGAAGCAGGAAGGCTGGATCACCGGATTTCTCCTATCGAGCAAACACTACGATTTCTACTGTCTTTGTGGCGGGTCCATTCAAGCTCAGGAGATAATAGAGCAAAGCTTGAAAATCATCAAGTGGGTAGAGAAGTACAAGAAAAGGTTCTTTATCGGTGACGGTATAACATTCTAAATACCGTGCTACTATTTAAGGATAGCAGTTTCTGCGGCTTTGAAAACCTCCTGGAGCTTGTCACAGTACTCCTTGTGCAACTTCTCAAATTGGTTCCATGCTTTCGTTTCATCGTCCGACTTCTTAACCTTTTTGGACATCTTCTTCTTGAGGTCGCCTCTAATGGATGCTAGAGTGTATGCATTTTTGCTGTGGCCGCCAGGACCATTGCGATACTTCTCGAATACCTCCTTCAAGTGTTTGACTGTCTCCTTCTTGGATTCTGTGGTCACTGGAGGCTGAGGAACTTTCAATTGCTGCTTGTTCTGGGGATCAGCGATCGGAGTCATGTTGGTGCCAGAGTCCAAGATGGAGCTCACGACGTGCTTGGTATTGGAAGAATCGAACACTGTGATGATGAAGTTGCGGCCCTTGACTGAGGTCTGGGCAACTGAGGTGAAAGGTAGTTCACCGTCATGGGTTTTGATGGTGAGCTGGTCAAAAAGTTGAGGATTGGACTTTCCAAGCTTGGCTTCGTTGGCAGCCTTGCCGAACCTGTCGACCACATTTTGCATCTTATTCTTCAAATCATTGAAGTCGATGTCAAGAGCACCCACTGCTGCATCACTTTCTTCGACCTCGACCGTTTTCTTGCTGAGTCTTTTTTTGAAAGCAATTGGGGTGTAATGAAACGATCTTTGGGCTGAAATGAGAGGAGCGAATCTCACTCTGGTCAAGCTCAAAGGTCTCAATATCCTGGTGATCATTGTCAGTATGAAATAAAACTCGGTGGGAGTCGCATCAATACTACATCGCGAAGTACAGGTTGGCTGCGAAAAATGCACCTTCATTATAGTCTCATGATACGTCCTATACAATTACGCCTCCGTTTCGGCATCGATGAGGGCGTCGATCTTCTCTAGTATTGCGAGGCACCCATTGGCCTCGTTGCCGATTTCGCCGCCTTCTTTTACCGCATCTTGGAGGTTTTTCAATATGCCATCACGAAACACCTTCTTGTACACCTTCCGTCTCGTACGAATGTCGTCTGTAGACAATGCCTCGGCGTCCCGTAGCGAAAGATCGCCCAATTTGGCATTGGAGCTGTCAGAGCTCGAGATTGAAGTCGGGAGCTCATCAATGAATAGTCTATACTGTGCAAAAGGCTGGGGAGTCTCTGGAATCATGAAGTTGGGTGTTGCAGGATGCGGCGTGCTAATTTGGGACCAGTCTGTCTGGAAAGTGGAGCTCAAGGTGGGAATATCAAGAAGTGCAGCCTCGAGAAACTTTCCTAGTATGCGGATATGCTGGGCTCTCGACTTCTTGCCTCCTCCCAAAGAGCCGCTGGAGTTCACTGCTAAGGAAACGGCCTTCTTGTCGCCTGTCAAGGGCCACGACAAGAGAGAAAAGTAGCTTTTGGCAATCTTGACAAAGTAGCCTTTGACTAGCGGTGTCGGAGCCATTTCAACAAGCAACCCGAGCAAAGAAGTGGAGGTAGCTCTAATGTCTGGCTGGATGTGTGTCATGGCAGAAACCAAATACAAAACGATGGATCTCATGTGCAATTCCAAGAGGCCAACCTGCTTAGTAGCACAGGCCCGAATCAAGGAAACAAGGCCCAGTCTGACACTCTGACTCTGGTCAGTGATGAGTGGGACTGTGGCAGTGATGATCTGCTTGTACATTGACGGATTCGACGGGAGGTGGTTTTCGATGAATAGAAGAACTTCTTTTCTCGTTTGTGCGCTGTGGTGCTTTGTCAAAGCGATGTGGTGGCTCAAGTCCACTGGACCATTTGACGTTGACGCTTTCTTAGCGACTGACTGGTTGGGTAAAGAGATGGACTTGGCTACGAAGGACGTGTTCGTGTAGTTGTCAGGCTTGCGGGCGGTTTTGCCCACCTTGAGCTTTGCCTTTTGGAAATCTTTCTTTTTTTCCAGCTTCTTCTTTTTCGATCCCATTTGGTGTGAAGAGTATGGAGTGTATTTTCAGTATGCGATGGGATGCGCGATGTCTCTTGTTGATATCTAATCAGTGTGGAGAGAAAACACTAGTCTCACACATGGATCTTGATAAGGTTTTGCTACTGCTTTCTCTACGAGAGGAAGATGCTAATTTGGGCGATGCGATGGATATCGACGGCGGCAGCGGATACGTGGGTACTCAGGCTTTTCAAAACGGTATTGCGGACGAAGTGAGTATGGACCACGCTACAGCTGATCTTCCATCAGAAATAAACAAGACTGGCAATTTTGATCATTTTGACGATTTGAATCACGATATCACAGACAATCGGGAAGGGGAGGTCCAGGAAAGACTGTTGGTGGTGAGTCTTCTTAGCCCCACACTGCTAGGAGCACAGTACGCCATCAACAAACGGAACGACCGGGCGTCGCGAGCGTTTGACGATCACAACACCTCGTCGGACTCGATTCTACGAGAGAACCACAAAAGCACATTTTCTACGGCCTCGAGCTCTGACTTGTATTGCAAGCCGTCCTACACGGTGCAAGAGCCAGATATGGAGCCCTCAGCCCTTCACCAAAACAATAATGAGTTTCACGGAAACGGAAACGGCAGCCAAATCGGGAACGACTTCAACGGGATGTTCCGGAGACAGTTCTTGCCGTACCCCATTCAGGTGCACCACCACCACTACTACACCCCATCGAATCCAGGCAGCTCTTCAAGCAGTTTGGCTGTCAGTGAACCAGAAAACCATCTCCGGCAGCGCCAGATGCACTTGGCCACGAACGACCAGTTTTCCAGCAAATCTCTCGAACAAGCGCCTCAACGGCCACTCGTACCATATCACGATCTTCCCTTGCCCTGGGACTCGAGAGCGACTCCTGCTGAGGAACACGCCTACATGCTTTCTTCGTACCTCCAGTTGGCGGTCAATTCTGTGGTTTCAGCGTACGCCATCCACCTCGTTTGGACGATAGTTGCAGCCATTCGCAAGGACGTCTCGCACAAGCTCTCACGCCACGCCAACAACCTCCTAGTCGAAATCGCACTGTGCGAACGAAGCTACAGAATGAACAACTGCCAGCCGGGAGAAATCGTGCCAGCACTCGAGAAAATGTGTGCCTACTGGGAGCAGTGTATGCTACAGGACCCCGAGCGAGGAGGTAATGTCAGCTCGCTAGGGGCGCAAACAATAGGAATGGTGATCACCTCGCTTATCGAGCCGTTGAGTTTCAAGGCGCTTTCGGTCTTCGCTTGCGTCGTATTCTTGGTCTATGTCTATAACTTTGCTTTCGGATATGTTCGTGCAAGAACATACTATGGGGCTTAAGCGACGGATCAACTGAGGCATGGTGGTGCATGCAGCACACAAGAGCTTACCTCCGTTAAGGCTGAAATCGGCCCCTGTGCATGATGCATGAGGTATGCGCGGCGATAGTACCGTGGGTTGAGGAGTGGCTTTTTCCGAATTTTCCTTGCTTTCATAATGGCCTTCAATATTGCTACTTTGTTCAGGACAGGATTTGCGCAGCCGATAGGAAATCACTTTTCCAGATGATTGTCTTGGGGACGCCTGCACCCAGATCTACACAATGCTGTATTGTGAAAGCCAGCTGAAACTCTGTGGTTGCAGAACAGTGGTTATATGTGGCGCTCGTGGCTTGATTTGCCCATGCCATGGCACCACCGGTATCTCCTATATCCGTCTACCTGGCCATAGTAAACGACGGTTTAGACCTCGTATTTGTGACACATTACAGCTGAGAGGTTGGGGGCGAAGCCCCGAGACCGGGTAGGTTTTGCGGAAAATTACCGGAAAATTCGCCTGCGCAACGCTCATCTAAGATGCAAATGCCGGTCAGAGATGTCTCACCGAGGGGAACCTGAAACTCTGAAAAACCGTGACGTCTTAGCAAACAAGTAAAAGGTGGTCAATTTCAGAAAAACCTACAGTGCCAAACGCCCCTTTGTCCAGCGGTCAATATCTCCCTCAATTCCCATGTGCATCTCGTCGCTTAAAATTGGCAATTTGTGGTGCCCTGAGCATGTTGAAGCCGCCATACCGACTATCCTGCACGACACATGCCCGCGTACTTCTGCCCTTCGGTTGTTTGTTTCTTTCTTTTTCACATTGAGCCGTGGGTCTAATGCATATATATATCAATCGGTGCCGAGTAGTCGTATTCCAGGCAAGCTAATCTCACACATTGCGCTTTTTAATTCCCGCCATTCTTCACCAATCTCCCTACTGCTATTTATTAAAAACAGCCTAACCTTTACTGTTTGTTTCGCAAGCCTAATTTTCACCCTCTTCCACAATGGCCATTTTCGGAACCTCCAAATCCGACGAGGAGGCCTTGAGAGCAGCTGCTCAGCAAAGTGGACTTCAGCAGAGTGAATCCTCGGCTTCCATACACCAATCGCAAGCATCAGCATACGAAACCGCCTCGGAATTCGAATACCAGCTGGATTACGGCGACAATGGCGCCCGTTACTCGGAAGAAATTGTAAGAGACACTGACAACTATCACCATGATCAGGCTTCAGACTCGAAGCATGACACCTCGAACACCGACGACGACGACGGTGTTGCTACATACGAAGCCCCCAACAACACCAACAATGTGGACTATCTGAGTATGACCGAAAACGAGCTTAATAGAATTGCAACCACCTCAGATACGCTCTCTAATTTGGAGAGAGCCGTGTCCAAGCAAGAGTCCCAGCAGGGGCTTGTCAACCCTGCAGACTTGGACTGGGACAGCCCTGACGATAAGGGCAACCCTCAGAACTGGCCCAAATGGAAGAGATGGTTCGTCACCATGACCGTGGCCATCAACTGTCTCTGTGTGTCTTTGGGCTCTTCGCTATTCGTTGAGTCAGTTCCTGAATTGGAGGAGAAGATGGGCGTGAGTGCCACGCTTGGTATCTCCGGTTTGACCTTCTATTTGATCGGTTTGGCCCTTGGTCCCGTCATTGCAGCGCCAATTTCCGAAATCATCGGCCGTCGCTGGATCTACATTGTTTCCTTGCCCCTCTCGATGCTCTTCACAATGGGTGTCGGATTGGCTTCCAACATCAGAACCATCCTCGTGTTGAGATTCTTCGCGGGCTACTTTGGCTCTCCCCCAATGTCCATCGCTGGTGGTACTATTTCCGACTTGTGGGGCCACAACCCACCAGATATGTCCATCGCCATGGCTTTCTTCTGTGTAGCTCCATTCTTGGGTCCCGTGATCGGTCCCATCATTGGTGGCTTTGCTGCAGAGCACAAAGGCTGGAAGTGGACTCAATGGGTGTCTCTCATGTTCTCAGCCGCAAACTTGCCATTCATCGTTCTCTGCCCTGAGACTTTCAAGCCTGCCATTTTGAAGAAAAGAGCCATCGCTAGGGGGATCAAGTTGGACCTTCCCAAGTTCAGCTGGAAGTTCGTCAAGATGGCCTTGACCATGTTCCTTTTCAGACCTGCTGAGATGTTGGTTGTTGAGCCCATTGTGTGTTTGACCTCCTTTTACATTGCCTTCGTTTTCGCCGTTTTGTTCGGTTTCTTCGAGGCCTTCCCTCTCATTTTTAGAGGCGTCTATAAGATGGATACGGGTGTTTCTGGCTTGCCCTTCATTGGCGTCGGTGTGGGCTTGATCCTTGGTGTGCTTTGTTACATTGTCCTCGACCGTATCAAGTTCTTCCCCAAGAACCCCGATGGAACCAGAGGCAAGTACGACGAAAACGGAAACCCAATCTGGGACGCGCCCGAGAGCAGATTGATTGTGGCCGAGGGTGGCTCTATCTTTTTGCCGATCGCATTGTTCTGGTTGGCTTGGACATCAAGACCTTCTGTGCATTGGATCGCTCCTACTTTGGCCGGTGTGCCATTCGGGTTCGGTCTTATTTGGGTGTTTTTCGGCATCGTTCTCTACTACTCCATGTCGTACCCCCCACAGTACGTTGCATCGGCTTTGGCCGCTAACAACCTTTTGCGTTACGTCCTTGCCTCCGTCTTCCCACTTTTCATCATTCAGATGTACGAGAGATTGCATGTGGACTGGGCCACCTCTTTATTTGCATTCATTGCGTTGGCCATGGTTCCAATCCCTTTTGCATTCCACAAATGGGGTGCTAAGATCAGACAGCGTTCCAAGTATGGTTACGCTGCCTACTTCAAGAAACTTGCAGCGGAGAAGGCTGCCAGAGAACAGAAGGCGGCAGAGCAGCATGGAGACTCTTCCGAGGATCAAGCAAAGGAGTTGCCTTCCCCTTCTGACCAGAGTGAAGAGGAATATGAGAAGCGTGTTCCCACCGAGGTTTGATAAACCGGGACATCAACGCGCCACTTCGAAATCTTACATCTAGTGTCAATTGTGATCTATTTGGGGTTTTGCTGTGCTGTAATTATGTAATATGCCATCTTTTTAGTTACCCAAATCTTTAAACGATGCAGTCAATATACTTCTTAATTTGAACAAGTTCATAATGCGTAGCTTCTCGTCCTTAAGATGGGCATTGTCGCTGGACTGACCACAGGGTATCTGTGCAGCAGGGGCATCAAATACCTTCTCCAAGAAACGAATGGATGGGATTGATCCACCTTCACGGATGAAGAGGGGATCAGGGTAGGAAGGCCCCCAGACCTTCTTGATGTTGTCATATAGAATTTTGAAAACTATGCTCTCAGGATTGCCGAGCCACGGCTCTGCTTCATGGAAGATATTGATGCTGAGCTTGTTTTCGGATCCCAACGAGTCGAACGTTTGCTGTACGTATTCTGTGAACGACTTTTTGATTTTGTAAAGGTCCTGATTTGGCACCACTCTGATAGACACAGAAGCCTGAGCTTGCTTGGATATGACTGTATTGTTTTTTGGTCCCGAGACATCTATTCTGTGAACAGTCAAGGATGGATTTCTCCATTTCGCAAGAAGAGTATCCAAGTCTGCGTTCGAGATGTCGTGAGAAAGTGATACCTCTTTGATCTTCTTGTAGAGCTTCAATTCAGTCTCGTCTATAGGCAAAACGTCATCGTAGAAACCAGGTATCTTGATCTTGTTCAGCGACGAGCAAACAAGTTGCCCAAGAGTTTGTATAAGATCCATAGTTGGCTCTCTCGAAACACCACCATCGACACCAGAATGTCGGTCAGGCTTATCGGATGTAACACAAAGAGAAGCATTGAGAACGCCTCTCAAACCGTAATTGAGACAAGGAACGTCATCACCTAACCAGTAGGAGTTAGATAGAAGAATCCAATCCACATCACCGATTTCCTCCTTGTTTTTGTTGATCACATCCTGAAAGCCAATTGAGCCACATTCCTCCTCACCCTCAATCAAAAATACAACGTCAATAGGAAGCTTCTTTTGCTTGTGAAGCTCCAGAACAGCGTAAAATGCTGCCAACGTGGGTCCCTTGTTGTCAGAAACGCCTCTTGCGTATAGGTTACCGTCCTTTGCTACCAACTCGAATGGATCCGTGGACCAGCACTCTTTGTCAGCAGTGGCCTCAACAACGTCATAATGACCGTACCATAAGAGTGTTTTGCGTTCAGTCCCTGTCTTATCCTTATCATTTCTCTTGAATTTACCCAACACCACAGGATTGGCGTTTGGTACAGGTAATAGTTTGGCTTCAGATGCACCAAGCAAGCGCAAAAGCTTGTTGAGAAATTGAGCACATCTTCGAGAGTCTTCTAGGTAAGTACTGGGGTACTTGGAGATGGTTTTGTAGGCTATGATCTTTCTCAAAGATTCGAGCAAGTGCTCGTTGGAAATGTCCACATCGTTTGAACCCTTGAGAAGTGCACTTGAGTCTTCCAGGCGAGTTGAAGGGACATCGCCAACTTCACTGATATTCCACAAGCATAGCGAGCCGCCTCCACCTGATAAAAGGTAAGTCGTGCCTTTGTAGTTGAACGATTGAACTGCGAAGACTGAGCCTTCATCATCATAAAGAGGATTCTCCTGAGAAATGGACTCAAGATTGACTGCGCTCCTGACATGTCGTGAGTGGAATCCCTCATCTTCGTCCGAGACATCACCGTGTATATCGCTCTTGAGCGGAAACTTGCAAAGCCCGCCCATGTTGGTGGCTTTATACATAAAGCCGTTGTGAATGCAGAATGAAAGAACCTCGTCGGTTCGAGCGCTTGGGCTGATAAATTTTAGTGAGCGTGTGAGTTGGGAGGTAGTTAAATCCCAGGCGTTGATAGTTGAGTCTACCAAACCAACGCACACAGTCGAGTCAATGACATGCATGGACAAGATGGCCTCGTCGTTTTCCAATCGAGTAAGTAGAGAGAGCCTGATAGCCCCCTTGAAGGTTAAATCGACTCCCCAAACCTTTAAGACACCGTCACCACCACAACTGGCCAAGAAGCTATCATATTGAGAAGGGTATAGGTCACAGAAAGCTGTGGCGTTGACATCAGTCAAGAAGTCCATGCAATAGACATAGCCATTATGCGCAAAACGAATGATATTGTTGGGCTGAATCTCAACGAGACAAGGCCCCTTCTCGGGGTTTTCACTATTTTGGAGCATTTGGTGGTGGGCAGTCTGGGTCTTGTTGATGAATCCTCCTGGGCCCTTCGAATCGAAAAACTTGTCGTACCTGAAATGAGGAAGACGTGAGAAGCATTTAGCTCCCTCAAATTCTCCCTCCTGGTCCAAGGGCAAGCGGCACCAGGTAATTGAAGCGTTCTGGGAACCAATAAATAAAGCGGAAAGCTTCGGCGACCAGCAAATGGAGAAAATGTCTCCGATATCGATTGAGGAGTAGACAATATGAGTGCAAGAAATGGAATAGTTTGCCTTGTCTGGCTCTTCAAATGGCGACAAGTCCCACACTTTCACCAAAGAGTCAGAGCCCGCACTGAACAAGAACCTCTCGTCCGGACTGATGGTCAAGCAGAGCACAGAGGTCGCAAAGTGGCCTCTTCCGCAATTGATGACATGCTTGAGACTGTAACTTCTCAAGTCAAAAACCAAAATATTGGAGTCTTGCGTTCCGCAGAATATCAATTCCTTCTTGGGAGCTGGTGTGACACATAGAATGGAGTGTGTGTGTGTCCACTTGTGGACCAAAGGCAACGAGCCCTCATAATATGTTTCAGTCTGGTCACCTCCAGTGCTGCCATTCGTCGAAATATCGAATTTGCTATCGTCACAAGCAGAGCATTTGTCCTTATGGTCTGGTCGGTATAAACGCGGCAGCTGATGTCTGACGGGTGTGGCTATCAGTGGAGTTGAGCTTGCAGTTGAGCTTATCGGTAGAGGGTTTCTTATGGGAATCAGCACAAATTCACCCTCATGGATGTTTCCGTTGTTGAAGCCAACCATGAAGGGAAGAATCGACTCTTAGTAAATGAAGTGTGGGTAATGCTGCATGGAAGCCACATCTCTGACTAGCGATCTGGCTCCGCCTGCAGGAAACCGTTCGTGACAGCTCGGGTTTTGTGGTACATTACCCCGATATATTACATGCTAGTGAAGATTTTTCGAAATGGACGGTTAGACTTGGATTTTCCCAGTAATAGAACCTTCTGGTAATTTGAAGTATTGTCAACTTCATATCAAAGCTCCTCCTAACAGTTCTAATGGGAAATGTCTGACACGGATCACGTGCGATGACTCTTCAAGATAGGGATCCTTCAACTTTTACTACTCAAAGTTGAGAACTGTTGTTAGACGCTGACATTCTTGTAATCCCAGTTAGCTCTGCTCTTTCTCATGTTACTCTTGTGTCACGGTGACTACAGATCAATTTTTTCGGGACTTAAACTCTATTCTTCCACAGTGCGCTCTTAACAGATTGTTCCTGAATTTACATCTAGACATCATAACTCCCAGTGAATCCCAAGATTTCAAAACAATATATGAAAAAAGCCAAAAAAGTAGACACCTCGGTAAGTTGAATATATGAATCATCATACTATTCACCTTCCTCATAAACTCCTCTTGAAAGCTCTCCTAGCTCAACCATTGTGCTTCGTTAATCACCACTGGACTCAATAGCTTCGTTGTAACTAGGTCTTTTGACTCCAGGTCGGATGATAAAGTGGCTCTTAGAGACAAACAGTACGATACAGACATAGAAGGTGTGCTGAACGCTGGGACCACTTTTGGAATCCCAACTTCCAACCACGAAGGTGGAACATTCCACACGTAGCGTGTTTCTTCGCCAGAACCATCCTCGAAAAGATACTGTCTCCCATTCAAGACTAGCCGGAGCAATTCTTTCTTGTTTATTATCGTTTTTACCTTGTCAAGAATCTCTATATTTCTGGTATTGGAGAGCATCCCCTTTGCTTCCCCTCCAATTACCGTTTTAGTTGTCAGCTTGTAGACAATTCTTCTCACAAGCCTGAACTGAAGGGTGTGAAGATACATTATCATGCTTTGGGGGTTTAATGCTCGTTTTGCAGCACCTTGATACTGCGGAATAACTTTGGGAGTAGGAATCCAGATGGCCAAGTCGATATAATCAGAAAAATTCTTGTGTGGAGCCAATACCCTGAGTTTTGCCTCACCCCCAGGAGGTTTAGGTTCGACAGCTTTGAAGTGGAGTCCTAGGGTGACCTCTTGATAATGTGATATTATGGGAAACGGTTCGTGCCATTGGCTGTGGACTATTCCTTCAGCAGCATATTCCTCAACAGCAAGATCAAATCGGCTTTTTGGCAAGAAGCCTTGGCCTTGGGATATGGTAGTATTAAGCGGCTCAAATTTAAGCAGGGCAGCGTGTCCCTCGATTTGCTTCTCGTCTTTAACATAAAAGGGCACAAGCGAATACGATATTTTTAGCTTTTCCTTGCCATCATACTCAAAACTCGGGGGCAAAGGATAGTTCTGGAGCCTTTCCAGAGATTGACGAAACAGGAGGGGCGTGGCGTCTGCTCGACTGCAAAGCGTATTCACCGGAGGAAGATCCACCCCAAAAGTAAGAGAATGCGTTCCCTCGGCGAGACACTTCTCCAAGCTTGTGAGAATCAAAACCTTCTCAAATATTTTATCATGAGTTTGATTGATATATCTGACATGGCTGGGTATTCTAGCTTCTTTTTCTTCCGCCGATGCCGCAACGATAGTCATCACGCCTCTCAAGATTAATCCATACTCCTTGACACAAGTGTCATCCTCAATATCAATACATAGCTTACAATCAACAGTATCACTGCTTATGTAGGTTCTGCTTTGGTTGAAAGCCAAGCCTAGAGAGACTGACATGGTTAGTGCTTATCTCCTGGTTTTCGACCTCTTTAAAGCATTTCAGAAAGAGGATGAATAGGCAGTTCGAGGAACATCATTTGAAGAGGCAGTTACAAGAGTTGGGAGAGGAAGAGGTGCCTGAAGAGCTCAGAATAAAGACCAAATAGGAAGGTGAAGCGAAAGTCATGCCAGTTAAATGGCATTCTGAGTGCTAGGGCGTTTGGAGCAATATTGGCAGCCAAAACGCCAAGTCCCGAGATCCACTAAAAGCTTCAAAAACCTTCTCTCAGTCTTGGCAAACTTCAGCATTCCCGGCTCCAGCCCCTATAAATTTGCATTTTTGCTATCAGTCCGGTCTGTCACGGATGCTCACCCGAATCACGGCGATTGCCCTTCACGTATCGTGCTTCGCACCGCCTTCAAAGCCGCTACCAAGAACGGGCGACTTATCAAAAGAATCAAAAATACGAAAAGCACGAGAAGAAGAGAATGAGAACACTTTTCGAATTCAATAATGAAATCAATCTTTAAATAACTCCCCTCATATCGAGGGCTGTCAACGGCTGCTGGACGCCTAAATGGCCGCGAGACACTGCACAAAGCAGATTCTTGGATAGTTCGATCGATTCGCTGCACGAGAAGGTTTTTTTTTTTTTTTTTTTTTTTTTTTCCTCCCGTGCTTTTCTTTTTCGGGCCCTCTCATCTCATTATTAGGCACCACGTGGGGTGCGCCCGAGCCATTAATTGGTAGTGTTCTCAGATGTAGTAGTGCAATAAGCCATTGAGCAGCCAAGCAAATTTCTTCCGGCAATTCATCACACGAGCTTTATCCTTTTAAGATCTGCGTTTTCTTTTTCGTTTTTTTTTCTTGTCTCGTGTGACTTCTTGCCCTTTATCACTTCCAAGACATCGTCCAAGACATCTTCCAAGACTTCCAAGACCGGCCCCACACAAACCCCCCATTATTGGAAAAGCCACTGATTGATGAAGTTCTCTCATTCGTTGAAAATCAACGCTGTGCCTGAGTGGCAGGACAGCTATCTTAATTACTCGAGCTTGAAGAAGGTGATTTATGTGGCCCAGCAGGAACAGCTCGAAAACGGTCAACCCCAAGATGGCTCGCTCCCAGTCAACAAAGCTACAATCACAGACTTGGTGAGGATCGCTCGCAGAAACCAGGCCATTGCTGATCGGAGAGAGGTCTTGGCACAGGCATGCGAGGAAGAAGGTTCGGCAGAGCAGTCAACGGCGTCAAAGTTTATCAGCAAGTTCAAACAAAGGAAGCACGGAGTCCAGGCAAAAACTCCGAGCCCGGAGCCTTCGAGTTTGGAGAGAGGTGAAGCTGCCATCAATCACGAAAAGGAGGATGTCAACGATATTCAGGTTACCTACTCTTTCGACAACGACGAGTCTACATACCGTGGATCCATCGACTTGGACACCATGACGGCTGCTGCCGAGACGTTCTCTTCCGAGCCCTCCGACCCTTTGCCCATTTTTGCGAAGCATTTGGTGGACGAGGTGACCAAGATAGACAAATTTTTTAAGCCCAAGGAGGTGGAAATTTACAAGCAGTACGACAACTTGATCAAGGACTTGGAGTCGAACAAGCAGCATGTCGCGGCATATCTTTTCACCGATGCCTATGGTGAGGAGGGATTCTCCGAAAAAGGACACCACAATTATCACATCAAGTCGACGTTGGAGAGAACTTTGAGTAACGCATCCGTTTTCGACACCGTCAACCACTTGGATCAGGATCTTGAAAAGGGTGAATACTTCGAGGAGGAAGACGATGACGATGACGACGATGACGATCATTATCACGACAGTCGGTCCAACTCTGCATTGCTTGGTCACGACGACTTTGACATCAAGCGCCAGAAGCAGATCGCCTTGAAGCAGAGATCTGTTCACTTGTTCATCACATTGAGTGAGCTTAAATCGTTCATTGAGCTCAACAGGATCGGTTTCACCAAGATCTGTAAAAAGTTCGACAAGACATGCAACTACTCGACTAAGGAGGACTTTGTGAACAACTTCTTGCCCAACAACTCAAGAGCATTCTACCCAGAGACTTCTGAAATTCTTGACTACAGAATTGACCACATTGTGCGTGTCTACGCCTTTTTGTCTGGTAAAGCTGTCAGCAAATCCAAACAAGAGGAGATCGACGCCATCAAGGATGAGCTCCGCACCTATTTAAGGGACCACATTGTGTGGGAGAGAAACACAGTCTGGAAGGACTTACTCTCGATCGAGAAGAGAAACTACAACTTGAACATCGATGAAAGCGCTGCAAGAAACACCAAGATGGGCGATGAAGCTCACATCCAGTCTTTGCTTCAGATGCGTTGGAGAAAGGTGCAATTGCCTTTTGGTATTACAGTCTCCAAGTACGACTACGTCAAGTTACCCGAGTTCCTCTTCTCCTGGCAAATTGTCAAACTTGCAGTCATTATTATTGTTTTCATTATTCTTTTGACTGTGAAGACCATGAACGACAAGGAAGAAGCTCGTTGTTTGGCCGTTTTGGCTGCTTGTGCCATGCTTTGGGCCTCTGAGGCTTTGCCTTTGTGGGTGACTTCTTTGTTGGTTCCATTGCTTGTGGTTACTTGTAAGGTCTTGAAGGACGATGATGGTAACGCTATGGCCGCTGCCACTGCTTCAAAAACTATTTTGGCTGCGATGTGGTCATCAACCCTTATGATCTTGTTGGGTGGTTTCACCTTGGCTGCTGCGTTGTCGAAATACGACATTGCCAAAATCGTCTCTTCATGGATGTTGGCTTTGGCCGGTACCAACCCAAGAAACATTCTTCTTGCCATCATGAGTGTGTCGTTGTTCTTGTCCATGTGGATTTCGAACGTCGCAGCTCCAGTTTTGGCTTACTCTTTGATTCAGCCAGTTTTGAGAACGCTTCCAACCACCTCTCCACTTTCTCAGGCTTTGGTGTTGGGCATTGCCTTGGCTTCTAACCTCGGTGGTATGGCCTCTCCAATTGCCTCTCCCCAGAACGTTGTCGCTATCGAGTACATGGACCCTAACCCAGGTTGGGGTAAGTGGTTCGCCATTGCTCTTCCAGTCTCGATCTTGTCTATGGTTGGTATCTGGATGTTGTTGATCATGACATTCAAGACCTCGCAGAACAAGGTCAAGGCCTACAAGCCAATCAAGGAGAAATTCACATTCAAGCAGATCTACATCAGTGTTGTCTGCTTGGCAACAATTCTTCTTTGGTGTGTTTTGAGCAAGATCGAAGACACCTTTGGCTCATCGGGTATCATCGCTGTGGTTCCAATTGTTTTGCTTTTCGGCACCGGCCTTTTGAAGGTCGATGATGTCAACAACTTTCCATGGACTATCATCTTGTTGGCCATGGGTGGTCTTGCATTGGGATCTGCTGTCACCAGTTCCGGTCTTTTGGCCACTGTTGCCACTGCTTTGCAGAAGAAGGTGGCTGACTTCAGTGCCTTTGTTGTCTTGGCCATCTTTGGTGTGTTGGTTTTGGTTGTTGCTACCTTCGTTTCTCACACCGTTGCCACGATTATCATTGTTCCATTGGTGAAGGAGGTTGGTGACTCGATGGCCAACCCACACCCATTGCTTTTGATCATGGGCACTGCATTGATGGCCTCTGCCGCCATGGGCTTGCCAACTTCTGGTTTCCCTAACGTCACTGCCATCAGTATGACTGATGAGGTAGGACAGCGTTACATCACGGTCAACACCTTCATCACTAGAGGTGTTCCATCGTCGATCATCGCCTACGTGATCACCATCTCGGTGGGTTACGGTATCATGACTTGCATGGATTTCTAAAAGTAAGGGGTTACACATTTGGGACAGCATAAAAATTTGCACTCTACAGGATTATAAAAATTATCAGATTAAGCATAGATACAGAAGTGTAGGAATGATGATGCTGCAGGTATAACGATCAACGAGTTACGAGCTTGATCAACCTCGGGGTATATATTTCACGTTACACCGGACCCCATAAACTGGCTCTCACCTTTTCGAGATCCCCCAGGTCCTCTAGTTGTTGGAATAACTTGGCCACGCCGGGCGAATATCTTTCGCTTGTTAATAGCTGTTGTAAGCCGTTCGCAAGAACGTGTGTCTTTTTGGCATTGTTGAAAAGGTCTGAAATGGGTATGGAATCGAGAACACCGTAGTCGTAAAGGTTACTGAGAATTCGGCCCACCATGTTTATTATAGGCCTCTGGACCACTGTCAACACAATGGGGGTGACAATGCCACTGGCGTTCACAGCACCAAGCACGGAGGAGAGAATATCGTCAATGCTGCCACCGGAAGCAGCAGCACCGATAAGGTTATTGATAAACGAGTTCAACGAGCCCAGATAGTCGTCTGCACGCTTGGAGTATGTGGTTTCGTTGTCCTGCAACTCTGGGGCTTTGCTCTGGAAGTTTCTCACCGTGTTGAAAATCATGTCCCATGTGAGATCGTCACCAGCACCGAGGTTGTTGACGATCTGAGGGATGTAGGGCCGCTGGACCAAGAGATCTCCGACGTTGGTAGTCAAGTTTTCTCTGTTGGCGTCGTTGAGAAGTAAGCTGTCTGCGGTGCCCTGGATCACGCCAGACTCCAAGACGGTGTTCAAGATTTCCGTCATGTTCAACGAAATGCTCAATGACGAGTTGCTGCTCGAGGCCCGCGCGGCAAGCACGTAGACGTATTTCGACAAGTTGTCTATTTGTGTTTTGGAGCCGGCTATCTCGTACAAGATCTTCTCCACAACCTGCGAGTCCTTGACCGAGGTGAGCACGCCGGTCAAAACGTCCTCCAAGGTGTCACGCTTGGCGAGATCGGAGTCTTCGTTTTCCAGTTTGATGATGTTCAAGAACTGCACGGCGTAGTCGTAGAGTTCTGCAAAATTAGGCAGCATCTCCTCCAACCCAGAGTCTGGGTCTCTGGTGACAATCTCGGGCTCCACATCAAACTCAGCCATGGGCTTGAGCGCAGACACAACTGAACAAGCCATGCACAGCAACGCCGTGGCATAGGCAAACAACCTCATATTGGAAAAACAGGAAAAAGCTAGCTATTCACGGGAATAGTGGGTATTATATCCGCAGACGAGAAGTGAATGAACGAAAGTGGTGTAGCAGCAGCAGGGACGGGAAAGGACGGTGCTGGGAAAAAGGGTGGAAGAATGTTGATGAAAAAACCACAGAGTATATATTGCAGCGTCTGGGGATGCTCGTGGGAAAGGGCTGTTTTTACCTCATTTGGTCATCTGACATTCTATTGATTCAAGAGGAGATGGGTTCATTGTTTGCAGGGCCCGCGGCAGGCATATGTGAGAAGCGTCGGGTTCATGCATTCCCTGCAGGACATGTGAATATATGGTTTCTGAGGCTGCTAACCGGTGCAGAGGGAAAAGCTTAAAGTGCGAGTGCTGTTAGTCGAGGCGGGCTCTTTTTTCTTGGGAAATCCGGACGCTTTCTCGTCAAGTGAACTAGAACCTCTCCATCAATCTCGTTCCATTATTATTTCCATTTCGCCTCGTTTGGGTGACAGAATAGTCATGCGTATTTTCCTCTGCTATCATTTCCCCAATAGGCAGGGGCACTGGGGTGCCTGCAGGCGGGAATCAAATATCATTTCCCAATGGGGAAAGTATCTTCTTCCCTACAGCACAGCTACTAACCAAAGCAGTAATTTTGCAGCCATTGCGCAACACTGCCCTCAAACCCAACCACCGCAAAGTGATATTATTTCCCAAACCGGATGTCGCCAATCATCATAGCCTCCTCTTTAAATACCTTCCGGAAGCCTGAGCCCAGGACCCTTGAAATACTGCTTTTTCCTAACCGTACCCTTCTAGCATAGCTTTCCACATCATCTCTCCATCCCAGATGAAGTTGGCATTTGCTTCCACCATACTTTGCATCGTTTCGGCGGTCACGCTAGCGTCTCCCACGCCCGTGGGCGATGAGTTCGACTTGTCGTATCTTGTCGAAACCGTCGAAGAGAGCTTGGACCCGTACGACTACGATGAGCTCTCCACATTCATCCAAAAAAGAGACAACTCCGGCCTCGAGCACACAATTGAGTCGCTCTTGAACGTGGTCAACGACTCGGGCATCTTGTGGACCGTGCTAGACCAGGTGGCCTACTACCCTACCCGTATCGAGTACATTGCCAACTTGACTGCCAAGCTCATTGGCGGTGCCAATATTTCGAGTGTGGCCGGCTTGGTGAGCGGGCTCAATTTGGACCTTTCTGATTTTAATGTTTCTGCCATCGTCAGCGCCGTCGAGAGCTCGGGCGTGGTGCAGAGCTTATTGGACGGAATCTTGTTAGACGAGGACTACCGGCCCACGCTAGTGAAGCTAGTGTCGCGGATCTTGTTGAGCCAGAAGAACACCTTTTTGTACTTGGTGCAAGACGTTTTCAAGAGCAGCTCGAAGAGCAAGAGAGCGGAAAGCTCTGCCCTTGAAACTTTCATTGGCAACTTCATCTCCACCATCTTGTCCTCGACTCTTGCGTCGAATGTGGCCAAGGACGTTTTGACAGCGTTGAACGAGACCCAGTTCCTCACATACACTGTCAAGCACTTTATCGCAGACGAGGGATACCAGAACATGACTGCCCAGCTTATTATTGATATCGTGAACACTGGAGCAGTCAAGGTGAGTGGAAGCTCCATCAATGTCACTTCAATCACATCTAAGGTCTTGGGCAACACGGCACTCATCAGCAATGCCGTGGGCTTCTTGCTTTCTGGTAACCTCAATCTCGGAGGACTTGGCAAGTATGCTGATGCAGTTTCTGCTATTATCAAGGACGTCGAAAGCAGCGGTACTTTTGCCGAGTTGAACGATTACGTTTTCTCTGAAAGCCACACTGTCACCACGCCAATCTTCTACACCGGCCAGGTTGTGGTTGCCAGAACTGCCACTTTTAGCTATGGCGGCATTGCCGGTTTGCTCAATGCTACCACCACTACAAGCTCCACAAAAACGTCTTCCACCAAAAGATCTTCCTCGACCATCACCTCCGGCGCAAACTCGTCCGATAGCGATTTTTCATACGCTTCCACTGACGATCTTAATGCCCTGGAGTCTGCTGCTGAGGTTGCCTCGCTTCTTTCCTTGCTTGGTGCCGAGACAACAGGAGCCTCTTCAGTTGCCAGCTCATACAGTTCAGCTGCATCAAGTGCTGCTTCCACTGCCGTGGACAGTTTGAGTAGGTTCTTGGAAACCTTCGGACAGAGCGCCTCTTCTTCATCTTCGCTGCGCCGTTCTTCTCTGACTCGTTCTTCGACTAGCTACAGCTCCATGGTCACAATTACAGTGACATCAGGAGCAACAAGCAGCACTTCGGACGATGAAGATGGTCTTCTTGCTCTGATATTGGCAGCCCTCACGCGCTCCACCTCAACCAACAACGCAAGAAAGAGAGAGGTTTCCTCGCAGAATTCGGGAGCACCATCTAGAAGCGTTCCCATGGTTTTAGTTTATATCCAGGTGGTGTTGTTTGGCGGGATCCTTTTGCTTTGAGTCTGGTCTGTGACACTGATTCAATTTTCTTTCGTTACCTTTCACGAATTTCGGTTTTCATATTAATACATTTATACCTTTGCTAGAAAAGAGTAGAGCTAACAAACTCAGATCAAAAGAAAGAAGTGAAAGGCTTGGGATGAAAGGGCTCTTGTGAGGTGCCACTTTCAGGCCTCTCGACTCAAGTATGAAGTCAACAGACTCATGCTACAAGTTTTAACATCGAGCAATGAAATTCCTTGATCTGATTTTTCATGCGGCCAAAATCCTTGGCTGATATCTTTTAATTATCTTTTTGCCTTAAGTTTACTTCCACACATTTCTTGTCCACTGGCTTGTGAATTGTACCTTCTTCTTATCAGTATGCGCGGCAATAGGAAATCAGTTACTCCATTAGACCTCCTTCACCATGCCAGATGCAAACGGGACCACGCATTTGCTGCCGAAATCTGGGGTAGATGTCCTAAAAGAGTTGGATAATGACCCATTGGCAACACCTACTCACGCAATGTTGTCTCGATCTCCGGAGTCTGGAGGACTATCTCCCCACGAAACTAGCTTTGAGGCAATTACATTCCATGGAAACGAAGAAGAACAGCTTGAAGACACAAATCTCTCGAGGAGCTTACCCAATATAGGCCACAGCTCCTGGCTGACTGTTCGAATGCCCCGTCGCAGCTCCGAGGTGACCTTACCCAAGTACCGTCCCTCGAAAGCATACCTCAAGTCTCCGAAGAACTGGTTTAAAAGCTCAAAAAGGAAGAAGAAACTGATATTCAAGGCTCCTTATACCATTGAGTACTCTGTGTTTCGCCCAATCAACTACTTGTTCCAGATCAAGTCCGAGGCCGACTTTCACGAACACTGGATGAATTTGCTAAGACAAGAAGCTGAAGGGGAGATAGAGGGCGAAATGTGCGAGAATTACATCACTGCGGCCGATTTCGATGCTCTAGTGTCTGCTATGACACATGACGCCGAGGTCGATTTAGAGTTGAAGCCTGTCAGGATATCCCAGGGCTCACTGGGAAGCTACTTCGTTTTGGGCAAAAAGGAGCTTCCTGCTAGTCTGGAACTGACATATGTGATTTACAAAAGAGGCATTTTCAAGCCCAAAGACGAGGAGCCATACGGTCCACTTTCACCCAAATGGTCCAAATGGCTCCATCGCACATTCTTTCCCTGTTTCTTTGGACGAGCTTGCCTCATACCTAACTTGGGATACGTCAGTGAAGCTGCCGCCTGTGTTCTTGATCGCCAGCTCCTCTCATACATCGTTCCCTACACAGACATTATTTATTTACGATCATCTGCATTTTATTCAACGTTTTGGGCCAGGGTTCGCTCGAGACCACCAAAATTCAAGATCGGCTCATTCCAGATGTTTCTCAACGGCTACATCGAGGCCCAGGAGTTCTTCCGTTTACATCCGTTACCCACTGACATTGACAAACTACCGAAATTTAGAATCATAGAGATAGATGCAAACCAGTCAACCGAGGACTTGCAGTTTTACTGGACGAAGGAAGTGATTCAACAGTTCAGAGAGCAGCTCGAAAAGCTTGTTATACTTGACTACATCATGCGCAACACTGATAGAGGCGCTGATAACTGGATGATCAAGCTCGAATGGAAGGAGCTGTCATCAGACGGTACCACACGAAAGGTGTATCCCGTCCTCAAAATCGGAGCCATTGACTCTGGATTAGCATTCCCGTGGAAGCACCCAGACGGATGGCGGTCTTTTCCATTTGGCTGGCTCTTCTTGCCATATGCAATCATTGGCCAACCTTTTTCTTTCAAAACCAGACAACACTACCTACCCCTCCTCACATCTAAGTTCTGGTGGGAGCAAACAATCACAAAATTGAAGGCGGTGTTCGAGAAGGACGCCGACTTCAAAGAGCGGATGTGGCATAAGCAGGTGGCAGTTCTCAAAGGGCAGGCTTTCAACATTGTTGAGATTTTAAAGTTGAACAGTGCTGGTCCACTCGAGCTCACAAGAAGGGAAAGCTTACTCATTTGGGACGACGAAATGAATGTACCGGTGCAAATCAATGATCGCATCATGAACAATGCCTTGCTGACTAGCATTTACGAAATGACTAATGGAGAAGCCAGTGGATCGCATAAAATCAACGATGAAACCACACCCCTTCTCGAACCTTTCAAGAAGACTGTTCCAGAAGCAGGGAGCATGAAGAGCTTCAAAAGTGAAAGCGACCCTTTGCGGATGTCAGGTTTTGACTACAATCTCACCTATGAAGGTGACGATCGCTTGGATCGTGAGGGCATTGAGGAGACAGATACGAAGCAGGTGGTCATAGAGCGACTCGAAAAGGTCGAAGCGAAGCCTCCGGTGTTTACCTGGTGCTAATCTCCTACACCAAATTCTAAAATTTTATATTATCTTGAGTCTAGCTCGATGAATTTATGCATTACAGAGCAGCTTGGTAGGGCAGGTCAACACTATGCGAGATACCGTGTGTCTAAGTGCTTGTATGTTTCTTTTGCATCTCTTCGAAGGCTTTTGGGTAGTCATCACTGCTCAAGCCCTGGAATTTTTCTTGGTCGATTTGGACCATTCCAGTTTCTTCCTTGACCCTCAACTGGATAATTTTGAGCAAGCCGTACAAGGTGGAGAGCACTGGAGTTGGCACACCATTCTTGGCAGCCGTCTTGAGAGGATTGCCCAAAATCACCTCAAGCTCGAAAAGCTGCTTCTTTCTGTAGTCCACCAACATCGAGGGGGAATAGAAAAGACCGTCACCAACGTGACACATAAAGTCGCAAGTCAGCTCAGGGAGATCTACACCCTCGCTGGCGGCGATTGCACGCACTTCAGTCATGGCTGGCTTGAAAAGAGTCTCGTTAGAGCCTCCAATTTGACATCTGTTGACGTCCAGACCGGTGACAGTGCACACTGTATTCAACACCATGTTGTACACGAGCTTTTCCCATCTTGACCTCAAGGCGTTCTCCTCCAAAATGATCTCGTTGATGTCCTTGTTTTCATGCTGGTACAAGGAGGCGAACTCCTTCGTTTTGGCCATCGAAATCTCGTCCGAGATGTTTGGGTTGTGGAATGGCGCCAATTTGACCGTATCCTTATGCAGATTGTTCACCACACAATCGATGTTTGTCGAACCTATCATCAATATACCAGAAACCACAGGACACTTTGGATACAGCTTGATGATAGGCTCCTCAATGCCAATACCATTTTGAAAAAGTACCACAGTACAGGCCCCATCAACTACAGCTGGTCTGATAATCTCCTCAACCGGAGTAGGACCATCTGGAATATTCTTGGTGGTGACCAAAATGAAGTCAAAGGGCCCGTTTTCCTTCACTGCGTCCTCAACGGTTCTGCTTATGTGCGCTGGTTTCCAATTGTGGAATTCTCCGTAGGTGACGGAGTGGATCTCGAAACCCTCAGTTGTAGCCTTCTGGTAGGCAGAACGAACGACCAAGGTGACGTTTGCCTTGTTGTTCATAGTCAATGCAAGCGCAGCAATAGCGCCAACTCCACCAGAGCCCACAACTAAGATATTAGGTTTCGACATGAAGAAAGTGGTATGAATATTAATTCGATGATCATCTTCCCCATATAGCGCGCTATAGTGATTCCCTGCCGGAGAGTATTCTGCACACTAACGGTGTAGATCGCTATCTATTACCTTTTCCTAACACGGCATAAAGCGCTATTTTGAAATATGCTCAAATTGCCCTTCGCCGTTGTAGTTATAGAACTCTCTGGCCTGGATTACTCTGAGTTCAAAAAATCTCATTGAATCTGCGTCGTTCATTTTGCTCTCCAACTCGCCATTTTCGGGAATTGGTATTTTTTTGTCATTGCAATACCCTTCAATGCCCATCTTCCGTGTGAGTTTGAGCACTTCCGCCATGATAGTGAGAACCTGATTCACTGCGAGAGCAATATTATCAGGATTATTGTAGTACTTGTCCAAAAGAAGAGCAGTAAACATGTCTCCCACACCAGTAAAATACGATCTAATGTAAGGCACCTTGAAAAACGAAATGGTCTCGGACCCTTCTGAAGAAACGGCGCAGAGGATCGCATCGGGATCAGCCTTGCTACCCAAAGAGAACTCCCCGCCTAAACTGGTAATCACGATATGCTTGATGTTGCAATTTTGGTGGAGATAGTCCGAGGCCTCTCTGAGTTCCTTGCTGTTTGTGATTTTCATTCCCGTAAGTAGTTCGAGCTCAAACTGGTTGGGCGTGATGATGTCAATGCTGTTTTGCTGTAAAAGTCTTTGATAAGCCTCCACACACGAACTGTCAACGTAGAGCTGGCCCTGGTCACCCATCACCGGATCGCAAACGTATATGGAAGATGGTCTATTGGTCTTGAACTGGGTGACATTTGCTGATAAGATGTCTATAAGCTCGGCAGATGGGATGTAGCCCAGGATTATGGCATCGTAGTCACATTTAACCTCAACTAGGCCGTGAAATAATGCAGTCATGTCTTTTGCTGTGATGGCAGAGCCTCTAACGAAGCCGTAACCGGTATGGTTCGAGAAGTTGACGGTATTGATATTGTCGACGTCCCATCCTAGATATTGAAGCGGAAAAGTCGCAGCTCGGCCCCCAACGTACCCATGCACAACATGGGACTGAACAGAAAGGACGCTTTTCATTTGAAATGAGTGTCGTAGTGGCTTACACGGAAGAGTCTTTTCTTCTTAGATTCTTGCAGAGGTTCTTGAGTCATCTGACTGGAGTGGCATGCAGGACCTGGGGTATGTGGAGAAGATAGCGAGGGAAGTTCATAGGAATGTTTCAAAGAAAGTTGCTACAAGGAGGTCTTGATCGATAACAGAGGAGCTCGACATTATTTAAGTCTTCTCAAATGAATATTCAGGCCCTCTCATCACGAGGAATAATGGTATCAATATGCTGATGTACGGGTGTTTCACTGCGTCTCTGTCGGTTAGTGCCTATCTGACTCCGAATCTACAGTCCTTTCACTATCTTCAAGCTTGACATTTGAAAGCTCATAAATCGCTTAATTCGTTCTCATCTTGAATAATCGAAAATTAAGAGATGGGCCAGGGGGCAATATTTGCGCAAAATTAGCAATTTGTATGTGGCTAGTACCTCATTTTCATTCCAAAGCTCGACCTTTTAGTACTTTGGCTTTATTTCAATGCTGAGTTGGTCTAATTGAGGAAATCATACTTTGGAGATTGAACAACTTGTCCGAAAAGTTCATTTGTAAAAGCCCCCCCTTTGGGTTTTAGTAACCCTTTCCAGACATTGAGCTTGATCAGCACAAATATGTAATCTCAATTTCTTCTAAAATAAAATCCGAGCAGTTGTTTCCCTTTAATTATTTCCAAAGAACCCTTCACATCAAGTGGCGATCTTCTTTCGGGAAACACCATACCTAGGCGATGCTCAAGTCATAGCGACCGTAAATTTCATATACGGATACATTTCAAAAGCCCGCACAGCCTCATAAAGAAACATCACCAATTGATGGAGCTTCAAAAAGAAACGGATCGAACGACGTGAGTCGACTTGGCGCCGGGCCCACCTGCCTCCTAGGTTCGCTTAAGAATCGGCGGCTAAATATGCGAGCAACGTCCTAACAATGATTCGAAAAGGCTCATGGAGACCACAATACAATGGGCCTCCAGCACGTGTACTCGTAGCAAAACTGACAAAGAAATAGCTCTTCGGTCTATTCTTTTTTTAAAAAAAATCAGGGGAACCGTGATTCACTCATTGCTCTACAATTGCAGCGAGCGCCTACGCTTAAGACTAATTGGCGCTGCTGGGTGGAAGACCCAGTCAAGCTTATACCCACCACAACTCCACCTAAACCCGAGAATTGGCGGTTCGATCGGGCCCATTGACGTATAGCAGCACCAGCTCCGCATTCTCCACCCGAAGTTTTCCATTTTTACCTTTTCAGCATCTGCCCGCCGCCAAAATACCGAAACATCAGTTCACACCTCTAGCGTATGGATCAAGACCAGTGCGCACAAGGCCTAATTTGCAGCCAAGAAGGCACCCTCGAATAGGAGTGGAGCGAGAAGATTGCAAATTCGGGGTCCAGGGTTGGCAGGTCGAGAGAGGGAATGTGTCAAAGTCGCTGCGCCCGAAATTTAAAAATATTATCGGAAACATCAACATGGCGGTGGAGTGACGTAGAGCCGGTAGTAGCGAGGTGGGCTGAAACGCGGTCCTCAGGCAATGCCTTGAGATGAGGAAGGAAAAGGAAGAGGAAACAAAAGGGAAGAAAGCAAAATTGGTGTTTTGGTGTCTCAGCAGCCCGGGCTCTGAAATGCTTCTTTCTTATTATGTTTTCTTCTTTTTTTTCTTTTTTTTTCCTCTCCCTCCCCCTTCTCTTTCCTTCCTCCCATTCTATTTTCACCTCGGCAGTGCGGCAGAAATCACCGCCCACGCCTGCTTGCAGGCTCATTCGGAAGGTTCTTTTTCGCAAGTGTGGTTTTTCCCCTCCGATCAGAACATGAGATAATCACACTTGGCGGGCGGGAACAATTGGGATTTTTCCTTTTGTTCTCCTCACCAAACACCATTTTCTCAAAACCTCACCTCCCATCCAATCACGAATTTTTTCCCTTTTTCTTGCTTTCTCCTCCCTCCTCGTGCCTTCGCCTCGTCAAGGGTCTGGATCCCCCTGCACACCTCGAATTATTGTTCCCTCAGTCGTCGTCCACCTCCGAAACTGGACGAGGGGCCCCATGCAGGCTTCCGAATCGGCCTTGTGGGAAATCGCTATATATATATCGCCTCTCGCCCGCGATTTCTGGAATCCTCAGGCTACCATAACCTCTTTTCATTTCCCACCAAAAAACTGATTTTATCCCATCTTTCACACCATGACTGTCGCCGTGGACCCAAACTTCAAGTCGTCGTTGCCGCCTCGCAAGAGAGCCAGAACCCAGGAGGAGAAGGAACAGCGCCGGGTGGAGCGTATTCTCAGAAACAGACGGGCTGCTCACGCATCCAGAGAGAAGAAACGTAAGCACGTCGAGTATCTAGAGTCGTATGTCTTGCTGTTGGAGGCGAACTTGGCCACTTTGCTGGAAAACTTTCTGGCTGTGTCCAACCTCGTTTCCCAGGACAAGATTGACTCGCTCAACTTGCCTGCCCTCCAGGACTTGACACTGTTGCGCAATCAAATCCACGCCAACATGTCGCTGAATACCCTGTCCTCAAAGGCTACTACTAAGATGCGCTCCGCCCTGTTTGGCGAAGACGAGAACGACGCCGAAGACGGCGACGACATCGACGACCACGGCGGCTACACAGTCAGTGGCACTCCAGAAATCCAGGTGAAGAAGGAGGAACCCGAGTTTGCCTTTGGCACTCCCGAAAAGACTCCTCTGACCCACATCAAACAGGAGGAGAAGCTGCCCAGCTTCTTGTCCACTTCCTCTTCGGGCTACTTCAACTACCTCCTGCCCGTGTCCATCACATCCCCAGTCAACTCCCCCATAGACTTGCAATTGAAAATGAGTGAATCCGGAGACCTGCGTGAATCCTACGCGGGCTCCACCACCTCGGGCTCCGTGCCCAGCACACCCAACATGTCCATGCAACATCACGACGTGACGATGATGGATTCAGCTACAGCAGCTTTCGATATTATGGCGCAAAATCCAGCAGTGGTTTTGTCCCCAAGGTTTGGTCGTGGTTTGGGACCATGCATGCTCCTTGATTGTTCTCTGCTTGTCAGGCCATCCGGCGTTCTCGCTGGCTCCTGCAAGTCCTGAGAGAAGTTCGTGTATTAACCTGCTTTTGGCGGCCAGGCGGTCGCTTGAAGTAGATTAATACGCGTGTGAAGCTTCTCTCAGGACTTGCAGTGTAGGGCTTGATTCACAGCATTGAAGTAACAATCTTGCAGTTGCAAATGTCCTCAGTGTCACGCTAAACCGTTTGGTCCGCAGCACCAGTCGATCCTTCTGTACATGAATCCTCATTGACCGTTGGCGAGAAAATGGACGACGGATTCCATCTCATGGCCGACAACGCCTTCACTTCTGGCATCGATTTTGATGCCGGGGCTCCATCGCTTGACATTGACGAGTACTTGTGTTTTTAAGTGCTCCGTGACAAGTGAAGCCCCTTTCAATCTTAGGATTGTGGTTTCATTCAATTAAATATACTTTAGGGAAAATTGGGGAAAAGAACATCGGAAGCAAAACTAATCAAGAGAAAAAAAGTCAAAAATGAAAAAAGAATGGATCTGTGTCGAATTGTGTTCAGACAATATGTTTAATTGTGTTGTTGATTTATGACAAAAAAAAAAAAAAAAAAAAAAAAAAAAAAAAAAAAAAAAAAAAAAAAAAAAAAAAAAAAAAGAAAAAAAGAAAAACCCTAAAAAAAGGCTTCTTAGGAAATTTTTCTTTGTTCTTTGTCTTTGTCATCGTCAAAGCACAATGAACTTCACAAACTGGTTGTCAACGTCGGTGATCATTGCCGTTGAAGGCGCTCCTCAGAGGAGTCGACGCGACTTCAAGATCAATGTTTTGCCAGGCAAGTATAGTCTATATGTGAATAAGATCTCATTTAGTATTACCATTGTAGGTTCAATTCATCCATTACGTTGTTTGTTCCCGTTCGCATACCATCGAACTCCCTCGAGGACTTCACTCGACCGTAGTATATTTGGCAATCACCATTAGTACACTTTGGTACGTACGTCAAACTTGATGTGTTAGAAAAGTTTCTCTTGAAGCAAGCAACGCAAAGATTCTCATAGTCCAAGACCTGATTTTCTTTCTGCTTCAACATCGAAATGACATCAGTAACAATACCTAGTTCTTGGCCCAAGCACCTCTCACAAAGGTATTTGGAAGGCGAATTCTTAATGTTACTATCACAAACATAGCACTGTTCGTATTGCACAAAGTCGCTGATCTTGACAATATCTTGACTTTTCAACGCGAGCTGTCTTGTTGACTTTGGCATCTCTCTGTACCACTCCTGGATGTTTACACCAATCAAATTGAAGACTCTCTCCAACGGTGGAATCAAGACTCTCGTAATATAGTATTCGAAGTCGAGTTCCAAAGGATTGTTTGTACTGTAAGATGCAATGTACTCTTCGGGACTATAGCAACGATCTTTGATTCTCTCCTTCGTTGCATCCCTAATCACCAAATACGGCACTCGTTCACGATACTGAGGTTCATCCCTCGGGTCCTTTTTAGCTTTCTTCTGAGCCAATATCGCTCCAGGCGGAAGATATTTTTCATTTTTGTAAGCTCCATATCTCACTTCTTTGGCAAAGCAAAAGTCCTTCACATTCACTTTGTTGAGCAAAATTTTCTGAAACTGCTCGATTGTATAATGCTTCACTTTCGAAAGGTCTTTTGTCTCGAAGAGGATTCTTAGTGTCTTCCCCACCATTTTCAGCTGTGCTGGAATGCCATCTCTACGAATGGTTTCGATACCTTTCGCTTCAAATTTTGGCACAACTTGATCCTCAAATTCGAAACAATGCCCGACATATCGCTTCTTGGCCAATAAGATCGAGGGATGGTATACCTTCTCGAATTTGAGCTTAATGGGGTCTGGGAAAAAGTCCGTAATCTCCTTCGCAAGCTGCTTGCCATATTGAAAGGCCTTCTCTTTAGACTGTCCTGGGAAGTACACGAAGAGAGAGTCTGTGTCACCGTAAATCACCCTAGCATTGAAAGGGCTCTTCTCGATCATTTCGATGGATTTGGTTAGAATTTCTCTTCCTGTAGAGACAATTGCATCAGCAATATCGGAGTTGGGCATTCTACCACTAAAACTGGCAGACGTATACCCGTATGTCACATTAGCAATAAGCTTCAAAGCTAGCTGTTTCAGGTTGTATAGCTTTGATAATTCAACGTCTTCACGGAATGCGCCCGCCACTGCTTTCACATTAATTCTCATATTCAAAATCTCTTGCAACATTCTGGATAGAATGGACTTCCTGAACTTGCTGGATACAAACATCATGCCGTTTGGCGAGATATTTATACCGTCATTCTTGGCGAGGATATCGATTATCCCCCGGGGAAGTCTCAAGTGAGGGAGATACCCAATGACATTCTTTTTCTGCTGAAAGCCCTCAATAGGACCCAACAAAGTCGAATAGCAGTAGTTGTAGGCAATCATTATTGAGGGATATAAGGATTGAAAGTCGAGCACAACGAGCGGTGATTTATAAAAGTTGGAGTCGGGCTCCATAATGAGCGGTATGCAATCCAAAGCCCTCATATCGTGAACCTGGTTTTTCGAGGGTGAGTTCAAAAGCATGTTCTCCTCTTTTGCAATTCGCAACAAGATGGACTCGACCTTGAACTGGGAGCCACGATAGAAATTGGAATTAAAGTCAACACCGATCAATCTTGATTGTTCCACGTTCTTGAGAATTATTTCTTGCACGCTCATAATCTTCAATGTGAGGCCAACACGATGAAGGTAGTAGTTGCAGAACATGAACATTTTATTGAAATCACCGCTTGAGAACCAGTCACTCAAGTCAATGTTTTTCACCTTAGGAAGGGTTTGATGCAAAAGATGAAAGCAAACATTTTCAAGCGAGTATGATGTCAAGCTGAGCTCTGAACGAAGCACTCTCCAAATATTGAGGAGGTGTCGACCATTGATTTTGAGGTTCGAGGTATGGGTATAACCCCAGCGATCACCAAACTTTCCATTACTTTTGAAATGCGATCGACTCAATCTTGCAAGAAGATTTGTTGCATACTTCACATAAAAGCGCTCAGCTAAAAAGCCCCAGCTGCTTGCGTTCACTTCGTATCCGGAGATAATGTCGGGGTCGAAGGCATCGAAGTATTCTAAAAATGACTCGACCATGTCCTTCTCAGACTCATATACTTTGATGGGTATCTTGAGAACCTGGGCCACCCCGTTAAATAGCCTCAGGAAGACACCAAAGTCCAAACTTTCGAGCGAGATGAGCATCGCCGTAGTGTTCTTGTCATCACGGTGCATACCGTTTGCATCATCGAAATGGTAGACAATGAAATTGACGGCATCCAGCTTGGGGTCTGGCTGCATATGAGATTTTGTGTTAACATGGAGTTCCATATGAAAGTTCGTCATGTTTAGAAATCCACTGGGATTTCTTGCAACCTTATCGTTTCGGTATGAATATTTGAAATCATAAGTTTGCGTCACTGCTGGCTCAATTTGAGACTTGAAACGACTCTTTTTAAATTGTATGTTTTGCTCGGTCACTTGGACCCAATGCAATATGTCATGTTTCGATGGAGGTCTTCTGCTATACTGCCAATAAACCGGCTTGGTGACCATATTGTCCGACTTGAAAGGAAGGTCGATCTCTTTGAGCTTGCACTCCGTTCCCTTCACCGTGAAGGGCGTAAGGCTCTCGAATCCAATGTGAGGAACCACGATCTTTTTGTTTGCAAAAATGAGCGGTTTGGAATGAAGATCCTGGATTATTGAATACGAGGGGTCCGTGTATTCGATCTCTAAAAGACCAGAGCGGTACATCGTTTTCGGAAAGTTTGATTTTCTCAACAGAGATGGCGATACAAACTCAAAAAGGTGATGAGGATCCCTCACAAGGCAGTGCAGTGTTTGAGTGAGAGTGGAAGCCAGAGAGTCAGTTGCATTCGAGTCGACCTGCGAAAACGACCTCTTTCTCTGTGTGAAATCAATATTCAAGGGACCTTTGTATGGATGAAAGTGATTTGAGGGACTCGAAGAGCTTATCAGCAGATCGGGAGACGATACTTGCGAGTCTTTGTAAATATTCTCAGGGGGCGATGCAGTGAACTCATTTCTGGCGCGATGAGCGTCATGTTGATCTTCATTAGAGCTGGGCACATTGACTTCAGCTTCAGCCTGATGCTCTGGTGCTTGCAGCTCAAAGTCTAGCAAAGCATCAAGAGAGGTCCACTGTACGAGATCATCTCTAAAATTCAAAAGCGGCACCTTCTGGAAACGATCCCGCTCTGTATCGCGATCCACGCTTTCAAAACATGTCAACACATTATTTGGAAGCCCTGGCTCTATGATGTTCGTGAAATATTCATTGGGATTGGTAAACTTGGTTTGCCCATTGAGTTGTGCAACGTACTCAAGAAGCTTACGGAAGTGCATTGTTCTCTCCCAATTTTGATAGCCTTTCTCTCCTATTCTCTTGAATACCTGAGAATACAGCTCATGAAGTAATTGCGAGGTGTCGCTCTTGTTGCGGATGGTACATTGATACTTGAGGTCTTCAAATGTGAACTTTAAGGACGAGAGATGAATTCGATCTCCGTGAACTAGTTTATTGAACTCAGAAAGATTACTGTGATTGGTTCTTTCGACAAGACGGCCACGATTCAAGATGTTGTCGGGATATATATCAATCTCAAGAAGTGAACGACCAATTTTGGGGTATTTGCTTGGCAACAAAACATTATTTTTTGTTATGAAGTGCTTGAGATACTCTTGTAAAGGGCTCACTTCCATCTTGGTCTTGTCAAGTATGGGAGTTCTGAAATGGCACCGATCAACTTCAAGGTAGCCACAACCGTATAAGTTGAAGTCCGCTAGAAATTGGGACGTATAAGGAATGTGTGCCTCATAAAGATTGGGTATACCATGCGACTTTTTGGACTCTCCGTCAAAGTTCCAAACATCCACTTTGTTAGAATTTATAAGCTTGACTAGTCTTGTCTTGTACAACGGCAGAAGGAACAGAACTTTGAGGATTTGCTTGTATCCTAGGTGGTAGCCATACACGGGGGTACCTCGACAGTATTCAACACTAGCAACGAAGTTCAGGTTATGACAGGATTCAACGTCATCATCGGAGTCGGAGTCGTCGCCCTCGGCTGGTCTTCTTTGGAAGGAATCATGAATGCTCTGGTTGAAGTAGTTTTTGAGGTTCTTCAAATACTCGTCATCGAGTGGTCGTGCAGATTTGTCAGGACAATCAATGTAAACATAGGGGTAGTAGTTATGCACATGGACAAGAACATTATAGGCCAAGTTTCTTGCACCTTCCACCTTAAGGGCGCCATATACTCTGATGAAGGGTACCTTGGGAACTAATTTGTAAAGTTGATCTAAGGGTGTTGTCACGTGCTGATACGTATCGAGGTCACATATTTGGATTTGCAAGGCATTTGCCATGTATTTTGTTTACTGTTGGATCATAGACAGTTTAGTGTGGAGCAAGACATTAGGGTAAGAAGTGACGATAACGCTCGTACTGCATGTAGCACGATGATGTCTTAGCAATGGTTCATTTTGAGGGGCTCAGCCAATGGCGGAGAAGAAGGTAATGAAAGAGGGCTTTTGAAGAAGCTTTTGTGAAAGTCCCCGATAGTCGTCTGAGTGACTTCATGCATCGAACGGGGATGAAGCTTATTTGGTCACGTGACGCGACCACGAGCTAAAAATAGGCGAGGTTTCGCCTATGTGCATCAAATGTTGACATCAGATCGCTAGGTGTATTCAAAGCACAAGTCGTATACGCAGCGGATTTTGCTTCATCGCAAGCCTAACTCAAAAACTTTTGATTTGACTGGTGCAAGACAATTTGCCAAAGAACCCAATACAAAATGTTCGGAATGGCTGTGAACAGCCGTGTAGGCCGTTGTTGCAAATCGACCAGTCCTGGTACCACTAACCCTCGTAATCTATTATTACCAAGTCTCGCTGGTGCATTATTCGTGCCTCGACGAGATGCTAATTTAGGCACAGAGTGCGGTGAGTGAATTTTGAAGCAGCGAAGCGGCTCAAGAAGGCAATGGTATTAGCCAAAAGGGACAGAAGCGCGATCGAAAGAGGAAATCTATCAAGGCGACGTCATCGTGAGGAAAGGTGAAAAGCGGCTGCAGAATGTAGGGTCTAGGGAGAGGAAGCGAGAATAAGGAGGCGTTTGCAGCCAACATATACGGATTTCGCGTATGCCAGGAAGTAGTCCACTTGAGGGGCATTTGTAGAGAAAATGAAGAAAAAAAATCGGTGGATTCGATGCTTTGAGAAGCGTACGCTGTAGATTTCACAATTGGTAAAAGAAGAGGAAGGGCTGGTTAAGATTCGAGGGACTTTTCTTCATTGCGTCATGGTCTGGTTCGTAACCTGGGCCCTGAATACGGCGATACAACGGGCACGGCGATGGCCAATGGCTGAAGACGCCGAAAGACCGAAAACCGAAAAGGGCTAAATTGACAAAAATAGAAAAGCAGGCTTGCAAGGTGGGAAGTTCGGGAAAACTCAGGCGGCTGCCTTTCTAGTTTTCAGATGGCTGCAACTTTGTCTCTTTTGCAGGCTCACACCACTAGCACGGCAATAGGCGAGAGAAAGCAGACCCTTTCTGGATCGAACAGGAATCTCGTAGTTTGAGATTTGGGAACTTTGGTATTCAGAAATCGATCAAAAAATCGGAAGGAAAGTCTTCTATTTACTCGGTTTTCCGTGGTCAGGTAGATTTGGGTGGGTCTCTGCGGACTCTGGGACGCCCTGTCTTCCAGAGAAAATGCAAATGTCCCGCGCGAACACCGCAAGATCCGATGTGCTGCCATTGTTCCTGAGACAATCAGGCCCAAATTCCCCACGAGAGAAGAAGTTCTGTTTTGATTTCAGAGTCATTCGAAACACAAAACCATTTTTTTTTTTAGGTTTGTTAATAATTTTTTGTCCTCTTTCGTCCGGTCCGAGCAGGGTCCAGGGCGCATCCGAGCGGACTCAGCGGACGCCATTGCTTGCGGCCCAGCGCCCATCACCGCCCAAGATTCTGCCTCTGCAACCACAACAAAGAGAGGGAGCAAAAAAAGGAAAAGAGGGACGAAAAAGTGTCAAATAAAAAGCAAAAGTCAAAAGTATCCAAATCCCTTCTTCTTCTCATCTAAAAAAATCCCTTCACCTCCCTTTCCTCCATCTCTTGCTCACTCCCGCCCACCACCTCTGCACAACGCCTAACATTGCCCTGGTTCAGGCGCGCCTGCCACACCAATCCTTCCTATCGTTTCACCAACCTGGCACTGTCGGCAGGCCAGTTTCATCCGAGCTGTTGCACTCTTTCTGGCTACAAACAAAAACACATTTTTTTTCTCTCCCACTCCATCGCCCACCACTGGCCCCACTGGCCCCCGCCTTTCCATATCGCCATCTTGCCAGCGCCTTGTCAAATCTATCCTGGTTGGTGCTCTTCACTCCTTACTATCCACACCAACACAGAGCCCAAGAAAACAGAGACCACGTCTGAACTACTTCGATTAAACCATCTTTGAACCAAATCTCCTCATTCGGCTTTTTTTCACCATGTCAGAGAAACCAGATGACTTCTCTGCCAGGCTAGAAAACCTCAACATTTCAACGCCAAAGTCTCCCAACGAGGGACACGGAGCATCCCCAGTTTCAACAGCCCACGGACCCTTGAGCAGCGATGTGCACGCCCGAATTCTTGCCTTCCAGCAAAAGAGAGCCAGCCAGTCGCTCAAAGAGTCTCCCAGCGAGTCGTACCAGGCCACACAAACGAATCCTCCGTCAAAGCCCTTGCCGCCGTTGCCCTTACCCTTGCCCCAGGTCAAACACCCAGCAACTTCAGACTCCCAGGTTCCAAAGTACACCCTAGTTTCGCTGCCCACCATCGACCTGCCTCCGCTCGAATCGTCTCCCTTTGCCAGAAGACCGATGCTGCCTGCACTGTCGAACTCGTTTGACCTTTCGAAAAAGCCTTCTTTGTCACAGAGAAGAGGCATGAAGCTCAACATGAAGGACTTGGGCGGTGCTACAACGCCAGACGCTCCGCCAGCTCCACAGCCCCCTTTGAACTCCACGGGGGAGCTCGCTCGTAGACTCTCAGAACGCAAGAAAAGACCCGATTTCAAGCTCAATCTCAACGAGCTGTCTTCCCTGACTGCCAGCTCAGACACACACAACTCCGACGTGAGCTCTGTCGAGTCCAACCAGCCCGCACCACAAAAGCTCCAGGGCCTTTTCGCCAACTACTCCAAATACGTCGACATCAAGTCCGGCTCGTTGAACTTCACCGGGAAGGCCTCGTTACACTCGGACGGAATCGACTTTTCCTCCGGGCTGTCTTTCCACATTTCGCTAGACGAGTTGCAGTTTCTCGAGGAGCTCGGAAGAGGCAATTACGGTGTGGTTTCCAAAGTACTCCACAAGCCTACAGGCGTGCTTATGGCCATGAAGGAGGTGCGCCTTGAGCTCGAGGAGAACAAGTTTACTCAGATCCTTATGGAGCTTGAAGTGCTCCACAAGTGCAATTCTCCATACATTGTTGATTTCTACGGCGCCTTTTTCGTAGAGGGCGCTGTCTACATGTGTATGGAGTTTATGGACGGAGGATCTCTCGACAAGTGCTACGGAGAAGGCGTCCACGACGAAGCCTGCCTAGCATACATCACCGAGTGTGTCATTCGAGGCCTCAAGGAATTGAAGGACCACCACAACATCATCCATAGAGACGTCAAGCCCACAAACATTTTGGTCAATTCAAACGGCAAAGTCAAGCTTTGCGACTTTGGTGTCTCGGGCAATTTGGTCGCCTCGCTTGCTAAAACCAACATTGGATGCCAGTCCTATATGGCGCCTGAGCGTATCAAGACCATGAATCCTGATGACGCCACCTACTCCGTCCAGTCCGACATCTGGTCTTTGGGCCTTACCATACTCGAAATCGCCGCCGGAAGGTATCCATACCCTCCCGAAACGTTCGACAACATCTTCTCGCAATTGAGCGCTATTGTGGACGGTGAGCCACCCAAGCTCGACTCCACCCTCTTCTCCAAAGAAGCTCAATTGTTTGTCAAATCCTGCTTGAACAAGAATCCCGATTTACGCCCTTCCTACGACGTCCTCCTCGAATCGCCCTGGTTGACTAAGTACAGATCTGTTGACCCTCACATGGACCGTGTTGTTATCGAAAGTCTAAAGAGCCGCAAGGAGGCTCGTTCCAGCGAGGGTCTGTCAAAACGTGGCCAGGGCCAGGCCAGAGTTGCTGGAAACATCGCCAGCGCTGGCGCCGCTCTGGCTCTTGGCAGAGACAACGTTTCTTCTTTGCTAAAAAACAAGGTGAAGTCACCTGCCCTTCATAGAGGTGGATTACCGACTCGAGGAGCCAGACGATAGGGCCACAATCCAAGCACACAACCAAACGGTTTCATGACACCACCACCATCATCATTTCATCATATTTGATTCATCTCGCATATTTCAGTGTATTATAGGATTTATGAATCGCTACAGGACCAAGTGGTTCCCCAATACCTCAATAGTACAGCATTGATAATAAGATATGTAGGCATCTTTGTCTGATTATGTTCATTAGGTTATAGTATGTTTGGCTGCAAATGAGGCCCAATCAACCGGCCCTTACAAGTCTCCTGCGGAAGACGTCCAAAACTGATTAAGAAATGTCAACGAGCCAGAATTTGGGTAACAGGAGAATTTAAAGATTTCATGATTATTTAAAATACATTCAAAATCTACTTGATACCCCTTCCGCCTCTATTCCACAACGTTGCCAGAGGATCCAGTGTCTCTGCAGTATCGCACCAACCGAACCGCTGTTCAAGTGAATATCAACTACTCAATAGGAACCATTCGGCCCGATGTTGCAAATCGATAAAAGCAATCTTTTGATAAAAAAGACATTGACCGAGAGAATATTTCCCGAGTCCGATGCTCAATTGAAATCCTTAGACAGAATCATCAGTGACTTCGACTTCACCAACTACCATGTATCTACTTTGGAGGACAGGCACTTGATTCTTATTTCCGTGTACTTGCAGTGCTGGAGCGATTTGACGAGATACGGTGTTGGACCTTACTTGAAACAGAAATACTCCAAGTTTTCCGATGTTCTCACGGTGTCTGACGATGTGGAACCCGGATACAACTTCTCGTTCGTTTTGGACACGGCAACCTTGGCCCAAAAGCCAGACGACATCAAGCAGGAATTGATTGAGGAATTGGCCATGCTCAAGAGACATGCTATTGCCTCTGTGTTCGAAAAGGCGTTCGCTCGTTACGACCAGCTCGCTGAGCAATACCAAAACCAAGATACATACGCAGAGGAAATCAGGGCGGAATTGAAGAACGAAGAGGTGCTTGTCATCAAGTACAGAGGTGAGGACGAGTGCATTTACATCAAGCCCTCGTTTGACCGTGTGACTGTAATCTTCTCCACCGTGTTCAAGGATGAGACCGACAAGATCTTCGGTAAGGTGTTTTTGCAAGAATTCGTGGATGCCCGTAAGAGGTCTGTCCAGACTGCCCCACAGGTGATGTTTTCTCAGAGAGACCCCCCATTGGATATTCAGCAGGTCGTCAGCAGGCGTCTGGATGACGACAACAAGGGCTACGTCACCTTTGTCTTGTTCCCTAGACACTTAACCAAGGGAGAGCGCAGGGAGAACTGCATTTCTTACATTCAATTCTTCAGAAACTACTTCCACTACCACATCAAGTGTGCCAAAGCATACATGCACACGAGAATGAGACACAGAGTGAGAGGCTTCTTGAAGGTGTTGAACAGAGCCAAGCCGGAGAACGTGGATGACGACGGCAAGGCCCTTGACCAGAGAAAGACGGCAAGCGGCCGTAAGTTTGAGGTGGGTAGAGTTTGAGTTGCTGCCGAGGCTGGCAGATTCTCTGTAAATGAAATAAGTCAATTGAATTACAATCAAAAGTGAGTCCTTTTATGCCTGATGTATTATATATTTACAAGGAAGTGAAGCCTAATCCTTGGGCTTCTTGACACCGTATTTCGAACGGGACGTTGTTCTGTTGGCCACACCTGCCAAATCTAATGCACCTCTCACCAATCTGTATTTCACACCCGGAAGATCCTGGACTCTTCCACCACGCACGAGAACCACATGATGCTCCTGGACATTGTGACCTTCTCCGGGGATAAGAGCAGAAATGACGTTGCCGGTAGAGAGTCTCACTCTACAGCACTTTCTCTGGGCCGAGTTTGGCTTTTTGGGTTTCAAGATCATGACTCTGACGACGACCCCCTTCTTGAATGGATTTCCCTGCAAATGCGGAGCCTTAGGAACATTGGGCTTGACTGGCATGCCCTGCTTTCCACTTTTTATTTGATTCAAGGTAGCATATCTCTTTTGACACTGGTTGACGACAGATAGCGACGAGGGCTTTGTGAGATGGATGTTTGAACGGATTGTCTGGAAATATGATGTGACTGGTTGAGAAGCAAGCACCGGCTTCAGCACCAGAGAGAGCCTGCTAGTAAATAACGATTTGAGCATGGCTATGGTGTCTGATATTGGATCGATTGAGAAATGTACTGAAAAAATGGATATATACTGCAGGTAAGCACAAAGTAGAGCTACTAGCGACCATCATGAAAAGTATATACGAACTAAATTTTTCTGGGTTTCAAAGACTTCCGGCTCCCAAGAGCGGTCCTAAAAGTCAAAACCCGCTTCCAGCAGCTTTCTGAGGAGTTCGGTCGGAGATGTCCTATGGTGTAGATAGTCGTGCATATACCACACCCTACTGAGGTTCTTCACCAGTAAGATCTCAGACTTCATAAGCACCAGACACCACCATGTTTAGAACTGCTTTTGCCAGAAGCTTGAGAACTCCAAACGCCGCTTTGAGAACCCAAAGCGTTGCCAAACTTCCCAAACTTGCATTCCCACAATTTAACATCGCCACTAGATCCTATGCTGGCTTCCCCGCCTTGACAAGAGAGATCGCCAGAGAAAGAATCATCGAGTTGTTGGAAGGCTACGATAAAGTCACAAGCAAAGACATCAGTGAGTCCTCCAATTTCGTCACTGACCTTGGTTTGGACTCGTTGGATGTTGTGGAGGTCGTCATGGAGATCGAGCACGAGTTCAACATCCAGATCCCTGACCACGAGGCCGACTCCTTGAAGACCGTTGGTCAAACTGTTGACTACATTATCTCCCAGCCAGACGCCTGCTAGATAAAACACGCATACTCATGAAGGCCTTACTACCCATAGAATACAAACTGTCAGTGAGGGGAGGAGATCTGTGATATGTGAATAGAACCGTGGTGCTTAGGAGCCCTTCATCATCAATACATTCAAACACCGCCCATATGAAAACAGTCATTTCGAAGCTCTGTAGTCTGTCTTAGTTTCGACACACGTGATTTGCCAATTAAGGCTTACCTCTTGCTTGATTTGTTTCTTCAATTCAAGGATCCCATTTCATCAAACTTCACAAACCTGGGATCCTTTAACTCATCGAAAATAAACAAAGTTATACTAATATTGCCTTGGGATATGAAGGTCAGCTTCTTAACTTACCTGATGTATGTGCAGTACGCAACATTTTCAGTGTGTATCCAATGCATCCAATAACTGTGCGAGAAAAACTATTGATTATAGCTTTCAATAAACTAAGTCAACCATGGTTTCGGTATGTGCCATAGACACCGTGATTATCTGAAATTTCCATACTAACGATCCAGTACATTAGAGGTCCAGCATACAAGGTTTCTAAGATCCCTTTTAACTTCACTGCCGCTAAGTCTTACGGTAAGGACTTGATCATCTGGGGTGGTGCCGCTGGTGCCGCCGTTGCCACTTTCACAGACAAATGGCCTTTGTTCCAGCAGACGTTTTATTCCAAGATTCCATACTTCGGCCAGCACTGGATCCACAACCCTGATCCAGAGGATGTTCCCGTCTAAATAATCATGTGCACATAGAAAATGAAATAATCATCGAATCAAGGAATGTAGACAAGCGTCTGGCCATCTTCAGCCCGCTTGATGAACTCTTGTGCAATTAGTTGCTCGACGTTCTTCTTGATGCTTGCTAGATGCACCTCTCCACGAGGCTTGAGTCTGATCAATATTTGGCCCATGAGCTCGGGATAAAGCATCGTAGCATTTTCTTTCAAAAGCTGTACAATAGATGCTCTGATTTCTTCGTTTCTGCTCTTTTTATCCGCTTTCTTCATGGCGTCAACAACCACACTCTCCTTCTCTCTTGCCATGGTAAGTCGAATGCGTGAAGCAGAGTCCCAGAATCCGAAATTGAATCGATAGTTGCCATCTTCCTCGATCAAGAGGGGATATTTGCTCGAGCTGAGTGATGCGATAACCCTGTTGAGCATTTTCTCGTCCATTCCAGTCTCTACTTGCAATTTCTCGAGCTTTAGCGAGTCACGCTCCTGGAATAGTAGAATGACAGTGGCCTGGAGAAGGTTGACCTGAATATCTTTTGCGCCTTTGTCAAAAGCAACTTGGATTGTTAGCTGATGCAAAAGATAGTTAGTCCAGTTCAAATTCTGATATTGACTTTTTCCATTGGCACTCCGAAATTTGGCCGTAAAGGACGAAAGAATTTCCTCGAGACTGTGAGGCAACCTCAAGTCGGTTACTTGGCCAGGCAATTCTGGCCAGTTTGATTTTTTCAAAACGAGTGGAGTGAACTCGAGACCATCGATGTTAGTTTTGAACTCTTCGTCACATCTTTTAACTTCCTCTATCATGCCTCGTAAGTTGGTTCCATCTATACTTTCGCCCACTTCAGATAGAAGACATTCAACTATAATGGCTTCTGAGGCCAAGTTGAACAGCTTGCCCAATAGTAGTCTTTTCGCAAAGTCTCTTTCATACTGTGTGAGTATTCTAGTTTTGTTGTCCATGAGCTTGAAGAAGGCAAGAGTGTTCGACTTGAACGTGTCGAAATTCGACTCCTTAGCTTTGAAGAATGCATCGCAATACTTGGAGAATATTTGAACACAATAAGTCTGCAATTCAGGACAAGATATAGCTTTCGACATCGACGATCTAACCTCGAATTCAAATTGCTCTCCTGGGAAGTATCGAAGACTCTTACAGTATTCTGAGTATCTGTCTTTGAGCTTGATAAGACTCACCAACGGATTCTTACCCGAGACAGTGCTCTCTTCAATGAGCTGCCGCGTGACAAGGTTTATATGGGAGCCAAAATAATAAAGAGTCTCCTTCACGAAGTCTGCACCTACTATGCTCTCTTCAGCCAGAAGAAACTTGACGAGTATCCCGAGCTCCTCTGCTGGCCTAGCTTCTAGAAGGTTTGACATGCACGAAGATAAAACTTGCGAGAGTTCAGACGTGATCGTCAAATTGAGTGCTTTTCTCGCAAACAGTGCCGCTATGTCATTTCTTCCAGTTGACTTAAGGAAAGTGATATCATTTCTTAAGTTGTCGAAAACATTCTTCACGTATGTGTTTGGTGTCTCCCACCAATCATCGCGACACTTTTTATAATTCGACAACAAAAGCAGTTCAAGCTCGCTGTTTACTGTGTAGTTGAAGCTGGGATCAGCTTGGCAGGCTATGTTTACAATTCGTCGTAAGTCACCGTACTTGTTGAACCCACGGCTTATGCAAATTCGATGCAAGTTGCACACAAAGTCTTTGAACAGCTTTGGGTAGGAACTGCTTGTGTTGTTCTGATCGAGAAATTCTGATGCAAATAGAGCCAATCCGTGCTCTTGTATGGTCTTCTTCTTCGGATGCTGAAGTAGATAGACCCTGTCTAGGAATATGAATAGCTTCAGAAGCCGTATGAGCCTCAGGTCCCATGATTCGAATGCCCCGAGAAACGACTCTGCTGAATGGGCTTTTATTGAAGTATCAAGTTGATTTCTAAGTTGTTCCCTTGCAACAGAGTTGAAGTATTCATCTGTCTTCTTGAAGATGATGTCGCTGAGGCGAGCTTGTTCGGAGTGTTTGTAAGTTGACAACGCCACGACGTCTTTGCTCACGGCAGCATAGGAACTCCGTGTTTCCAGCTCTTGGAGAACTGCATCGATGACCTTTTCTAGCCTTTCTCGCAACTCGTCCACCCTCCTTTGGTGCTTCCCTGACTCTCGCGAGCCCTGTTTCGCTCTTTTAGTCAGGCTCGATGACGTCAAGATGTTTCGTTCACGGGGGGGAAGAGTTCCTGAATTTAGATGAGGTGCAAGAGTTTCGACGTCTCTATTCATTGGAGATTTGTTAGCAAAGCTCAATGCCTTAGCCTCATCCATTATAGTAGCATGTAGGTGCTTCATACATAAGGGGCGCGTAAAATCAAATCTAGATAACATCAACTACTACGACCATGCCTAACACAACAGATAAACCTATAAAACTAGATAACAAATATCTCACGCTGATATATAAGAAAAATGGTTCTTTCGACAAGCAGCGAAAACGGTTGCTTGAAAACTTCAAGACGTCACAGACCCACTCCAACCTACTCCTCAAGCTCAAGCTCATGGTGGAATCAAAAGTCAAGGCAGACCCCTCGATTTTGCTAAAAAACAAGGGAAAGATGGCAGCGCTAATACAAGGTGAGATCATCAGCAACAATTCGGGCTCAAACATTCTAGAGATTGTGGACAAAGACATACAAGAGAAGATCATCGAGTCACCTCAATTCCACGAAAACCTCAAGGTCGAACTCAAAGACATCAGAAGAAAAGCACTAGGCATCAACGACGAAGATTACGCAAAACAACTCGAGGAGGAGGAAAAACAAAAGAGAGAAGAAGATGAGAAGAAACAGCGTGAACAAGCTGAGAAGGAATTGGCATACAAGAACAACTTCAAGGTCAAGCGTCTAGCTGCTCCGACTAGAGTACCTAGACCACCACGTTTTAATTTCTCAAATCGTGAAAGAGACACCTATCGTGGGCGTCCACCTGCTGGCAGGCACACGGACCGGTACGAAAGACCAAGTTCAAATCTGAGTCGACCACATGAACTGGATCGGGGCCAACGACCTGCTTCTGGCCACATGATGTACTAATCCTACATAGTTTCCTGCTTATTCGTTTATCCTATAAACAAGCGAGTGTTCAGTTTGGCCATAATATAGATCATTCATCAGCGTCAAAAATTTCATTAGCAATTAGCATCAACTCCTCCACAACCTTAGTCTTGTAGCTCAAATCCTGCGGAGACATAGAGTTGTCATTGAGTAGAGCGGGGCCCCAGATAATAGCTAGGGACTTCGGCGTCATACGGTTGTTGTGCTGGTGAGCAGCAACCTTGTTTAAATGGAATATCAATGCTCTTAACGTGAAGTAGGCTCCATCGGGCAAGTTGTAGACTAGATGGTGTAGCTTCTTGGCAATGAAGGTCTCGTCGGTGGACTTGACGGTCTCAATGAAGGACTGGTAGTATTCTGACGTCAAGAGCGGTTCGGGTAAGGAGGCGAAGTAGATCTTCAATAGCGAAGCCGTGCAGTAGATGTCAGCATCTAGGACGTTATTCGGATCAATATTGTTGCCAATCAACAAGTAGTTGGCGAAGTTGGAGTCGATAGACTCCTTGAGGTGCTGCACTGTAGTTTTGTTTCCGCTTGTACGATAGATTCCTTCCATATCGAGACCATAGTTCTCAATGACGTCTATACATCTCTTGACAACGAGAGGCACATTGTCGATTCCAGCATACTGGATCACGTCCTCTATTGAGACGCCGAATGTAGGCTGGGCATATTGGTTTGCCTGACTCAAGGACTTTGGTCCCGTGAGGTCACTTTGGTGGGAGCTGGGGTCCAAAGAGCTGTATGTGAATGTGCTAGAGACACTTTCCGCGGGGGTTGCTGCAGCCTTGCTCTCTGCATTCAAGTTGCTCTGGCTTGGAGACTTGAGTTTCTGCTGTTGCAGAGAAGGAACGGCGGCCAAATGGGAGGGACTCGAGTCGGATTTGTGTGCAGAGTTGTTGTTGTTGACGTGGTTGTTAGTGGCTGCATTGTTGAAGAATGGCTTGGCTGGTTTGGTGTTCTTCGCAAAGGTAGGATGTGGAGTGTACTCGACTGGGGTCAACAGCTTGTTGGTGGGATTATTCAAGTTCTTTTTGATGTAGTTGTACAAGTCTAGTTCGTTGTCAATAGTAGCAGCAAGATCCTTCATTGAGGGCTTGTCTGCCTGCAAGGGACTGATCAACACACCCGAGTTCATAATGAGCGTTTCACTCCAGGTAGCGAGCTTCTGCAATTGCACGTTCAAGGCGATGTCCATCTCGAGGATCAAGTTCTTCAACTTCTTCGTGTTGGTTGGTCTGTAGATCATCAACATCTCGTCCTTCAACTTTTTGGAGGCGGTTACCTTTGCCTTGTAGTCCTGGTCGGCTACATCCACTCTTCTCTGCAATTCGTCCTCCTCAGGCTTGCTTTTGAGGAACGACTTCTTATTAGGGTCCAGCATCTTCAACCGCTCCAAATCGTCGCAGCAATGGTAGTATTTCTGCTTTGCCTTCTCAGCCAACAGAATGGAGTCTGCACACTCCTTCTCCTTCCTCTTGACCTCGTCCTTGATGTTTTTGCGGGATCGACTCACCGTCTGGACCAAGGACACGATTTCGTCGTGCATGGCGTTCAAGGCCTTCACGTAGCTCGACCCGACCGAGTAGAGTCTCTCGTCGAACTCGATGATCAGGTCCAAGTTGGACGAGAAGGAGTCGTTTTTGTTCTTCGTGTTCTTCAACGAGGTTCGAACGTTGCCCGCGTATTTCTTCAACTGGCCATAGTGGTCGTCCTCGATCTGGGCTTTTCTTTTCACGTACTTGGCGATTTCGTCTCCTGTGTTGATGGAACGTTTGAGTCTGGCCAAAAGCACCTCGAGGGCGCCGTCGGTATTCATGAATGTTTTGATAGTTTCCAGCTCCAAGAGCTTGGAGCCCTCAGACTGTTCCTGGGGTTTTTGATTTCCCATACTTCCCAATTAGGCGTGGAGTGGTTGTAGTAGTAAAAGTTGATCACCACTCGGCGCGGTTTGCGAGGTGTATGGTATTGTATAGACGTTCTCCCTGTGAGGCTACCGTACTAGTCACTAAAAATATACGGTGTCAAACGTCAATTGAAAAATTAAAAATCTTATTTTCCGGCGATTTTGATTTTCGTTTGGGATGTAAAGGCGATTTCTTAGTCGATACTGTGATTTTTGGTGTAATCATCAATGTTGCTGTGGTCGTTATTTGCTGCCATCGTGATATTGATCGAACTACCTGCCATAGATCCAGCAACACTTACCACTTTCGCTACACCCAATCAATTGTAAACCCGTTTATTCTCTGTTTCCTGGTTGCAGTCAAAGCTGCAAGCGATGCTATAAATCCATGTAATCTTTTTTTCTTCCTGGTCAGTAGAGAGTGCTATATCTCTTCTCCAGCTCCCCAAAGGCTGTCACTCCGTGCTCCACGTTGGCAACGGAGAACTCAAGATCGTCCACAGTGATCATGTCCCAGAACTTGTAAACCATCATGACGGAAAACAAATTGCAGGCGGTTGCAAAGAAAACACCATCCACATAGTGTTTCGTGCCCTGGCATATCTGTTTGTTGAAGACGTACATGAGGACCTGGCCAGCAATAAAAAAGAAGCAAAACAACACAATGGCGCCAAGGTGCCACCACGAGTCAAGGGCAAAGAAAACGAGCACAAGCTGAGAAACCACATAGACCGCCAAAATGATGGCATTTATAACGTAGGCAACTGTAAAGATAGCAGTCGTGGTGTGATCGTCTAACGTCGATCCCCACAGGTTGAAGGTAGCCATGGCCACGACGAATGTGACCACACCCCACACGACACTGATTACTCTCAAGGTCCACATGGACTTCATCAGGCCATCCTCCCAGAACTGAAAACATATGAAGCCATTGTAGAGTAATGAGATACACAAGGCACTCACAAGCCCGAGCTGCACCGCCACAAACCACGAATAGCTGCCTGTTCCAAGGGGTGAGACACCACAGTCCACCACAAGCGAACTAATCGTCAACGCCAAGTATATGTAGAAAAAATGAAGAAGCTCTGATCTTCCGATTGCAGTGTACTTGTTTCTGACGTTGAATATGATAATAAGCACCACAATAAGGGCGCCAAAGTGGATAAAGGCCGAGCCGAGGTTGAAGATCATGGTGTTGGCCAATTCCACGGGACGTGGATAGCATGCTGGGATGATCCCTTTTTCAAACAAGGTGGAATTATCAAGAGACCCAACTACCGAACATAGCGGGAGCATGGTGTTGTTGCAAAGAACATCGAACTTGCCAAAAGTCATGATCTGAAGCTAGAAGGAGGTGCAAAAACGGGAGGAGTGGAGTTGAAGTTTTGGCGTATTGAGACTCTCCTAATTTAACGAAATTTCTTTGATGACTAACCGAACAAATCTGATGCAGACAATACTCAAGGCTTATGGGTGTTACTGAAAATAGGTTCTTTGGAACGTCTCATAAAAAAATGATACACCACCCGCGCCTATTTTTGTATTGGCCATTTTTGGCCAAATTGCCCTGCGCGAGAATTTCGGCCTACATTGTGTGTCTCCGTTCACCAATAAATATTCATAGCTATATACATATTCCCGTATTCTCATTATAAGTTGATCAGCGTGATGTGATGGTATGGTGGAGGAGGCGCCTCCTGCTCCCTGTAGTGCAATGTACCTTTAGAATCAGGGGCAGACGCCTTGGACTCCCTCACGTGCTGTTGAAGCTTTTCGTTGATACGACCGATATCAATGTGGTTAAGCGACTTCTTGATTTTGAGCTTCTGCAGCTCGCTACTAGGCTCTCTGGGTTTGCTAATAGGCGAAGTAGAAATAGGAGGGGCGCTTTGCAAGGTGAAGTTGCCGATTCCCACACCGCCAATGAACGACGAGTTCGAACTCAATGGCGACGCACAACCGCTGAGACTTCCGGTAAGATGGCCGTAGTGAGTGACCAATGGAGGACGCTGCTTGCTGTACTGGATGGGAGTAGGCTGTTTTACCTTGGCTGGCTCTTCCTGAATCACCGTGTCTGAGGAGGAATCGCAAGTGTCTGCTGACAACTCTTCCGAAAGGATGGAAGAAGTCAACGTGAGCTTCTTTGGTGACTCCTTCTTGGCGGCATCAGACTCTCTCTTCTTCAACTTCCGGCCCATCTTGATGGTTCTTCTCTTAGGCGAAGCCTTGTCGTTATTGTTCACAGACTTGAAGGTCTTGCCCTGGATGCTGGAAATTTCCTTAACGATGCTTTCGACGTTGGAAAGATCGTTTTGCGCAAAAAGCTCTACTGGCACAGTGTTGTAACCCGAAGATGCAGAGGCTGGTGTAGCAATGTCCAACTTGGAGTACAAGGAGTTCACCAAATTTGGATAGAGGTGCTTGTTGAACTTCTCCAAGCTATTTCTCTGCACAATGCGCTTAAACTTTGGCACGTTCAAGTTGAGCGTCTCCCTCAGGCTGTACAAAGAAGCAAGTCTTCTCAAGTTGTTCGCAGAGATGGTTTGAGACTCGGAGAGGTCCAAGCTGTTCGTGTACAGAGGAGACGCCAAGTGGTCTCTCAAGTTGTTCATCACCTCATTTGGCGTCAACGCCGACACGTACTTCAAGCTTAGTTTGTGGAGAAGTGTTGGTAGCGTTTCTCTGAATAAATCCCTGATCTGGGTCTCAATCTGTTTCTGCAAGAAGTTGGCCAAAACCTGGACGGTATCGAAACTGGAACTGACTTTGATGGAGTCTAGCGGATCATTACGAAAGACCAAGGTGAGACCTTTGCTTTTCGAGAAAACAATGATGCCAATGCCGGAAATCTTGATACCGCTAAGCTTCAAGTCAAGGGGCAAGTTGAAAGGCTCAACAGCAAGCAAAAAGTCGGGTGTTATGAAAGATTCCGAAGGAGAAACCTCCTTTTCCTTCGAGTTGTCGCCGTGGATCTTCAAGGGGTTCGCCTGAACTTTCGTATGTAGCGTCAAGTGGAAGTCTCCCGAGTAGTTGATCTTGAAAATCCCCCTGAATCTGTCCTTATCAAGTTCTCCAATCTCGAGAATTTCGAAATCTGGCGCAACTTTGCCGAAGTTGAGGTCCTTAATTTGTATATCTGACGCTAGTATGTTTGGTCGTCTGCCTGAGTTGAGAGCGTCAGTAAGCAACTCTGTAGTCCACGAACGTAAAGAGTCCGTTTCTAGTGTATTCCAATTAACTTTGAATGACATTTTCTCTCCTTTTACATATGGGTTGAGGGAACACTTAAGTGTTGATGGACCAAAGTCCGTGTAGCTGGAGTTTGGAGATGAGGAGCTTCTGTAAACACAAAAGGGATAATGTGGGAGTGGGGGGAAGCCAAACGCCGAAGGGGAATTTATAATAATTAGCTTATAAACTCCGACTAGTGTGGATCTAGAGGAGAAGTGATAGTGATCTCGAAAATATGGGGTTCAAAGCAAGCCGCTAAATAAGGGGGGAGAAAATTACCATTCCCTGTCCAGCCATATGTTGCCTCTTGTACAGCTACACCCGGACCTCCCAGAACAATAAAATCGTGTGATGAACTCGGCCCTATACGGCTAAAACCGGGAAACTGGGAGCGCGGGGTTGTGTGCAGTACGAGGCGGTCCCGGGTTTCCTATGAGAAGAAAGGCGGTTAAGTGTGGGGTCACAAAGGCGCTTACTGATAGCCGGGAGCAAGGAAGACTAGGAATGAGAGGAATTGGGCAAGGTGTCACATGACTTAATTTGCTAGCCGGTGGAACCTTAACGTTTTGTGGAACTCGATCGCCGATTTTTGACTCTGATCCGTCGAGAAAAACAAAAAAATGAAATCGAGAATTTTGAGTCTTTGGAATTGAATTGACGAATTTCGCTAAATTTCACGATTCACCTTCCTCGTCTGACGTAATCGAAGGTACCCCAGGACAAGCCATGCTCGCTTAGAGAAGGCAGGGTTCTGTGGACAGGAACGTCAAAACTGGTGGTTGCAGAGCGTTGGTGGTGTACGGGTGCAGATTGCTCACTCGCATATCCCTCTCCGAAGAGCTCGATACTCCGAGGTAATGAATCACTGAACTCCAAATCCACACATTTCGTAGAAAGCGGAGATGCTGAACTTTTACGAATTGTCTGCTACAAAAGCCAGTCTGCAGTCTCTAGATTTTGGCTCCTTGAAGAATAAGGTTGTCATGGTGGTCAACGTTGCATCACTATGTGGATTCTCACACCAGTATGACGATTTGGAACAACTATACCAAAAATACAAAAACCAGGGCTTCGAGATCATAGCATTCCCTTGCAATCAGTTTGGTGGCCAGGAGCCAGAAGAGGGAGATCGCCTCGAGGCATTTATACGAGAGAAATTCAAGTGCACATTTCCCATAATGCAAAAGACAATGGTCAATGGCGAAGACACACATCCTGTTTTCCAGTACCTAAAAGAGAAGCAAACTGGCTCCTTGGGGTTCAAGGGAATACGATGGAACTTCGAGAAATTCGTGATTGACCGGAAAGGCGAGGTGAGGGCTAGATACGTCTCTGCAGTGAGCCCGATGTCAATTGAACCTGTAATTGTAACACTACTTAATGAAGCATGATTTGTCGCTATCCCAATATAATATAGACTTGGAAAGAATGCATTCCCTTGTGATGAATATTGCTTACTTCTTGCGCTTCTTGTTCGCCGTACTCTTCGATTCGTCCTTCCTCTTCGTACCGTTTGCAGTGCTCTTGTTGGCTGAAGCCTTGGCCGTGGCACTCTCATGAGGGTGAATTTCTTTGTAAACACAGGCAATGAGAGTGCTGCATCTTCTTGAAATTTCGGCAGTTGATCTCGACTGGACGAAGAAATCGAAGCGGAATAAGGGGCTTTGACGAATCGCGTCTCTGATTCTCTCGTAAAGGTCTGGTCTATCAAGGCCAAATCTATACATTTGCACGATCAAGAATCTGTCTTCCTCATCTGTGAATGTCCTCTTGTTCGTCTGCGCTGGAGGGTATTTTAACACAAGCTCCTGCAATGGGTATTTGTAGCTGGACACCTTGCGACGAATGCTTTCTTTTTGCAATTTGACTCGAGTAATTTTTTCCTCTCCGAGCTCGATTTGGTGAATGTATTTCTCGAATCCCTCGATCTCTTCGTAGCTCAGCCAGAACTTCCTAGCGTACTCCCTGACTTCCTCTATCGTTTTGTCCTCGAACTCTGCCGCTATCATAGAGATCGCATTGCGCCCGTGTTTTGTGGAAACGGCAATGAAATGAATGAAATCCTTACGATTCCAGTTTGTGAATCCTTGGGTCAAGAGCTCTTCCTTGAGAGCCTTCTCCTCTTCCGTCAAAGGACGAGAATTTTCCATTTCTTCCTGCTCTAACTTCTGCTCCAACTCACGTTGCGCTGAGTCCTTTGTGGAACCCTTTTTGAGTGGCACTTTATAGCCAGTCTGCTTTTTGTAGTAATTCTTCTCCATCTCGTAGAGCTCCAACAACTTTGGAGGGAAAAATTGATGATCGTAGATGTTCAATTGCTTTGGTGGCTTTGGTCCAGATCTTGGTGTTGACTTGCTACCGGACTTCAAGACGTCCTTGTAGTACATATCGATCGAGTAGTTCTCTTTCCTCTCTCTCTTACCTGGATTTATCCAAGCGTGACCGATATTTGTGATCGCTGTGGGCTCCTTCTTCTTGAAATTTTCACCATTCCACTCATAAACAGAATCATCGTTTGAGAAATTTTGTAGAGCGTTCAAATCCAATTTTGCGTACTTCTTGTTGAGCTCTTTGGTCTTTTGCTCGGATTCAGCTAGCAATGCTTCAATATCCACATCAGCCTTGCTTGAGTCTTCGGGGTCCTTGGCTTTGAAGATTTCGGCGGCTCCATGCTGAATCATGTCCAACAATTGATCTTTAGACGCTCCTTTTCCGCTTTGTTGAGCAGCACCCCCGCTGTTTCTTCCTTGCTGGATAACCAATTGATCCAATCTTAATTTCTGAGCAGCTCTTTCGAGCACCTTCTCTTCTATCGCATTCTCTGTGACAAAGCGGAAAACCTTCACTTGCTTGGTTTGTCCAATTCTGTGCGCTCTGTCCATGGCCTGCAAATCTGCTTGAGGATTCCAATCACTGTCAAAAAGAATGACAATGTCAGCTGTCGTCAAGTTGATACCCAAACCACCAGCTCTGGTGGTCAAGAGGAAGACGAACTTAGATGAACCAGGCTTGTTGTATTCATCGATGGCCTCAACACGGTCCGCGTGATCTGTTTGTCCATCGATTCTGCAATATTGGTAAGATCTGAACATACAATAATCCTCAAGAATGTCCAACATTCTGGACATCTGTGAGAAGATAAGAACTCTTGAGCCTTCTGCTTTGAACTTCTTCAAAAGCTTATCCAAGATTATCATCTTTTGTGCGTTGAACACCAAGTGTTCGTCGGTGGTGTAGGGTGGGCCTGGCTCAGCACCCTCAAACAAGTACGGATGATTGCAGCATTTTCTCAATTGCATGACAATATTAAGCAATCTTGTCTTCGATTCTTTTTTACCGTTGGCGCCATTGACAGCATCGATATCCTTCTCTAGAAGCTTCTGGTACCACTTTCTTTGCATATCCGTCATTTTGACATAAACATTAAGTTCTTGTTTTGGTAAAAGAGACTTCTCAACGTCAGATTTTATACGACGCAACAAGAAAGGCTTTAGAACCTTATGAAGCTGAGCCACAACATTGTCGTCCTGTTGCAGTCCGGAATCTTCGGTAGCGCTGAACCATTGATCGAAAGCATCAGAGTCCCCAAACACATCGGGGAGAATAAAGTTGAGCAATGCCCAGAGTTCGTGCAAATTATTCTGCAATGGAGTGCCTGTAATTAAAAGACGGTTCTTGGAGTGGAATAGACGAATGATTTGTGAAAGTAGTGATTCCTCATTCTTGATTCTATGAGCCTCGTCTATGACAATGTATTCCCAATCGAACTTCCTGAATGAGGCCTTCTCACGAATGACAATCTCGTAAGATGCTATGACGACATCGAAGTCGCATGAAAGCAAGCGGTTCTGAATCAAGTCCTGCCTTTCGTCTTTGTCACCCTGAAGCACGAATACATTCACTTCCGGGGTCCATCTGGCAAATTCTCTGGCCCAATTGTCAAGAGTGGATTTGGGGGCAACAACCAAATGAGGACCGTTGATACCACGCATGTAGCGCAAGTACCCTAGAAAGGAGATAGTCTGTAAAGTCTTTCCCAAACCCATCTCGTCAGCCAAAATACCGGAAAGGTTGTTCTCGTAAAGAGACACAAGCCAGTTCAAACCCTGGATTTGGTATGGACGAAGCTGGCCGTGGACATAACTTGGACTCTCTGTGAACTCTGTGATGGTTGGGGTATCTTGCTCGTCGTCTAACAACTCAGCATCTTCCTCTTTTTCAGTCTTTCTCCTTCTGTTGGCACCAGCACTGGGCTTAGTCAGCGTCTCCTTCATCTGATCTATGACCTGAGCGAAAACAGGGTCCTTCCTTGCCTTCAGATCAATGAAGTGCTGGAACAAGTTTGTCAACCCGAGCAAGTACTTGAATTTCTTGACGGTGTCATCCACGTCGATTTTTGGCTTTGTCTCCGGAGCAAAGTACTTCTTCCGGTTATCCTGAACCGTCATGCTGAAGCCATTCTGTTTGTTAGTTTAAATTTCAGAGAACGCATCAGGCACTGAATACCTTTGATTCAGAAAGTGTGAAACTTTAGATCTCGTCCAAGTTCGGGCCAGAACTGGAAAAGCAAACATACCGATGGAACAGGAGTGACCTCTTCGCTCATGACTAGATGTTATATGTGTTTGAAGCAACCAGTTGGTGTTTGAGAATGGACGTTTTCAAGGCGCGCTTCTTGGTTACAGATCCCATAGATGTGAGACACGAGATGGCCCTAAGAATTGGGCTGAACTGTGTGAGATTTCAAGATATCAGCATTTTCGGAGGCGGGTTGTAGTTCGATACAAAACGAACGTTGTAGCTTTCAAAAATAGTAGTCTTTGGCATTTTCTATTGTTATGTGGTATTTGCAGCCATTCCAATACTTTTGCGGAATGTTGTGAAAAGCAACCGCCTCAAAAGCCGGCCTCGCCATGTTCTTTCAACTCAAAATAACAAAGTAGACTGAAGAACGAATGAACAACATGATCCGAGAAAACGGAGTTCGAAGGGAGCGAAACTTCGGGACGAACATCAAATTTTGGGGTGGCTCTTGAACTACATCATCGTGATCTGGATTGATTTGAGCTTTTTAGGCTTAGCAGAAGCTTTGAACTGATAATGCGTAATAAAAGTCTCAAACAGAACTTTCCGATAATGGAGTAGCTTGTTCCAAGCTAATCTAAATTATCAGACTCCGCTCAATAGAATTGCCCTTCATGAGAGCCCCGAGAAGGACTACAAGAGAGCTCCCAAAAAGCAAGTTTGACTTCAAAACATCAAGTGAAATCGATTGAATTTCAATAAATAGCTATTCGAAATTTCACTCTCTGCAATTCACAATCTATTTCCTCACGACGATGGGTGGTTCTTCGGAGTGAGACGTGCGCAACTGCCAGGGAAGCAGTAAGCAACGCTTTGCATATGTTCACAATTTGCTAGGCCAAAATCAAGATTAGAAGACCAATCTAACAAAACTCAAGCCAGAGCTACTATTTTTATCGTTTGCAGCCATAATAGGAGCCGATGTTTCCACACGTGACTGGGGCTGTACAGCCTCTAATTCCGAACCGAAGATCATCTCCTTGATTCCGATAAGGCGTTCAATTTCTATTCTATCCAAATGTCGGATTCGGAGCTTCCGTCGTATGAGGAAGCACAATTGCAGGCGATTTTGAACAACCACCCACAGGATAATGTGATCATTCGAGATGATAATGCCCCACCTCTTCCTCGTCGAACACCCACAAGAAGAAGACCTCCGCTTCCAGATAGACCTCTCACAGAGACAAGTTTGGATCAGAATGTTGAAAGAGAGGAAGGGAGTCAAAAGTTCTGGAAATTTCACATTCAATGCTTTGGAGACGACTTCTATCTCAGCACGAATCCTACAATGAGACACTTGCAATGCCGCAGCTTTCCAGGCTACTTCATGAAAGTCGAGAAGGAAGAAGGAGGATATACGCTAAATTTCGAGGAATTTGAATCTGGGGCTCTGATCATGAGGTTCAAAAAGCTAGAGAACGGCGGCTTCAGGTTCAAAGTTCGAAGAACAAGAAGGGTGGTCAATGGTGAAGTAGCTCAGGTTGAAAATTCACTCCCAGTTCTCGACAGCGTCATCACGCTACGACGCATAGACCCAAAGTTTTACCCCATTCTGCCTCCTTATATGATGAGCAACTACGAGGTGAAGGCAATGGACGGAAAACTCTGGGATGTGGGTGCCATACCGAGGGTGAAGATGAAATGGTCATTGAGCAAGGGATCGGAGGTGTTGAAGTACGTGAAAAAGCAGAACTTGTACTTCCATCGCAACTTCAAAGAGCAGAATATGAAAATGCAAGAGGAAGCTTTTCCACCGGTGAAGGCAGTATTTCGACCCTGTGAGTCGAAAATGAGAAAGCGGGCCATGCAATCTATCAACCGGCTCCTGAAGATCGAGGACGACAGAGAAAGCAATGGGAGAACACAAATGGACTCTTTTCTGGATCAAAGGCCGTTCTTGAAATGTGGAGATGGCCTTCATGGGGATCCATTTCCCAAAGACGATGACCCTGACCACCACTTCAAGCTCGGGTGGCTAATGATTTACGAGGATGATGAGCTTTTTGGTATACCTGGCATGTTTGATTTAGTGGTTGGTGTGACCACAACGTTGGCGTACCAGCAGGAGATGGAGAATGGACTGAGGAAGTGACGATAATGGCTGCAAAAAGCCAAAGGAATGAAACATAGAAGAACGAAAAGTCATAGAAAAGCATAGAAATAGATAATGTATAATCCACGGCATGCTAGAATGAACGATTGATTAACATATCTAGAGAAATCGAGTTCTATCTTAATTGCTTATTACACTTCAATATGTCTCATATAAGCTTATCTGGCTGCGCGTGTAAATGGTCTCAATAGTACATTACCCTCTCAGCAGTTCGATGCACGAAAAAGCGTACAAATAGGCAATTTTCAAATGATTGGTTCCAATTCTATTAAAGCAAATAACCCAATTTCTTTAATCTTCATTATCAGTGATCCCGAGGGGCTTAGCAACGTTCCTGCGATTTGAGTTGCGGCGAATGTTGATTCCCCTTCCTACTTCACCACCATGTCAATTGAGGAAAACCCGTTGCTTCCCGACCTTGCCGACATCGGGAACGGGAATTGTGCCGATCCCCGGCAAACTTACCGAATTGCCTTGAATTTGAAGGCTCTTATCGACAGCGTCATCCCCACGATCTTTGATAAGCAGGAGATAGTCAGGGACCATTCACCCGTGTTGAATCTGAACGTGCTTCAGCTTGTTTATCGCTGTGCAGGTGGAAAGGGTGGTGGAGCTGCCGGGACCTCCTCACACAGATACAGAGCCGCCCTAGTTTTCACCTTGTTGAAGGTTACAGGCTGGTACTGGCAACAAGCAGAGTTTAAGCTTTGCGATAACGAACTCTACTCGTTGAGGGCAATTGCTGCGCAGGCATTGGCCGTGAGGATCATTGAAGACACGAAGGATGACGAGTACTTATTCTTGGGCATGCTTTGTCATCGGTACCTGATGAATCTCAATGGGGAGGATTCAGACCCAGTGAGTGCGTTGGAGTTGGCTGTGGACATGCACCTGACCACGGTGATTGCTTCTTCTGGGTATCAGCGTTGTGTGAAGTGGCTCTGGAGAGGCTGGATCATGCAATCGTCCACTGACCCTCACTCTTACGTGCTATACAAGGGCGTTGCATCGCAGTCCATAAGGACTCACTTTGATCCGGACAGAATCAAGACCCCTGCCTACCAGAACAAGATCGAGATTGCGTTCAGTGTTATCTATTTGGTATTGTTTTCGATTATTCTCAACTCTCACCAGATGTTGACGACCAACATTGATATATTTGAGGGCTTGTTTTATGCCTTCACTTTGGGGTCCATTCTCGACGAGATCACGAAATTGTACCACGTTGGCTGGAACTACATCGGGTTCTGGAACGCTTTCAACGATGTGATGTACTCCATAATCGTGATAGCCATTGGGTTCCGATTTGCATCTCTTAATCACACAGGATACAACCGGGAGAAGTATGACGAGATCAGTTTCCGTATCTTGTCCTGCGTGTCTCCCATGATGTGGTCCCGTCTCTTGTTGTACTTGGATGCCCAGCAATTCGTCGGTGCTATGATCGTTGTGATCAAAACAATGATGAAGGAGTCCATTCTCTTCTTCGTCCTTTTAGGTGTCGTGATCTTGGGTTTCCTCGAGGGGTTCTTGGGCCTTGATGCGTCCGATGGTAAAAGCGAAGCCACAAAGCATATTTTGACGTCGTTGGTGAACGCTGTTATTGGAGCCTCAGGTTTCAATGACGTCGAGAATCTTGTGCCACCATATGCGCTGGTTCTTTTCTACATTTACTCTTTTGTTCTCCAGGTCATCTTGATGAACATTCTTATTGCCTTGTACTCCACGGCCTATGCTGCGATTGTGGAAAACGCAACGGAGGAGTATTTTGCCCTTGTGGCTCACAAGACATTGCGCTATATTCGTGCCCCAGACACAGACTTGTATGTGCCTCCTTTCAACTTGATCGAATGGATTATTTCTCCACTTTACTATATTTGCTCCAGGAGGACCTACAAACTGATCAACCGAGTTATCATGACAGTAGTGTACTCACCCATGCTTTTGTACATCACGATTGATGAGCTCGGAAACGCAAGAAGAGTTCAGTACAACCGCTTTAAAGGGCTTCCTGACGATGCAAACGAAATCGACACTGAATGGGACCTCACAGATGGCTACGACATCGATCTCTTGATGGGAGACGATGGCATCGAAACCAGAGACGTGGAGGTCAACGATGCAGTCAGAAAGCAGCGTGTGGCCGAAATCAGAGACCCTGAGTTCTCTTCAGACTTTCCATCATTGATGAAAGACATTGAAACAGTAATTCCTCCTGTCGAAAAGGCCAACGACAAGGGAATAAGATGGGAGCACTACGCTTTGTACGAGAAGCTTGAGAATTTGACCGGATTGGTCGAGAACTTGGTTGAAGAGAACAGACTCTTGAGAGTTAAGCTCGAAGGCTCTCAACAGTAGACCTTATCATGTTGCTTGGGCGCGACTAGGTCCTTGAGAATTGAAAAACCAGCACTACCAGGCCAGTCAACAAACACAAGCCTGTGACATTTCCAGTTTATTTTTTTTTGCCTCTCCCAAAAGTTACTACTTTCGAAATTCAAAGAGATTATCCGTCTCCCCTGGAGCCCGTACACCAGTGTGGTGTGTGCTCCGCATTTGTAGGAAAAATGAAACCTTCCTCACACTGTAGCACTTCGCGAGAAAAGCCTAACAAAATCAAGTCTCAAACTGAAAGACACACCCATACGTCATCATGGCGAAAGCCACATCTTTCACCAACGGCGCTGATATAGAGTTTAACTACTCGCCACAGCCGAATGACAACAGCATAGTAAACGAAGATCCTGGCTCGCTGAGTGGTGGTGCTAAGAAGAAGAAAAAGAAGAAGAAAAAGAAGACGAAGGCCACCACCGATCCCATCCCCGAATTCGACCACGAACACCCGCAGATGACCATTGAAAGCGCCACGCTATACGACCCTAACGCCGAATATCCCACTTCGAGGGTGATTAAACTAGGCCCTTCGGGAGACTTGGTTGTGGAGAGTCTCGATGACACCGGAACCCCATACATGCCCGAAAACCACCCGCTCAAAAAGTATGTTGACAAGACAGCACGGGAGCAGCTAGGTTTCTCGATATTCCACTTCCACAACGACGACGAAAGAGAGTTCTGGGCCAGTCTATCTGACGGGGAGAAGAAGGAGATACTACGTGTCGACAAAGAGCTTCTCATGGAGAACCTACGAAATCTCAAACGAAATCATCCGAACAAGGGGATGCATTTTGGTCCTCTCAACAATGGCGATCACGCTCCTGGTAGCGAATCATGCACTTGTGCCTACTGTGGAAGAAACAGCAGATATATCGAAGACGAATTAGCCATCGCATACAACCAACATCTCGATGTTATTGCGAACTATCTTGAGAATTGCATGAATGCACGAGCCGAGTTGCCGCTCAATATCGGCAATCCACGCTACCAGCCCGGTTCAGCTCCCGATTTCAACCCCCCTCCGGCTATTTCGCAACCTGTCCCAGTACCCGAAGAGAGAAGTCTAAAGGAGCCACAGATCGAACCGCAAGAGGTGAAGGCAGTGCAACCAGCATCTACAACCGAAATCACTAAGGAGTCTGAGCTGGAGTCGTATCATACCTCGCAAAACTTAGAGGAGATGGCCTCGACGCAAAGCCAGAATCCCGAAGACCAAGCGCTCATGAATATCGAGCCGGAGGAAATGCTCGATATCCTAGGAAAGGCCAAGAAGGTCCTGGAACTCATCAACCCACATACTATTCAAGAACTAGTGAAGTACGAGCTCTTACAGAGAAACATCAAACCACAGGCCGCCATTGACGAGTCTGCCAAAAATCTTACCGAGATTTTTGCTAACATCAAGAAGGATGACGAGAACGGTCTCGCCAAGGCCGTCGAGTTCATCAAGTGCTGCAGTCGTCTATACAAAGAGTCGAACGATCAGTTCAGCGATGTCTCACAGTTTCTTTCGAACTTTGCAGACTTGATTATGAAGAATGACGGAAAGTCCTTCGTTGACATGCTCGAGTCTCTCACGGATGCGAGAAATGCCAGGATTGAAGAGGCGAAGATCAGTCAAATTACCGATGGTGAGCATGAAGCTGAAACCGTGCACGAGCAACCTGAGTCCCCTACTCCGGCTGACGATGTTGAACGCGAATTAAATCAAGCCGACGACTTGCACGAGGAAGATTCTGAACAAGAGGAGTACAACGAGGAGTATGATGATGAATATCCACATGACCACGACCACCACCACGACCACCACCATGACCATGATCATGAAGATAATTACATGTGCGACCACGATTGCTTACATGGCCAGTGTGATCACGATTGTCATCATGACGAGTGCGATCACGGCGACGAGCTCCATGATGATGAAAGCGTTCAAGATTACGAAGATGGAGGGTATGAGGATGATGACGAGGCCCAGCGCGGCAGATCCCAGGAAATCAGAGGTTTCGTTATGATACAAGCTGTCAACATGATCCGTGCGAAGTTCAGTGAAGCCTACGAGCGCAAGGTCTCGGAGGATCGAACTCAGAAGTTCATTGCCGAGCTTGAGGAGGAAGAGAAGGCGAAGAAGGACCGAGAGATGAAGAAGCTCAAGGCCAAGGAATTGCAAAAGGAGAAGAAGCGTCAACAGCAGCTAGCGAAAGAAGAGGAGAGAAAGCGAAAGGAAGCGGAGGATCTTGCTCGCAAACTCGAGGCACAAAAGAAGCAAGAGGCCTTGCGTTCCGAGCAACTAAGGAAGAAGGAGGAGCTTCGCCTTAAAAAGGAAGAGGAGAAGAGGAAGCGCATTGAAGCTCTACAGCAAAAGGAGAAGGAGCTTCAAGAGCAGCAGGAGCTTGCTCGTAAGAAGGCCCAAGCTGAACTTGAAGCAAAGAAGAAGGCTGAAGAAGTGGAGAAACAAAAGCTCGATAAGAAGAAGCAAGCTATAAAAGAGCTGGCGACGGCATCAACGCTGGTGAAGAAATCAGAGTCATCATCACTGAAGGCTGACAATAAGTCGGCTGAGGCGAAAACAACTTCAGGTACTAATGCTACTTTGAGCAAGAAGGCTCAGAAGGCTGCTGCTAAAGCAAATGCCTCGAACACACCAAAGAAAGTTGCCAACGAGCCACCACAAGAAAGTCTGAATGAGACTGAGGATTTCATTGAGAAAGAACAGCAATCTCTTCTCGATAAGGTCAACGACTTGTCGCTAGGCACCACATATCCTTTGACTCAGATCGATGAGTTGAATGTTCCCGAGGCTTCCTCTACATCTCCAGTGAAGAACCATCTTTTGGAGCAGCTTTACAGAGCCAAGCCTCAATCGTTGTCGTCTACGACCAGCTCCACCCCTCAAGTGCATCATGCTGAACCTCAAACCTTTGGTATTCCCGATCAAACTTCGTTTATCTCACCTACCAGGAACGCAGACTTCAACCCACAAATGGATGCATTCAGAAGCAACGAGTGGAGGAATGCTCCCAATGGATATGGCAAGCCTACCAACCACGGAGGAATTGCTGGAACTACCTCCTCGCAATTCAGTCCGTTCTCCGCCAATGCAACATTGGACCAGTTGGCACAGCCTCCTGCTGTTGATATGTTCCTGAACTCGGGCATAGGAAACCTCGGAACAGGCATCCAACAAGGCAATTTGTGGTCCAATGGCTCGACCTCGAGAAACAACTCTATCTGGAACTCATCCAACCCCGAAGCGCAGCATGGTATATGGGGTAGTAACGGAGCCCTGCTGCAGGGTCTCTCCAACAGCATGCACACTATGTCAGGAAACCGCTTTTCTCTTTCGGAACAAAAACCATCCTACGACGCTGAGTCCATCCAAAAGGCTGCTCACGATGCATTCAACCTCATGCTGATGAACAATCAGGTTGTGTTCGGGCTGGCGCCAGCAATGAGTCTCTTCCAGATCGTCAAGGGCTTGTGCGGACACCAAACGATGGGCATGGCAGATTTCCTCAACACGCTCAAAGCTCCTGGGAAGTACCAGTCTGACTTCATCTACGATGATTTTGGAAGCGTGTCGCACATCAAGGTGGGGTTGGCCGGTGGTATGCCAGCTGGTCCCGCCAGCAACCAGCCAATCCTACAACCTCCAGGCCACTTGGCTCTGACGGGATTGCCCACGAATCAGGACTTGCAGTTTGGCTTCAACAATTCTCTGCAAATGCCTTTCCAGCAGAACCAGCACTATCCACAGCCTGTGTCGCAGCATCCACCCCAGCCATTCAAGTCGATGAACGCCAACTCGAGCATTCTGGCTGAGGATACCACACATATGAAGAACAAGGGGCTACAGCTTCCCAACGGGATGCAGGGCCTGTTGAACTCGCTAGCATATGGCCAGGGCGGCAGCATATGGTGAGAATGAATTCATGATATGTCAGAAACAGTGTAGATGTAGACTTGTTCCGTTTCCAAACATACGACGGACGAGATTGTGGCGGTAGTTTTGGAGATCGGGCAGAAAGTCAAATCAGACCAATCGCTCAAATCCCGCTTTAGTCAGAGTTACGAATCTACTGACTCCGCAATAGCTTCTCGGAATCTGAGGAAAGGTTGCAAACCTTAAAAATTCCACACCATACATGGGCCCCGCCACCCCGGATTTGAAGAAACTGACAAAAAGAAGACCATTTTTCGTCACCTCAAATCAAATCTTTCAAATGATGAAAAAAAGCCATTTTTCTAAAAATCTCCTTCAGGGTGTCTCAGATCTGGGTACAACGTTCGGTGAGGCTCGGTAGCCCCGGCATACAGACCCTGCAAGCACAACGCTTTACCAGGAATAATACATTAGCAACCTTGCTCAACCACTATATAAAGGGTTGATTGTCCCCAATTGCTAACCACCAACCACCATAACAAATCAAAATCAGAAAATGCTGGAATCTCTCGTCAACAAGGCCATTGGCTCGTTGCCCACGCAGCCTCCCAAGGCCGCCGCTAACATCCTCGATCTCTTCTCGTTGAAAGGCAAGGTTGCTTCAGTTACCGGCTCTTCTGGAGGAATAGGCTGGGCTGTCGCTGAAGGATTTGCTCAGGCTGGCGCTGACGTGGCTCTCTGGTACAATTCGCACCCAATTGAGGACAAAACAGAGCATTTGGCGAAAACCTACGGAGTGAGAGCCAAAGCGTACAAGTGCAACCTTTCGGACCACGAGGAAGTCGACAAGGTGGTGCGCCAGATCGAGCAGGATTTTGGCCGTCTTGACGTGTTCGTGGCCAACGCAGGCGTTGCATGGACCGAGGGCCCATGTATCGACGTCGAAGGTGTGGAGGGGTGGAAGAAGTTGATCGATTTGGACTTGAACACCGTCTACTACTGTGCTAAGGCCGCTGGCCGTATTTTCAAGAAAAACGGCAAGGGCTCCTTTGTCATCACTGCCTCGATGTCTGGCCACGCTGTCAACATCCCCCAGCTCCAGGCACCCTACAATGCTGCCAAGGCTGCGCTTCTCATGTTGAACAAGTCGCTTGCAGTGGAGTGGGCGCCCTTTGCCCGAGTGAACAGCGTTTCTCCAGGGTACATTAGAACCAGCATCACGGAACACATGGACAAGGAGCTTCTCAAAACGTGGTACAGACTCATTCCTTTGGGCAGACAGGCGGAGCCTCGTGAGTTGGTGGGTGCGTACTTGTACCTTGCCTCTGACGCCTCGAGCTACACCACGGGCACGGACATTTTGGTGGACGGTGGATACACTGCGCCATAGTGGCAAAGACGATTTTTTAGACAAAACATTTGGACCTTTGAACATCATTGTAGTGTAGTGGTTTGTAGGTCCTGGGGTGGCTGCAAATGGCCTGTACATGGACACCCAACCCAGATTAGTGAGAACGATATCTTCCCCAATCTACACCATCATGGATGACGATTTGACCGCCTCCCACTGGGATGACGTGTTGCTGCCTTCTTCGAACTTCAATTCGTCTACAATTCCGTCGCATTTGGGCAACCAGTTTGCCGATTTGAGTGTGGACGATTCTCACGACAATTACACCAACGAACAGGACCAAGACGAGTCCGAGGAAGAAGACGACCAAAATGACCAAAATGCTTACGAAAATCATACTTCGAATACATATGAAGACCCCTTGCACGCCGGTTTTGGCACCAGTCTAGCCCAGCAGAACCAGGCTACCTTGGACCAGCTACATGACCTCAGAAAGGAGGAACGCAAGGAGCACCGATCCGCCTTGATGTCGGAGCTCACTGAGGGCTCTGCTTTTGACGATATGGAGGCATCCATTGCGAGTCCCACGAAAATTGCGCCCTCTGACTCGCTTTTTGGCGATAAGGGCAAGGTGCTAGCAGAAAGCAATGCATCCGAGCATGGGCCGGACCTGCTTCTGTCACCAAAGAGGATTCTGCTGCTCAAACACTCGCAGTTCAAGGCCCAAAGACCACGAAGGTACCCTCTGGCCACCGTCGTTAAGCAGTTGAAGGAGGGAACTGGAGACTCTGATCCGTTGAGCGCCATGGTCGCCAAACCACCCACAGAGGAGCCTGAAGCGCCTAGAAATGCGCAGGAAAGACTGAGCGAGCTCATGAGAGAGTCTGAGGCCCCTTTGTTCAACATCAAGCCAGCCAGCAAGGAGGGAAATGAGGTGGCCAAGGAACAGCCAACGACGGCTTCAGGAAAGCCCAAAAAGCGGGAATCTAGCAGTCCAACAGAAATCTCTGTTGGGAACCCCGTAAAAGTTGGCGACATCACCACGGCCCACATTGTCTACTCAATCGAGTCACGTAACGTGCAGATACTACCAGCTGGAGAGGCACTGGAAAACCGCTTTACCGTCACCAGACGATACAGAGACTTCTGCTGGTTGTACAAGCAGCTTCAGGTAAGCCATCCCGGCAGGATCATACCGCCACCTCCCTCGAAGAAAACATACATTGGACGGTTCAACGAAAATTTCATAGAAAACAGGCGCTTGTCGCTCGAGAAGATGTTGCAGAAGATCAGCAAGGTGCCCTCTTTCAATAACGATCTTAGTTTTGTCATCTTCTTGACGTCTCAGAACTTTGCCCATGACTCGAAGGAAAGGGAAAGAACTGCCCCTGTATCCATTGAGGATTCTGGTGAGAACGAAAGCGACGCTGCGCTGACTGTGTCCATTGTGACAGGCTCAGGAACTGGAGGAGGATTTATGAGCTCTCTTTTTTCAGTCTCTGCCAAGCTACCAGAGCCAGATGTCTACTTCTCTAAGAAGAAGGCCTACATCGAGGATCTCGAACACAACCTCCGAACATTCCACAGATCCCTCGAGCTTATTGCTGGCCAGCGAATCGAAATTGTGGGAGTAACCGAGGAAATCGCTACAATCATCGATGAATTGGCCGATCTCGAAATTCTGAAAAACACAACCCAGCTTCTCAAAGCTTTCGCCGAAGTTCACATGAAACTCAAGGAGAGTCTTGATAGGATCAACTTGCAGGACCAGCTCACCTTGGGTCTCACAATTGAGGAGTACTTGAGGATCATAGGCTCGGTGAAGTATGTGCTTGAAACAAGAACAAAAACCTACACTCAGTATTACACCTTCAAGCAGGATCTCATCAAAAAGGAAGAGGCCTTGAACAAGGTTTCAAACAAATACAAATCTTCATCAGAGAAGATGAACATGCTCAAGTTTGAGGTGGACAGTCTCAAGAAGAAGACTGATCATTTCGAGCAGAGCTTCAACGCCATTAGTCAGACAATCAAGGAGGAAATGGAGAATTTCGAACTCGAAAGAGTTGATGATTTCAGAAACAGTGTTGAGATCTTCATTGAAAGCTCTATCGAATCACAAAAAGAAGCGATCGAATTGTGGGAAACCTTTTATGAAAGACAACATTTGGCACAGGTCTGACGTATGTGCATCCTGAAATTGCATGCACCTCATGCACGTCGCGCAAAGATGTACTATTTTTCGAGGGGATGATTCATGTCCTGCTTAGAAGACTGAGGAACAATACATCTGACTCAATTAGACTTCAAAAAAAAGCTAATCATTACAACCTTTCACTGGAGTGAAGAATTTCAAAGAAACTCATTTTTTTTTTATCATGAGTAACCAGGTACACTTGAGTCCGACGAAACTATCAATTCTATCCATTCCCCGAGACAAGGTCTGGCTCTTCACATCGCCTCTACTACGATTGTTGCGAGAAGAGTCGCTCAGGGGCTCATCGGAGAGCGATCTGGAGGAAGAAAATGAAAATCTTTCTGAGGAGTTAAGCTCTGATGATAGCGATCTGAGCGAGTTTTCCAGCGATACCTCGACAACTGACAACGATGGAAAGCGTGAAGGTAGACCTCATCAGAGATCTGATAATGCGGTTGACAACTCCAGCAAGGCATACACATCCCTGAATGTGTCAGACACCGATGGTTCAGATGATGAGGATGATGAGGCTGTCTTTTTTCACATTGCGTTCACGCCTACTGAGTGCACTGCCATATGTCCATCATCAGTCTTCCGTAGGGTATTTTCGGAGGTGTTAGAGACATGTCAGAGATTGAACTACAAGGATGTGGTGGTCGTGGAGGAGCCTTTCATCAACCTTCAAGTTGATAGCGATGGAGAATCAAACAACTCGTCCAGAATCCTTGAACTTACGCGGCCTTTGTCCGAGAATGGCATCCCATTGTTCTTCTTGTCTAGTCACTTCACGGACGTAGTGTTGATTCCACACAAGGTGAGAAACGAAGTGGTCGAGATACTCACAAACAATTCATTCGAGTTCAGCGATATTTCGAACAGCTATATCGCTACGGGCGAGACACAGCTAGGGCAAGAGAAGGAAGAGGTCCAGATAAGCAGCCCGGAGTTGGAGAACAGAACTCTAAAGTTATTCAAAGACAATGGCATTCATCCAAAGATAAGCAAACTACACAAGCTTCTACTAACAGGCGCCAGGCCTGGAAGCGTGAAGGAAGCTCTTCAAAAAGCAGCTATGTGCATTGGATCTGGCTACCTCCCGAACTACTTTGTGATGACCAGGACATCACTTAACGAGCTCAGTCTAGTGCTCCCCGGATCGTCGCGTAAAAGAGCTGCCATGGGGTTTGATTTCAAGTCCATCATTGGCTCAGCCCAGGATGTGATTTTGCCAATAGCTATTGATTTACGGAGCTTGCCGACAGATTTAACGGGTATCGTTGCTGGACTAGCGAGTCGAATTTTGAGCTCATGCGAAGCTAGTATAGAGATGAGCTACCTATCAATGGCTCGTTCAGGTGTGGTGATGATTCCAGAGGAGGACTTTGCTACAGTTGCCCGGGTCGTGGACAGCACCTACTCAAACACGAAATCTGTTGAGCCAGAAGAATGATTAGTTAAGATGTATATAGGTTAACTTAGTTCTTTCTTCCCTTCTTCTTGTTCTTTCCGCTCGTACTCCAACCCTCGTCATCAACGATAGGAACCTTGTCAGCACTCAAAGCAATGGCAGAAGACCACAAGTCACTGTTGCCAGCTCCCACCTGCTTTTCAACCGCCAGTCTTCTCTTCATGAACTCTTGAGCAAATCTACGACCATCCATGGTAGCAGAAGAGCTGTAGATAGTCTCAGAGATCAACTGGCTCGAGTCTGGGTGCAAAGGCAAAGTGGTGAAGATCTCGAGCAAGTCGTTTTTAGACACAGAGGGGTACAAGTTAGTCATTGCTGAACGGGCCCAAATCAAAAAATCTTCCCTCACCGCGTTGCCGTTGATAGAAGAGGAGTTAGTGTTGGTTGAAGAAGCAGCACGAAGCATCTGTGGAGAGATGGTGTTGGATCCGCCAACAGAGGCAGCATAAGAGGCTGGAGTAGACACTGGCTTCTGAGTTGGAGTAGCTTTCTTTCCAACAACAGTAGTCCAAGATTTTTCTTCCTTTGGAGCAGAAGCAGCCAAGGAGCTTGCAAGAGAAGCCTTTGGTGCAGTTGCAACTTTAGCGGCAGCGGCCTTGGATTTAGCAGCCTCAGCTTCCTCTCTCTGGATCTCAGCCAACGACTTTTTCCCTACAACTGGCTGCGATGGCTTGCTGGCCCAGTTGAAGGTTGGCTTTTCAGCAACAACTTCCTCTTTCGAGGAAGCAATGGCATTTGCCAAAGCAATCTGCTGCCTCTTCTCTGCCTTGAGCTGCTGTTCCTCACGCAAACGAGCGGCCTCCAATGCCTGAATCTCCTTCAAGGTCATGGCAGGTTTAGGTGGCTCGGTGTTGGCGCCAGAGTTCTTCGCCCATGGAGCCAATGCGGGCTGGGTCTCAGCCTTTGCTTCATTTTTGGTGATTTTTTCAGCAGGGGCCTGTACTTTAGGCTCTGGGTTGCTTTCTCTGATTGACTTCTCGACGCTTTCCTTGAAGTCTCTAGCAGCCTGGGCCTCGCTTTCCTCGGTAGTTTCCTTCTCTTCTGGCACATCAACAAAAGCACCTGGCATAGTAGGATCCTCGGGAACAGGCTCTGCCTGTTTGGCAGGTTGAGGCTGCTCATCCAAAGAAGGACGACGGTGGTCGTCATCGTTCAAAATGCCGGTCACCATAGAGCTGTGGATGTCATGGAGCACGGGATCTTCGTTTGTAATCTTGCCAATGTCAGACTCCTCAGCTGAAGCTGATCCAGTCAAGGAGGATGAAGGCACAAAGGGAGAGCTGACTCTGGAAATGGATTGCATTCCCGAGATCCAAGGAGAAGATGGTCCCTGGTTTCCCAAACCCGAAAGGTTGGTATTTACAGCACTTGGAGTCTGAGGACCAGCTGCCATTAATCCACTACCCGAGTTCAATCCCCAGCCAGAGTTGTTTCTCGACAAGCTGGGCTGCTGCTGCTGAGAAAGCTGCTGCTGGAGCAACGAGGGCATGTGCAATTGGCCAAAGCTTCCAGTCAAGTTTTGGCCCAAGTTGCCCAAGTTCTGTCCCAAGTTGGAGCCCAAGTTAGGACCAAGGTTCTGGCCCAAGTTCATGCCAACTGGGTCGATCCCAAACTGCGAGTTGGAGAACTGGTTCAGCTGGTTCATCAACAGGTAGTCACGGGAACCCATGAAATCAAAGAGGTTGTTGGAAGCACCCATGCGCATGGAAGCAGCGCCAAGGGACAGTGTGCCGCTGTTGGGCAAAAGCGAAGAGTATAAATTAGTGCCGCTGTTGAAAGCAGACTGGCCCTGCTGGGTGTTTCCGTTGGGAGCCTGTGAATTAATAGGCTCCTCATGCAAATGAGGTTCACGGCTTGCCTGGAAATTAGGAGGCACCTGGCTGGCCTTCAAATCCGGCAAAGGAACCTTGAAGGGCAGAACAAAGTTGTTGACGCCCTCGCAAAACTGCTTCAAGGTGTAGAAGTTCTGCTCTTCTGCCCTGCGAATACGCAATTCGAAGTCCAAGTACCCATCAGTAAGCCACTCTTGCATGACTGTGCCTGAAAAGGGGCCTTGCTCGTTTCCAGATGGGTCAAGATAAAGCCAGAAGATGTTTTCAGGCAAAACCAAGTTGGGGTCAGCAGCTTGGGGGCGATCTGGCGGAGCAAGATTGGGAGGGGGAGCAGACTTCTTGCCAAGGCTCATTTGCGCCATCTGGTCCTCTAAAGAGACATTTTGGCCTTGCTGGAGTTCGCTGGTGTGGCTCTGACCTTGCAAACGGTGGTGGTCTTTTTGCGGGCTGTCCACGGCAATCGGCTGGATCAGGAAGCCGCCCTGGGCCTGGTTTTGCAAACTCAAGTGGTATATTTCCTTGGGAACAGAATGCTTGTAGTTTTCATGGGATTTCGAGGCTGGGTTCTGGTTGAGCACTTGGTCCTTGACCTCGTACCATACATTGAACACTTCTTCGATGGAATACCTCTTGGATCCTTTATTCTGAGGGATGTTAAAGGAGTGGGAGGAGGTGTTGCTGGTCTCAACCGAGGATGAGGAGTCATTGGGCGAGTGGTCCTTGCCAGATCTGAGGTTAGTTGATGCCTGCGAGTCTTTCTTAGGTGAAACAACATACGTGATAATATGCGAGTCGGTTTGCATTGGAGTGGTGATTTTGGAATATTGCAGGAAGTTCAAGACGAAATTAAAGACTTTTGATGAACTGGGGAACTTTTTAGAAAAAAGACGATGAGACGGTGGTTTTGGTGAAGCCTCTATATGGAAAATTTTAATGCGGAACTTTTTTACTGTCGCGCTGATGTTTCAACGGCAGAGATTCAATGGTGTAACTATATCTATTTGTAGGAAGCTGTCAAGATTGTTTGATTCGTAATATTGTGTTGATCTAATTGTGTCATATCTAGTTTAGTTTGTGGCCAAAGACACCATCCACGGCTAAAACCTACCAAGCTGACATTCTCAAGCCAACGCAATGGGAGCTTCGAAATATGATAAGACTCAGGGTTTCAGAAATAAGTCATGACTTGAAATCAAGAATGCACATTCTGAACCCGTCAGGCCTCTTTCAACCTTTTCGAGCCTGGAAGGCACCAGGCACCATCTACAGAGTCAACCAAACGCTGAGTAATTGACCCAAACTCTTACTCTTTCACCTTGAAGTTTTCAATCTCCCGAAATTCAAATTCCAAGCTTTCTCTCCATTTCGCTGTGGAAGTCGGGCACATTCTGACCAGACTCAAATCCACCCTTGTACACGTCCTCCCAGTCGACAGTGGTTTCTCTGTTCAACAAAATATCCTTGTGCAAAGTGTCAGAACCTCCAAGAATAGATGGCTTGAAGTCAGTGGCATCAACGAGATCCAATTCCATGGTTCTACGGATTGGCTCACCAGCACCAAAAACTCTTCTATAAGTCTCCATTCTGGTTTCCTGTTGCGTTTTTTCCCAATTTTGAATTCTAGACTCCAAGGGGTGGCGATTGTTGAGCTGAGATGCAATATTAAGTGGTCCCTGTTGGGCTCTCAAGGTATCTTGCAATGCTGGGGTGTTTTCGGATGCCTCACCAAAGGCAACTGTCGAAACAGTAGAGGGGTTGGTGTTTTCTGGAACTGCACGCAATGACTGATGTTAGATTTGATTCATCGGAAAGTAAGCAATTGCTCAATATGATTGTACATACCATTCTTGTTATCTGGTGGCAATAGTGGTTGGTATCTTGTTGAGCGAGCTACTTGTCGATATTTAGTCACGTGCGCGGCCTCGTTTTGGCTGCGAATATAGTGGTTGCAGATGGAGTCAACCACCAGAGATATATTCATGTTTGATATAATTTATACTTTTCTAACGGGTCTGGAGATTTTGCTCATCCAAATCCTATTCAGCTTTAGATTTTCAGGGCCACTGGCCAGAAATTTGGGTAACGCCTCTTACATTCTCTCAACAGGCTCGTCAACCACATCGATAAGATGCTCATCCTTGTGCTCTGGGTCTTTGAGGAATTCAGGAACGAAGCGCCAGTTCTCTGGCTGTAACACACCGTTAAAGCAGAGCGTTCCAAATACCAAAGTAGCAAAACCAAAAAATTGCAAGAAGCTGAACGACTCCCACCTCAAAACCATGGCAAAGATCCACACCAAAAGTGTTCTGCAGCTGTCAATGGTCGATCTGGCAGTGGCAGAGAGCTCGTGGGTGAGTGAAACGCCACAGAAGTTAAATGTAGAGATGCAGACCATGATCGCAAGAGAAGATATGAGAACTTCACGCAGTGAGAACGTCTGCGACAAGGACTTGCCCAAGTTGAATGGAGAGTGTTCAAACTTTGCGTCCAGCTGCAACAGGCCCACAATAAAGTTTAGCAAAACCAATGAAAACGTCAAAATCACCACGCCAAAGAAGCCCTCGGTGTACACCAAACGTATGGGCGTGAAGTGGTATTTGGCAAGCACCTTTTCTTCCACCACAAACTGCACAGCCTGAAGAGAGACAGCCAAGATAATCAAGGCCATTCCAAAAATAACAAGAGCAGGCTCCTCTGCCGTGCTGTGTTCAGAACCCCTGCTGCCTGCGTAACCGACAATGCCGATCCCCAACGTCACAATCACCAAGGCAATCCACTCCAATGGTTTGATTCTTCTTTGCAAAAACAACACAGAAAGCACGGCAACAAATAGCACAATCGCTCCCCTGGTCATCTGGTATATGGAGACAGGCGTGTACACCAACCCCACATTCATACAAGTGGTAGCCAACATATCGCACACCGAAGGAATGGCTAGCACCAAGCTCGAGGCTTTTGATAGTGGTCTAGCAGACTCATTTAAAGGCTCATATTGAGCTCTTTTGGCGTTTTTCGCCCTGCTGCTGATGTAGTACACGATGTAAATTCCGAGCTCACCTATAAACATCTGGAGAGTCTGGATGGCCGGCTGTTCGAAGTTTCCATGCTTGGTGAAATCTGGATCCGAACAATTCTCCACACACTGATTATCCTGGTACTTGGTTAAGAGTGAATTGAGACACCCACACACCAAAGTTCCAGCCACTATGGCTATAGTGTGGAAAGACATGGGTGGTGGAGTTGGAGTTGGAATGGCTAGTTCCGCATTTGGGCACGCAGTTTCAGAGCCGTTTGAGGCCTGGATAAGGCAGGTTAAGCTGTATATGCAGGTGATTTGGGTCGGATAAGAAGATCCAGCAGCAATGGGACGATTTAGGGGAATTTAAGTCTTCAGCGGTAATTTTGGAAGTTAGGTTTGGTGAGAGTGGGCATTTTGGGTGGATTGAGCGATTGTGTGGGGAGATAGCATGTATGGTGTCCCGATTAGGAAGGTGAAGGTGGTGGATTCGTGCCGCACGATGGGCATCGTCTTGGGAAGCCAGTGTGAGGAAAATGGCCAGGTATTCCCCCACAATGGGGGTATTTCGGAGCCTGTAAAGGTATTTTTGGATTATTTGTAGCTCTTTGGAGGCCCCAGCAAAATTTGAAAATGATGTATGCTTTGCAGCGTTGTAAAACGCTGGGAATCGCTTGCGAAATGATGCTCTCCACTTCCAGAGCCCTCCACACCACAAACATAACCTTTTTGAACACTCTTTCAAAATCAGTCTACATGAGCGCCATTTTCAGCATCCCCTAAGCACCTCTCACCCCAAACATCCCCCGCTCCGGCCTCCCAGACTCGTCGTCTCCAGCGTCTCCCAGGGTTACCCGCACAAACGTCTACCGCACTAGCAGCAAAATTTTCTCCCTCTCATACTTTTCAAACCACACACTGAAAACACAATCATGTCTTTCCCACAAAGAGGCGGCAGAGGCGGCTTTGCCCCAAGAGGCGGATCCAGAGGCGGATCCAGAGGAGGTTTTGCTCCAAGAGGCGGTGCCAGAGGTGGTGCCAGAGGCGGTGCTAGAGGTGGCGCTAGAGGTGGAGCTCGTGGTGGAGCTCGTGGTGGCCGTGGTGGCGCTAGAGGCGGCCGTGGAGGCGCTCGTGGAGGTGCCAAGGGTGGTGCCAAGGTTGTCATTGAACCCCACAGACACGCTGGTGTGTTCATCGCCAGAGGTAAGGAGGACTTGTTGGTGACCAAGAACATGGCGCCAGGTGAGTCCGTTTACGGCGAGAAGAGAATCTCCATCGACGAGCCAGCCAAGGAGGAGGGCGCTGCTCCTACCAAGATCGAGTACCGTGTGTGGAACCCCTTCAGATCCAAGTTGGCTGCCGGTATCATGGGTGGTATTGACGAGTTGGGAATTGCCCCAGGCAAGAAGGTGTTGTACTTGGGTGCTGCTTCTGGTACCTCTGTTTCGCACGTTTCCGACGTTGTTGGCCCTGAGGGCTTGGTGTACGCTGTGGAGTTCTCTCACCGTCCAGGCAGAGAGTTGATCTCGATGGCCAAGAAGAGACCCAACGTGATTCCTATCATTGACGATGCCCGTCACCCCCAGAAGTACCGTATGTTGATTGGTATGGTGGACGCTGTCTTCGCCGATGTGGCCCAGCCTGACCAAGCCCGTATCATCGCATTGAACTCGCACTTGTTCTTGAAAGACCAGGGTACCGTTGTCATCTCCATCAAGGCCAACTGTATCGACTCCACCGTGGACGCTGAGACCGTGTTCGCCAGAGAGGTGCAGAAGTTGAGGGAGGAGAGAATCAAGCCTTTGGAGCAGTTGACCTTGGAGCCATACGAGAGAGACCACTGTATCGTCGTTGGCCGTTACGTCAGAAGCGGCTTGAAGAAGTAGCCGGGTTGGCATCATTGTATTTTAGCATTCAATAACAGAAAAGGATAACCGGATATACGTTCCATCGATGGACGAAGGACATCGAGTGTAGATAGGTGATTCAGAGGCTGTCATTGGCTTAGGCCACTGATAAGAGAGTGGTGAGTATGCAGGTTCTTCAAATTGTCATATTTCAAATCAAGTGGGTTGCCTCTTTCTTGCACCCTTCAAATTATGGTTCACTTCTATCTTCACAATCGCCAAATCTGACATTAAACCCGACTCGATTGTGGGAGGGCTCGCGAGTTACCTGCAGGATGCTCAACTCCGCTGGGTCACGTGCACTTATCCGCTGTGCTAGCGGGGCCTGTGTTGCCCTCTTCCATCAGTAAGCAACAACATCTACACATCTTTCGAAAAAAATATAAATACTCCAGAAAATCTACTTATACCCTGGACAGCAAAATCTCAAGTCTTCTTCCCCAGCTTATGAAAATTCCCACATTCACCATTTTCCACCTACGACTTGATGAATGAGCACGATACGAAACAGCCGATGGCAAGGCGGCCCTCCAACGTTATAGACCTTGTGAGTGATGGCGAAAGCTCCGGAGAACTGGGGTCCAACGAGCTTCGCCGTGAAAGTATCATCGAAATCATCAGTGACGAAGAACATTCCGATGATGATCTAGAGATCGTTGGCGAAAGTGAAACGGCCGAACCCGAAGACGACGATGTCCAGATCACAGGACAAACCCATGTAATGTCTCCGGCTATTCAGTATCCTGGAGGGCCTATGCATCCTCCTGTAATAAATCGAAATCCGGTGAGCAGATCTAGCACATCTACCACTCCTCCTACGCCTGTTCACATACAAAGAAGGAACCAAAGGAGGCGACAGCAGCTTCCCCGAAGAAGAGGGGCGTATATCACCGATGTTCTAGGCCCTAATGCCTACGAATACTTGCACAGCTTTGCCAGTCTACCTGCGGACCAGCAGGTATCGCTTTTTCATTTGTGGCATGAACATGAGACCAGAGATGACATTTCCGGCTCTATCATGGCCAGATTGGAAAGGGAAGATGAGCTGGCGCTCGACCGCAAGATCGAGAACGAGAAGATATATAACAGAAAGATGCTTCAGAAGAAAAGGCAGGAAGCGAAGGAAAATGACGAAATGCACACAACGAATATCTCGCCAGAGTCAAACCTACTATGCGAGCTATGTGGGATCCAGCTAGGTGAAGGTATACCCGATGACTTCACTCCCAATCCAAAGTTTAATGCACAGTTGGAGAAGCACGCCACAGGGAATAAGGTGCAAGCACCGTGGTTCTGTATGACACAGTGTTTGGTGACAGATCGAGCACTTTCCAAGCGTTCATTTGTTGCAAAGTGTGGGCACGTATTTTGCGGACGTTGCATCAAAAACATAGGCAATCGTCCTGCTGGCCGTCGTACGAAAAAGCAAGAAAAGGAAGTTTCGATCGACAACCCTGCCATCAGTGCTCCTCGAAGGTGTCCTGCCACAGAGTGCTCTCACCAGTTCTCTCGGGGCAAGCGAGCTTTTGTTGAGCTCTTTCTATGATTCATGAATAGACTTTCTGGTTAAATTTTGGGATTTCCTTGGTTGGTTGGGTACAGGCGGCACGGTATTAATAGACCCTCGTGATTTCGTTATTGAAATATAAACTCGTCATAAAAAACGCTATAGAACTGAATGATCGTAAAACTCGGCTAGTCCACCCTGGCCTCGGACAAGGTCAACGGCTTGATGTTGTTGGAGAAGATGGACGACCCGTTCTTGAATCTATTGATCTTCTTTAATTTCTCTCTGACCACCATGACGGGCACGTTCGACTTGGTGACCAAATAGTTGGACAATGAGCCCAACAAGACACCCTTAATGGCGCTCAGTCCCTTAGATCCCACCACCACAAGCGTGGGCTGGAGATTATCGATAAACTCCAAGATGAGATGACGGGGTATAGGATGGTGGATGATTTCGATGACAATGTGGATCTGTAGCTTGGTGAGTTTCAACAAGTTGAGCACCTGCTGTTTTGCCCGATTGAGCATATTGAGCCTGGCGGACTCTCTCTCGTTGGGCGAGTTGCCCTTCAAGCTGTGGTTGGCGTCGTTGTCTTCGATAACGCAGACAATAAACAACACAGAGCCATCCACCAAAACGGTTCCCAAGCACCACTCAAGGGCGAAAATCGACTCTGGACTGAAGTCCATGCAGAGAAGAAACATCTTCGGCTTGACCTTGGGGTTTATGAGCTGGAAGAAGTTACCACGCGTAATGGTCTGGATGACCCGGGAATGGGCAATGTTGGAGTCGATTTCTCCCTCCTTTATCGTCTCGTTCAACTGGGATGCAAACTCTGAGTCCAATTTGTCCTCCACTGCGGAAGTATAAGGTGCCATGAAGCCCTCACCGTCGGGACTGTCGGTTCCCTCGTGGCCTGCTTCTTTCTTGTCTCCGCTGTGTGGATGTGGCCCTCGCAAGTGCTCGTTCTCCTGGTCGATAATTTTTCGTCTGTACGCCTGGTATGTCTCCAACTTCTGTCTACGAGACTCTGCGTCCTGGTCACTGTTCAGGAGGTCCAACTCCTCCTTTCCGGTAAGTGCCTGCTTGTTCTGTGACAACTTCTCCACAATGTCATTGTCAACGTCGTTGCCGATGTTTCTGGCATTGGCCACTGCCCTCTCTGTGGCTGTCAACTCCTCGAGCTTCTTAATCGTCTGTCTGTCGTTCAAGTTAGAGTTCTGCAAAATCGTGGAGATCTCCAGCATCTTCTCGTCCTGGCACGCATAGTTCGGCAAGATGTTCCCCGTGCCGTCGTACTGGAACTTCTCGTTATCGTCGTCATCACTGATGTGCTCCTCCTCAGAAACCTCGTTGTCCCAGAGCGCGTTGGCACTATCTTCAGTATTTTGCTCATTTGGATCCTTCAATCTCTCCAGCGGATCGTGGTTCGTGATCGACCACTTCATGTCCTTGTTGTTGAAGTCGTCGTTCAGGGTCGAGGACGATCTGCTATTGCTGTTTGAGGGAGAGTGGGAGCGGCCTCTGGACATTGATTTCTGGATGATTGCCAATTTCTCGGCCTCTAATCTGGATTGGCGGCTCGCCATGTTGTGTCAAATTGGTCGAACGAAGAATAAGAATTGGTGTATAAGTTAGAGTTCGCAGGTCTCAGTAGGTGATTATATTGCCAAGCCCCGCTAGGTTACACCTATTTCGCACTCACCGTATCTTGGTGCATTCAGGTCATGACTGCGAATTGGCACGAGGGCTAGAGTGTTAGTGGAAAAGTTGCAAAAGAGGTATATCATACAAATTGATTGTGGCTTTCATTCCTCAAGCGATTGTTTTGAAATGCCTATATTTTTCAAGTGGCAGGGGTCTCAGGGTGCCAATACACTATTTTGCAGCCAAACGAGCGCTCTGCCGATGATAGAGAGTCTCCCAACTAGCGAGAATCTCCCAAAGAGTGAATTTCTCCCCTCGTTGTAGTCTCAAATGATCTTTATATCAGCCTTTGACTCACGCAAAGAGTACTGCCTGCCTTACTCGTCGTCCTCCTCGTCCTCCTCGTCGCTGCATTCGTCGAGGAACTCCACCAAGACATTGTCTCCCAGCTTGAGCTCGCTGAAATCTTCGATCAGCTCAGCCGTGCATGGCAACACCTGTCTGGGGAACGGCTTGAAGAGCTCAAAGTTGAACTCGAACTTGTCGTAAAACTCCTCAAACGTCAAGTCTGACTCCCCGTACTCCTCCCCATCTTCTTTCTCGAACAACTGGGTCTCAACAAATAAATAAACTGCCACTATAGGCAAGGTCTTTGGAAACTTCTGGATCACACGGCGCCCGTCGGGAATTTTGAAGGAAACCCTAACAGAGTCCTTTGGTGTGGCGTCCTTTGCTTGTTCCTCAAACCACTGTTTTTCGATAATGCTGTTTATGAACGTTCTTCTCGTCAATTCGAGCTCCTTCTTCAGCCTCTCCTCCTCCTCTTTTCTCTGGCTCTCAATCTTTTTCTCTCTATCCTGCGCTAAAGACTCCAAATAGGCTTCATCCTGTTTTTCCTTAAGAAGACGGCTCAATTCCATTTCCTGCTTGTCGTAACGCTTGGTCACAAGCTGAGGGTTATAATGCTGAACACTCTTCTTCAAGTTGCGGAGGACTCTGCTGACGACTTGCAGATCCTCGCTAGCCTCCTCATACATCACATTTGTTTTGTAAATGAGCGACATCGAAGACATCACCTGGGGGTTTCTTGTCACGTTTCCCACAAGCATCACGTAGGGAAGTCTTCTGACCTTGTAGGTTTGAGAAATTTCAAAAGCCTCTGGACTTCTGTCGATGTTTCCCAAGTATATGTCATGTTCTGGACATTCTTCTATAAGCAGTTTCATCAGCGGTGATGCCAAAAGCTTGCGAGCAAACTCTACGCTAGAGTCATCCACGAGAATGGTTGTAAGAAACCTGAAGTTCTTCTGACTATCTTCGTGGCACTTGTTGAAGTCCTGTGTTCGTATGGAGAGGTTGGTGGTATCAATGCCCTCGAGGTGGTTCATAAAATCGTAGTTTTCGTCATATTTGTCCCATGCAAACAGCCTAGGAAGGCCTCTGTAGAGGGAGGCGGCATTGAAGCCTAGCATAAACTTCAAAAGGTTGAAAAGCATAGACAAGGCCTTGGGAATAATGAGGAGAATGATCCATAATATTGACACCTTTTTCTCGGGAGCTGGCTGTGCAGAGACTTGTTTCTCGTTCGTGGAATCCACGAATGCTCTTCTAGACATGTGAATGCCTAGATCGAAATGCCACTGGTTGCCTATCTTGGGCGCTTTGGGTAGTTTGGGAAGCAAGTTATCTAGCACAAATTCATCGTGAAGGTTTCTGTGGACAGCTGCTGACTCGAAGCGTTCGAAGCCTGAAGCCAGCAGGCCCAACGAAGTCGCTTCTTCTATTGGAGAAGGGTTCCTCACCACGTTATCTAGACCTGATTCGAAGAACGAGAGAACAGCATTGTTCAAATTGAAGCTGTGGTTTTGAAGCAAAATTACGGACTTGTTTGCTCTATCCTCATCTTCTAGCGATACGTTTGTTATCGCCACGAACTCGTTGAGGATACCTCTTTCTTCTTCTGTTAAGGAGTCCATGGTGTGTAAGTGGTGAGACAGTGCTCAAGTGGTAGAAAGATCTACGTCACCTTCCTGCAGGTAGGATTACGAAACTCCAGGCTATGGACCCCCAGGCGAATTCATCGTGTCTGAAAGGGAAAGTCTACGATATAATGGTCAAGGGTTTATCCACATCACCAAAAATATGCTTATTATTCGGTGCCCTTTACGTAGCTAGGCTACTGTTGGGTGTTGGATGCGAGTGTGGAGGTCCCAGACAGGTCTGAGGTCGTCAGGGAATCGAATGGACAATAGCTCGATCTTTTTGTTGATTTTCCTTTTTATTTCATTTGGGGAAACTTGGGATAAGCTCGAACAGGCACTTCTTATCAATTTGAAAAAATTGAGAATTGGTGGCAGAATAGACAATTAGTTTTAGTCGAAGGGAAGGTCTATTTTGGCTGCAAAATCACTCCGCATTTAAAAGTTGCAAAGTGTTCTCGCTTCTGCAGTGGCATGAGCTCAAAATCTTTATAGTATTATACAAAAAAATAATTGACGAAGAGCCCTCGAATATTGACGATGTCCGAGTTTTGAAATGAAAATGGTTTAGCCACAAGCTTTGAGCCAAAGTCAGCACAACACACTTGCCATTGATCAGAGCTTGACTTTGGATAGCGCTGATCAAGTTCTTATTCTATTCAATTTCAATCGTTTTGGCAAGATCTGGGCGTTGAAATTCCATCGAATGAACCCTGTGGCACACAAAGAGGCAAAAATAGAAGTAAAACATCTTGAATCGACCTCTGAAGAAGTACACCTGCTGGTAATAACTTCATATATGAGCCTAGCGACTCATGAGTGACTCGAAGAATAACCGAGATGAGATTTGCTCTATCGTCAAATTGCAGTAAACTCTTTTAAATCTTGCTACAATGAAATAGGCTGATGTCTTTTTGCAATCCTCTCGAATCTACATCATTTTATGAAATACTTCGCTAGAGAGGCAAGATAATGCTAAGCCTTAGTGGGGCTCCACTTCGCTGTCCCAGCCACGCAATTGCAAAAATCCTAACCAAATCAGCCCACAACATGGTTTGCAATGCTGGCCCTGATCAAATCACGTACCATCCCCACCGCCTTGGCGATGTAGCAATGTCAGAAAATGTTTCCAGAACGACAAGAAAAAGCTTCAAGAATAGGAATAAATCAACAGATATATCAGAATCCATGAAAATAAAAGGACCGATAATAACGGCTTACACAAAACCAAACGACCCTGGAACTCAAACTAAAATCTAATCTCAGCAATCGGCATCGGCTCAGCCAAGAACATGGCTGCAAACCACGAACCCTACACACTGGCACACTCTCTCCAAAAGTTATTTATCCCCCTCCAAAATCAACAATCACAACGGTTTTCTGAGACACGGGAGAAGCCGGGCTCGACATCCGCCCGTCCGGCTCGTATCTTGGTTCCCCAGAATTCTGAAAACCCGGGGCGCAAATTGCACTTATTGGAGTACGGCGAGAAACGAAAGTGGAAAGCAAGTTATTGTGCCTGGCGTCCTTCACATGGCGCGGCCCAGTGGCAGAAAACGCCTGAGCTCCGGTTATGCGGAAAACCGAGGAAGCCCGAGAGCAACGAGAACACACAAAACAGGGAGTTTGTAAAAAAGAAGAGAAATATCAAAGGCTTTTTGATTTCTCAAGACTTGAATTTCATGTTTCTGATCTTTTCGCTTTTCAATATAATCCGTGCCCCGCCCCCGCCGAACGGCTGCCAGGATTGTTGACGGGTGTATCGCAGCCGGAACATCTTACAATGCTCGAGCGAGAGGGACCCGGAGAAGCGCACAAAATCACAACAGCAAATCACAAAGAAGCGAATCACAAAGATAGAATAGAATGGAAAATCCAAAAGGAGAAAGCTTTCGCCTAAGCATGTGCTGGCAACGGCTGCCTATCCGTAGGTGCTGGTACCGGTTTCTTTGCAGCCAATGCAACGTCCGCGGTATCTTCTGGCACATTTGCACCCAGGGTCCTCCACGACCCAGAGAGGAAGAGACAGAAGTAATGGTTCTGGAGAATTGTAGTTTCGTGAACGATCACAAAAATCTTTACCTACTATTCCCTTTTATTTTTTTTTTCTATTTCCTCCCTCCTGGCCTCCTCGGTATCGCGAGCTGCACTTTCCACCGACCCACCGTTGACCTGTTTACGGTCGCTTCTTTATGCACTCAGCTTTTTAGTCACCGAGCCAGTTTTTTTTTTCTCCCATCTAACAGCAACCTCTTTTTCCCAGGTGCCCAACAGATCTACCTGCCTAAGAATGTCCCGCTTTATCAAGTCCACATTCTTCAAAACGTCCCTCGTGTCTGCGTCGGTGGTTGGTGCCGGCGTGGTGTATCTCGATTTTGTGAAATCGCCAAACCCATCCAACTTCAAGAACTCGTACGAGCCGCTTAGAAAAAAGCTCGACACCCCTCCTTCGAGAGAGGAGCTTTTGGATACCGTCAAGAAAACCGAGAAATTCGACGTGTTGGTCGTCGGTGGTGGTGCTACCGGTACCGGAACTGCCTTGGACGCTGCTTCTCGTGGTCTCAACGTGTGTCTCTTGGAAAAGTACGACTTTGCCTCTGGAACCTCGTCCAAGTCGACCAAAATGGCCCACGGTGGTGTGAGATACTTAGAAAAGGCGATTTTTCAGCTCTCCAAGGACCAGTTGGACTTGGTCATTGAGGCCTTGAACGAGAGAGGTAACATGCTCAGAACCGCTCCCCACTTGTGCTCCATCCTCCCTATCATGATCCCTGTCTACAAATGGTGGCAGGTGCCCTACTTCTTCATTGGCTGCAAGATGTACGACTGGTTTGCTGGTCACCAGAACTTGAGAGCCTCCACCATCTTCTCTGCTGAAACTTTTAGTGCCATTGCTCCTATGATCGACACTGCCAACATCAAGGCTGCCTGTGTGTACCACGACGGAACTTTCAACGATGCCAGATTTAACGCCAGTTTGGCTATAACCGCTGTTGACCACGGTGCCACGGTGTTGAACTACATGGAAGTCAAGCAGTTGTTGAAGGAAGACGGCAAGTTGGTCGGTGCCCTTGCTGTTGACCGTGAGACCGGTGAGGAATACAGAATCAAGGCTACCGCTACCGTTAACGCTACTGGTCCTTTTGCTGATAAGCTTCTCGAGATGGACGAGGACCCTCAGGGCTTGCCTCCCAAGCAGGAGCAGGCTCCAAGAATGGTTGTGCCCTCTTCTGGTGTCCACATTGTCTTGCCTGAGTACTACGGTCCTGCCTCGATGGGTTTGTTGGACCCATCCACTTCTGACGGTAGAGTTATGTTCTTCTTGCCTTGGCAAGGAAAGGTTCTTGCTGGTACTACTGACACGCCATTGAAGAAGGTTCCTAACAATCCTGTGCCTACTGAGGAGGAGATCAGTGACATTTTGACCGAATTGCAGAAATACGTTGTTTTCCCAGTTAACAGAGAAGATGTCTTGTCTGCCTGGTCTGGTATCAGACCATTGGTGCAGGACCCATCGAAGATTCGAAAGGGCAAGGACGCCAAGTCTGGCACCCAGGGTCTTGTTCGTTCTCACTTGGTTACTGTCTCTGACTCCGGCTTGGTCACCATCTCCGGTGGTAAGTGGACTACCTATAGAGAAATGGCTCAGGAGACCGTGGACACTTTGGTCAAGAGATTCGACTTTGGCAGCAAGAACTTGAAGCCTTGCCAGACCAACAAGCTTTTGCTTGTCGGTGGTGAAGATTACTCCAAGAACTACTCTGCTCGTTTGATTCACGAGTACAAGATCCCATTGAAGTTGGCCAAGCACTTGAGTCACAACTACGGCTCCAGAGCTGCCCTCATCTTGGAATTGTACCAACAAAGCGACTACAACAAGTTGCCCATCACCTTGGCTGCTACCCACGAGTACGTCCCAGACGAAAAGGGCAACTCGGACGGCACCATTTTGTCCTACCAGTCTTTCGACGAGCCTTTCACCGTTGCTGAGTTGAAGTATTCCTTGAAGTACGAGTACATCAGACACCCTCTCGACTTCTTGGCCAGAAGAACTAGATTGGCCTTCTTGAACGCCAGAGAGGCCTTGAGCGCCGTTGACGGTGTTGTTGCAATCATGAGGAGCGAGTACAACTGGGACGACGAGACCACCAAGAGATTGTCCGACGAAACGAAGGAATACATTAGCCTGATGGGTATTTCTTCTCAAAAGTTCAACGTAAGCGATTTCGTTGTTCAGTAATTAATGCCCCACGACCCAGGCAAAAATAATATTGCCTATTTATTAAACTCAATAGATTTAGATACATCCCATGATCAGACAATGAAAAAAATTGATTAATAGAAATGGCTGCAAATTCGATAACGGCGTCCGGCACCTGGTCGCCGCAACGTCTACATCGTCAGTGCTCACGTGCTTGCACGTCTAGTATAGCATGAACAGACCGAAATACCTTCTTTTCGTATTTCTAGCTATAGCCGTCGTGTGGATTTCAAATTTATTCAAAACCACCAAGAACTTCAAAATGGCTCTTTCGGATCATCCGTACTCAAAGGAATTGAAGATTGCCTCGCTTGCAGTCAAGAGAGCATCTCTACTCACTAAAGGACTCAGTGATTCCATCGTTGAAACCTCGAAAACAGGTACACAGATTAAAAACGACAAATCGCCCGTCACAGTCGGAGACTATGCTAGTCAGGCTTTAATCAACAACGCAATCCGTCTCAATTTCCCAGGAGATAAGATCGTGGGTGAGGAAGACTCTCTGTCGTTAAACGATGGCTCCGAGGAGGCCAAAAAGCTCAGTGACAGAATTTTAGAGCTTTTGAGGGAGACTCAAAAAAAGACGCTGGCTTCGTCTGAGTACCTAGGAGAGCTCAAAACTCTCTCTGAAGTGTATGAAAGTATCGATTTGGGTAACTATGAGGGCGGTAACAAGGGCCGTTTCTGGGCGCTTGATCCTATAGATGGCACCAAGGGATTCTTGAGAGGAGACCAATTTGCTGTTTGCTTGGCCCTAGTTGAAGACGGGAAGGTTGTTCTTGGTGTCATTGGCTGCCCCAACTTGCCAGAGCATATTACGCTGAACGAGGAGCAGTCTGGTAATAAGGGCGGTTTGTTCTCTGCAATCAAGGGTGTTGGTGCTTTCTACACTCCTCTCTTCACCACAAACGAATTTACTCCCTTGAAGGATCAGCAGCAGATTCACATGACCGGTGAGACCTCTCCAGGCACCTTGAAGGTTGTGGAGGGTGTCGAAAAGGGCCATTCTTCTCACTCCACCCAGTCTCAGATAAAACAGCAGTTGGGATTCGACGAGAGCACTGTGGCCAAGCAAACAATTAACCTCGATTCTCAGGTGAAATACTGTGTTTTGGCCAAGGGCCAAGCTGATATTTATTTGCGTCTCCCAGTCAGTGATACTTATAGAGAAAAGATCTGGGATCATGCTGCTGGCAACGTGCTTGTTACAGAGAGTGGTGGCCAGGTTGGTGACATTACGGGCCAAGAGCTTGACTTTGGCAAGGGCAGAACTCTCGATTCCAAGGGTGTGATTGCAGCCAACAAGGCTATTTTCCCCAAGGTGATTGATGCTGTGAAGAATGTATTGAGTCAGTAGTCTATGTACAAGAGGTCAGCGTTTGCGCTAATCCTGAATTTCAACAACGTAGTAGTTCTGCTTTCCTGATCTGACGAGGAACAACTTCTTATCTATCAAATGGTTGTCTTTGTCGAAAAGAACAACATCGTCTGGATCGATGAACTGGTCCCTGTTCAAGCCGAAGTAAACGCCACCGCCTTTGATCAACTTCTTTGTTTCGTTCTTCGACTTGTTGAAAATCTTCGAGAGCAAGGTGCTCATCTTGATGTCGTCGGGGTTCGGAAACGAGCTGAGCTGGATCTTCTGCAAGATGCCAGAGTTCTTGAACTTGCTTATCAATTTATCAGCCGTGATGTCATCATCGAATGGCTGATCAGGCGTGGGAAACAAGAAGCTGGTGATGTAAGCCATCTCGTCTCCTACACCTGGTCCGTGTATCATGTCTACGACCTCTCTTGCAAGGACACGTTGGGCTATTCTGTTTGCAGGGTCCTGCTCATGCTTCTTCAAAACCACTGAATCAATAGCCTCGTCAGGCAAAAGAGTAAGTGTTCTCAAAAGCTTGTTCACGAGGTCATCTGGAGCATTGACGAAAAATTGATATAATTGATAAGGCGTCGTGAGCTTACTGCTGATGAAAACAGCGTTTCCAGCAGACTTCCCGAACTTTTCTCCAGAAGCTGTGGTGAGCAAAGGAACCGTCATTCCGTAAGCAGGCAATTCAGCACCTTTCTTTCCCAAGCCGCCAAATTGACGTTGTACTCGAGAGATAAAGTCAGTGCCAGCGGTGATATTGCCCCATTGGTCGTTGCCTCCAAGCTGGATGTTCACGCCCTCATTCTTGAATAAATGCCAGAAGTCGTACGCCTGCAACACCTGGTAGGCAAATTCATTGAAACCAATACCCTGCTGAGACTGCAAACGAGACAGAATCGAGTCCCTAGCAAGCATTTGGGACACCCTGATGTGGGTTCCGTAGGTCGACAAGAAATCGAGGAAGGTGATAGACTTCCACCAGGACGCGTTGTTTGCGCTACTGACTTGGCCAACGTTTAATGTTTCTATCTGTCTGGACTGGGCATACTTGATGCCGTTTTGAAAAAAGGTCACCATCTGCTGTTGGATCTTTGCAACATTGTCTTCCCTTTTGCTCTCTTCAAGCATGGCTCTTTCCGTTTTTCTGCCACTTGGGTCTCCAACGGCACCGGTGGCACCACCGACAAGCCCCACAATATCATGGCCTCTGAGAACGAAGTGGAGAAGCACCATGAGAGGAAGCAAGTTTCCCAAATGTAGAGATTCGGCCGTAGGGTCTGCTCCACAGTAGAGTTTCATCTTTTTGCCATTGCCCTCAGTAAGCTTGTACAAATCATCGCTAGTGAGTGACTCGAGAAGGCCTCTGTTGAATAAGTGACCAACTAGAGATCCGTCAAAGTCTTTCTTGAGAAACTCAGGTTTCGTGAGTTCTGCCACCGAAGGCACAATAGAGATTGTTTCTGGTGGGAGATCGGCGGTGGGAATGTTTGACAGCAATGTCCTCCTTATTAGGAGAGAGGGTTTATATGACGCTCTGACAAAGGCAGAGCTTCTTTGGTGAAGTAGTCTATGCATAGGCTGGTGACTGAAGATTCGCGATTGTATTAAGTGGTACACTGAGATATGAGATCTGGGTGCAAACTTCCTACCCCATATTACACAGAGGTAGATACAACTAGAGGAATAAGAAGAAAAAAAAAGCAGCAGAAGGTTTGGATTTTTAAAGAAGCAAAATCGACACAATCCCATTTCTGTTAAGTTAATCGGTAAGATTTCATATTTCGATTCTTCATCGAGTCCATCTATTGTCTCTGCTGAGAGAGAATCGCGCATCTCATCTCTTACAGTAGAACTCGAACTACAATGTCTCCAGGGCCAGCGCCAGTAGACGGTACTGGATCCAAGAAGAGAAAGAGAAAGAGATCAAAGAAGTCAAATTCCCAGCAGGAAGATGTGGAGACAGAAATTAGCACCCATAGGGTGAACAAAAAGACCAAGTTCGATGAGGAAGACTCAAGCATACCGAATGGAACTGTCGCAAAAGATCCCAAAGAGGCTGAAACCGCAGATTCTTCAAAGAAGGGGATCACGGTCGAGGTTGAACAGCCGAAAGAACTTCAAAAACCTTTACTGAAGGAGAAGCCTGCTGAAGAGAAGATCAAAACGAAAGATGTGCTGAAAGATCCCAAGGCCCAGCCGTCTCAAGACATTAAAGAAAAGAGAAAATCGAAGGAAAGCAAAAAGCCAAAACGTTCAGTATTCTACGAAGGATCAGATGACGACGCTGACGAAGAAGACGGCACCTCTTTCCAACTCGGCCTGAACACCTCCAGAGCTGCTCTCGAACAAAAAGCCAAAAGCTTGCTCGAATCCCGAAAAACTCTCCCGATTTACCAGCATAGAGAGAAAATCACCCAGTATGTGCAAAACAATCAGGTCGTTGTCGTAATTGGTGAGACCGGTTCGGGTAAATCTACTCAGATACCGCAGTTCTTGCTACCGCTCAACAAAAAAAGGATAGCAGTGACTCAGCCCCGTAGAGTTGCGGCAGCATCTTTGGCAGCCAGAGTTAGCGAGGAGCACGGCTGTCGTTTAGGAGAGGAGATTGGTTATCAGGTTCGTTTCTCCAATATCACATCCTTCAAAACCAAGGTCAACTACCTCACCGATGGTATGTTGATCAGAGAGCTAATGCTTGACGACAAGCTATCTAAATACAGCACCATCGTCATTGACGAGGCGCACGAGAGAACAGTGCTTACAGATCTTACTCTCGGATTCTTGAAAAACTTGATGAAGAGTGGTAGGAGGAAAGATCTCAAGGTGGTAGTCATGTCTGCCACATTGAACGCTGAGCTTTTCAGCAAATTCTTTGATCATGCTCCCATCCTCTATGTCGAGGGAAGAATGTATCCGGTGACTAAACACTACCTCAGCGGGTCATCCGAGGATATAGTGGACACAATGGTCAAAACTGTGGTGCAAACGAATATGTCTGAGCAGGAGGGTGACATCTTATGTTTTCTTCCCGGTCAGGAGGAGATTGACAATTGCGTCACCATTTTGAATACATTATCTCCTCAGCTACCGAAAGAGGCGCCATTGATCGTTGCTTTGCCTCTCTATGCTGCATTATCTCCAGCTCAGCAAATCAAAATTTTCGAAAAGATGGGTCCTAGGAAGAGAAAAGTCATTTTGGCAACGAACATCGCAGAAACATCCATTACAGTCAGCGGGGTCAAGTATGTTATTGACTCTGGTTTAAGAAAGGTGAAGGTCTGGAGGCACCTGCTTGGGTTGTCTACTTTGCTTACCACACCCATTTCTCAAGCTTCCGCCAAGCAGCGTGCTGGTAGAGCTGGTAGAGAGAGTGCTGGTAAGGTTTTCAGACTCTATTCGGAAAAGGTATTTCTCAACAAGCTTCCGAAGCAACAGGAATCTGAGATTGTCCGTAACGACATCATTCTTCCTATTTTGACGTTGAAGAAAATGCATGTTGAGGATCTTCTCAATTGGGCATGGCTTGAACATCCTGGAAAAGAGGCGATTTTGGGTGCTCTTCAGACTTTACACTATTTGGGCGCTCTTGATGATGCCGGTAGAATTACACCACTTGGGTTCAAGATGGCAGTCTTGCCTCTTCCTCCTTCCCTCTCTGCCGTGTTGATCTCAGCAGTGGACTATGGGGTCGTCCAGGAGGTCATTGACATTGTCTCGTGTCTCTCTGTGGACAACCTTATCCTAAATGTCACTGGTAACGGAGACCTCAGAGACGAAATAAACTCGAAGAGAAGACAATTCTGTCCTTTGGGTGCAAAGATGGGTGACTTAATTGCCCTCAAAGAGTACTTCAACTACTTCCAGGAGCTCAACAACTCTCACAACACAGCAGAGTTGAAACTATGGTGCAAGGACATGTTTTTCAGCTACAAAGGGTTTAAAAACGTCCTCCGAGTGAGGAAGCAGATCACAGACTACATGCTTTCCACCATCAAACAGGACGACTCTATTGCACAAGCCGAGAAAGAACGTCAGCTACAAAAGTTACAATCACAGCTTAATTTAGGTCATGTCGAAGAGGAAAGTGACGACGAAGGCTTCCGGGGACTTACCAAATCATTGGACGTGCCGTCCATTCTCAAGTCATTCCTCAAGGGATTCGCTATCAACACTGCCATTGGCATGCCAGACAGGTCTTTCAGAACATGTTCAACGGGACAACTCATAAGCATACATCCTTCTTCCAATTTATTTGGAAAAGGTAACATAGACGCTGTCATGTATATCGAGTTCGTGTACACCGCCAAAGCCTACGGCAGAAACTGCTCCGTCATTGAGCTTTCTTGGCTCCAGGAGGTCGCTCCACATCTCTTAGGAGGATCCAAAGTCAGCATTAACGAATGAGAACACTAAATATAGAATAATAGAACAGCTTTAGAAACTAGGAGTTGCAGCCATTTTGTGGTGCACGGAGGTCACCATGTACAATTAAGCGAGACGTCAGAATAACGTACCTAATGCATTGATGTCTAAACATGAACCAATACCACTAATAGTTCCCGACAGCAATTTCGAGGAGAATCGCCAAACAGATGACCCTAGATATAGGTATTTCATCGGCTACCTCATACTTATTTCAACATGGATCCTATTCATAGTGTCGATCAACTCCATGTTCGAGATCTGGAGATTCATGATCTCCCCTTTGAATGTTGAAGGTACTCAAAAACTATACAATACACTCAAAAGCTTGTTTGAGACGGTTGATTACTATGTGGTGAGCTTGTGGTGTGCTTATGTAGTGATGTGGTGGTGGGCTGTGGCTTCATGGCTAGGTCTCAAGCTATTCCGTCAATCCAAAGGTCTTCAAACTTAGCTTTTGTCCGTCCATCCAAAGGATCTCGAGCCAGTTCTTATTCACCGTTTTCCCCTCGTGCTTTGGTCCACTCCGCACTTCCCGTTTGTCTTCCCTGTGGGGTACTTGAAGAGGTGGACTCCTTAAAAATTGGCTTGCTTTTAAGACTTAGAAGCTCCCTGTTGTGCACAAGTATGAGCTCGTCATACAATTTTTCGTATCCGTCTCCATCCGCAACCGGCTCAATATGACTGTGCCAAAACATCAACATTAGACGAGCATTGAGACATTTGATGAAATTTTTGATAGCCTCCTCGCTCGACACAACTGATGATTTCGGTATGCGCTTGTCCTCCTTGGTGATATACTTGTCACTGAGATCAATGATGTAGTTGTTGCCTACTCCAATAACATAGCTCATCAGCTTTCCCCAGTTTTCACAATATAGCGACGGCTCGTCAAAGACATTCTCACAGGGGTCAAGATGAATCCATCGTTTCTGTTTGTTGCTATAGTATTCACACCAAACATGGTCCTCCTTGTTCCAGATATAGCGGAGTTGAAGGGCTGACCCAACAACTGCTTGAAGGACCAACATGAAGCAGTTGACCCATTCTCCGCAACGACCGCATCTAGTTTCTAGAAGCTTTGTAGGGTTATTTATTCTAGGAAAATCGACGTTTATCCCGCAAGTCTTGCACCTGTACTTCTCTATCCGGCCGATCTCATCCGGGTTGACAGAAGGAGGCCCGCTCACCCCGATCAGCTCGATGTTATCACCGTCCTGTCCGCATTTTGTGCATTTTGGCTTGTTGACCCAGCGAAAGAAGTCACTTTTGAAGTATGAGAGGGTCTCTTGTACTAGTAGGTCTTCGTATCCCCATACTTCGGATTCTTCGTTCTTTTCCCGTTGGTCAAGCCTTTCGAATATCTTGCCGAGGTCAATTGCATCCAAGGCCTTCTCTATATTCTCCTCATTGGTGTAGCGTTCCATGTCGTGAACTAGGGAAGTGATAGTATTGGCGATTTGGGCATCTCTCTGATCTCTCAACCGGATCTGACGCTTTTGGTCTAGTTTGGCGGCATCTTCAAGTAAGCACTTGGCATAACAGGATATCAATCGTTTGCTGAGATTGCTCCAGTCCGACTCAACACCCATGATCTGGCAATGTAAAAAAATCGAGCTTTACGAATTTCTCAAGATAAGCATATATTGCTAAACCGTACGAGAGAGACGCAAAAATAACGACAACTGCAGGACTCGAACCTGCGCGGGCAAAGCCCAAAAGATTTCTAATCTTTCTCCTTAACCACTCGGACAAGTTGCCTGATTTAAAGTTTCGGGAGGGTAAGTGAAGTAGGTGAAGCAAAGATCATGATTATGTAAATACTTCATTTTTTACTATCTACGTATAATTTATGTGTTCAAGAGCCCAAATTTTGAGTTTAGGCTGCCAGAATCAAGAATTAGGGAAGTACTCTTGGTAGACACGTGATCTGATTTCCAAGCATTAAATTTATAGTAGCATCTGCGACCACTTTAACTACACCACTTGACATCATGGCCAAACAAGTGCAAAAGAAGAAAAAAGCACAAGTTGCTAAAACTGTCGAGCCTCAATTGGAGGCAGAGACAAATAAAGGAAAACTCAATCCCTATCTCGAAACCCCCTTGTACGACCTTTTACATGTGTTCGAGAAAGCACCTGACCAGTGGGCAGCCAGATATATCTTGATCTTGAGTGCTATCTTACTACGAGGCGCTGTTGGACTTGGCCCTTGGTCGGGAAAAGGCGAAAAACCAATCAATGGTGATTTTGAAGCACAGAGACACTGGATGGAGATCACTACTCATCTTCCTATCAATAAGTGGTATTTCTACGATTTGCAATACTGGGGCCTTGATTACCCTCCTTTGACTGCGTATCATCTGTGGATTTGTGGAATCATTGGTAGTCTTATTGATAGTAGCTGGTTCGAACTCGATAAGTCCAGAGGACTCGAAACTTCAGCTATTAAGACTTACATGAGATATACCAGCATTATCAGTGAGCTTGTCGTACTCATTCCTGCTATTCTCCTGTTGGTGTCTTTGCTAGGCGGCAAGAAGTTGAAGCTCGCTAGAATGCACCAAATTGTCGTGATTGCTATGGTCATTTTTCAGCCACCATTGATACTTATAGATCACGGCCATTTCCAATTCAATTCCATTATGCTCGGATTCTTCTTGTTCTCGGTCTCGGAATTGCTCAAAGACAACTTGATGATGGCATCAGTTTGGTTTGTGTCTTCCATATTTTTCAAACAAATGGCACTTTACTACAGCCCGTTCATCTTTTTTTACATCTTGTCCAAGCTTTTCAAGCCTCACTCTACTTTAAAGCTGACAATCGCCTCATTTGATATTCCCAAGCTATTTGCAGTGGGCACCACGGTGCTTATCACCACTGGCGCCATTTTCTTGCCTTTCTTCATTGCTTCCCAAGACACTACGGAACTCGAAAATGTCGTGAGACAAATTTTCATCAGGATGTTCCCTTTCGAAAGAGGTCTTTTTGAGGATAAAGTGGCAAATTTCTGGTGTGTCACCAACATCCTTTTCAAGTATAGAGAACGCTTTACGCACGAACAGCTCAAGCTTCTCTCGCTCGCTTTGACATTGGCTTCAATCGCCATACCTTGTCTCTCCACTCTCTGGAAGAATATCAGGAGAAAGACGACAAATCCTTTGCTTGTCATCTACGGCTTCAGTGCTACAGCTTGGGGCTTCTACTTGTTCTCATTCCAGGTACACGAGAAGACAGTTTTGGTGCCTTTAATTCCATCAACATTTTTGTTACTCCTGACAGATGTGAACATGATCGGAATAGTCCAATGGATCAATAACATCGCAAGTTTTAGTCTTTTCCCTTTGTTAAAGAAGGATGGCTTGGTTCTTCAGTACTTCACCCTCACTCTTCTCATCAACTGGTTCATTGGAGGATTCAACAAGCCAAGCAAGAGCTTGCTTTGGCCCAAAGACCTGCCATTCTTAGTGAGACTTGTCGTTGTTGGATCTTACGTCGCAGCCATCTCCTTCCATTTAGTTGAGTTTATGTTTGACCCACCGGCAGGCCTTCCAGACTTGTGGGTAATCCTCAATTGCGTGATCTCGTTTGGTTGTTTCTCATTCTTCTACTTGTGGTTGATCTACCGGATCTTGAAGATCTAAAGCTGAGGGGCTACAAATGAATCTAACGGATTTATGCATAATGAATATTTAACTGCACTCTACTTGAGGGGCCAAGACCGAGTCATCGTGACTTTCTGGAGGCTTCGGTGGTTTGATATCGGATGAGACGTGAGGGTTTGATGATGCAAAGGGCCATCATTATAGGTCCTGAATTGCCAGCATCAGACTGTTCTGTGTCTGAGAGACATAGTCGATGAATAGTGAGACGGTGTGGACTAAACTGACTTGGAGATCAACGATTTCGAATTCAAGATAGCTCTTTAGCACTTACAGAATCCAACCATGATGTTGCCGAAGAAGGCTGCGGTGGAACTCAAGCAGCCCTCTCCTGTTGAAGGACAACAGGCGTCACAGGCACCAAAGCAAATGAGACAATCCTGGCAAAATTCCGTACATTCGTTGGTTTCTCTGTGGTAGCCAGACCAGGTCTCTGACACAGTTTGCATGGAGGGACGATTGGACTCGCCCATGGGAGACTGTTCCAGCGGTTCCCTCTTTATGACTCCGTCAATCTCATTTCCGGCGAGAGTCAAACGGCCGTCACTATCCTGAGCAATTGTGTTCTTTGGCTCACTATAGAAGTCCTCAGTAGAGCGGCTGGACAGAGACATGGAATTGTGAAACTTGGATCGGAAGTGTCGGTATCAGCGATAGAAGGAAATGTGAGCACGCAGCAAAGTTGGCGATGCAATTCTAGCGATTTTCTAAAACGGAAGTAATTCTAAGACTGTGAGGAAAGCCAGAAAGACAGCAAGGGTCTAGATAGACGAGGCCATGATTCAAGCGAAAATTTGGCCCCACTGCGTGCATACATATTTGCGGCACTATCTGAATGAATACCTTCGTGGGTACAGGGCTTCGCGATGTAAGCGAAAAATAAGGAAAGCGTCTTTCGTGGGGAAGTGCCCATGAGTGTTCCATGGACGAACTATTGGAGAAAAAGACCGAACTCCTCTCGCTCTACTACCCCGGCTACTGTTCCGATATTCTCCGGGACATTTTGGTGAGTTGCAGCGGCGACATCGACAAGGCGAAGGCGCTCATCGAGGGCCCCAAGGCTCATAAGCTGTTTGCTGCCGTGCAGAGCACCCTTACGTCTCACGTGAAGAAGGAGGTGCTGGAGAAGGAGGAGGAGAGAAAGAGGAAACTGCCCAAACTGGGCGAGTTAGAATCTAGCTTGACTACAAAAAGGGTTCGACCGGCTCCATCCGAATCTGAAACTGGCACTGCGAACAGAGTACGGGCGCCTCAGATCACCCTTAATACACCAGAGGACGTGGAAAAACACCTCGGACGGTGGGCGCTGCTTGAACTCAAATTCTTTCCAAGAGACGTCGCTGACGACCTTCTCGCAGAACTAGCCGCCGCAAAAGACAAATTCAAAACCCGCCAGTTCTACCTTTTCGGCAATCTATGTACGCTGGACGTGCTCACGACGGTTTTTGCAGCCCGCGACAATGACTGTCCCAGCTTGGTGTACAATGGGCTTCCAGTGGCAGGTGCGAATCTGAAAGGTCCGAACGAGTACTCGCGTCGGTTTGAAACGGCTGCAAAATACCTTGAGGATGCGATGAACGAGCGGGTAATCCCGCTGAATCCTAGACTTCCGCTTCAGCGAAAGGAGAGGTGGACGGCGGGGTTCTGTGTTGCAAACAGATACCAAAAAATGTCAAACCACTTGGACTGGCACTCCGACAGGCTTTCTCATATTGGGCCGCACAACTACATCGCGTCGGTGCTGCTTGGGCTGACAAGAATCTTCAAATTACGATCTACCTACGACCCAAACGGGCCAGTATACCTGGTGCCTTTACCTCACAACAGTCTCTTTATCATGAAGCCTGGGTGCCAGGAAGAGTTCAAGCACACCTTGGCGCCCATGTCGCGGACGCTTCTGTTGCATCCGGAAGTGGGCTCGCTACGCATTGGGCTCACTTTCCGCCATTATCCCGCTGATTTTATCCGCAACGTGCCCAAGTGCCGCTGTAATATACCCATGATGCTTCGAAGAGCGTTCAAGAGCGCAAAGACAAAGGGCACCTACTACTGGCTGTGCGAGAACGTCTACCAGAACAAGGAGTGCGGGACGTTCCACTGGGCTGATCTTAGTAATTTTGAGGGCCATTTCGTGGCAGCGTCGGTGGAGTCGGCCTCGAGGTGGCTTGCAGACGAGGAGGTGAGGGAGGTGAAGAGTTGAGATGTCATCAGCAGCACTCTTCAGAACCGATGGAAGGCTTGAATTGCAATGATGTTAAAATTGCGTTCTTGTATCACAGTCAAACTTGAAGTCGATCGCATACTTATAGGACTATAACGTGAGCAAGAGCACGCCTGCTGAACTTCGGTGTTGACCAAGTTCATGAGTGAGTAAATTGACAAACGATCAGAGGTCAGGTTTACATTATACCTACAAGCAACGTAGAAACATAATTTAATGATCATTTGCGTGATTGGAATTGGGTACTTCGTTTTGTTGAAGAAAATCACATCATCATTTCGTTATAGAGATAAAAACTACTAAGTATCCCTATTTTCCGCCATGAGCCTTTAACCGTCTTACTAATGAACTGATATTAGATCTATGTTCAAAGCCCTCCAAACTTTTTACTTAAATACAACGACCCTCGTTAGATCTTTTGCTCGTCTATGACAGGTTCTACTGAGAGCCGCATGGGGTAAACTCAAGCCTGCTTTCCTTATCCTCCTCAAAATCAACTATCGAAAACTTTGCAAAGCCACTGATTCATGATGGTGTAAGCTTCACTATTGGGAGTTTAGTCGCATAAAAGAATGGCCTCCATCGGATCACAAAACCTCGTCGTCTAAGACATGTGTTTGGCCTAGTCGAGAGACACAAAAAATTAAATTTGGGGCACAATCAATTGAAGTTGGATGCTACAATAGTAAGCATATTACAATATCTTTATTTTAAAGAGTCAAGATCTGTTCATACTTTGCATATATCGTAGTATAACCCATTATACATTAGCTGGGGCGTATGCTGAAAGGATTTTCAACATCACGCACGTATCATAAGTGGTCGCTTTAGTGTTCCCAGTAGGCTTTTTCATTAACTCTTTGTGGTACTGCCATTCCAAATAGTTCCAATTGGAAGACTAAAAGAAGTATGCCGGTTAAAGCAACAGCTAGTCTGGTATGCCATCTCTTGCATTTGAAGATCAGGGCAACAATGATTAGTGTGAAACACACCATGAAGGCGACGAGCAAAACGGTGGCATCTTCCATTTTGATTCTAGTGAATTTTGGTTGTTATCGGCTTTGTTTATTCAACAATAAGGCACACCCCTTCGCGAGTATATACAAATGGGATATTATCAGCTTGAATCGTCATTTTGTATTGGCTTTTTGAATCAATTCGAATAAAGCTCTTCGATTAATTTGGAAAGACCCTCGAAATGACATTGGTTTGTTGGACTCTTTGAAATTCATATCCAAAAGACCACTCAAGTCTGGGGCTGTTTGGCTGCAAAAAATAACGACAACTGCAGGACTCGAACCTGCGCGGGCAAAGCCCAAAAGATTTCTAATCTTTCTCCTTAACCACTCGGACAAGTTGCCTTGACGTTGGAGGTTGACTTACTTAATCCACCCGGTAATGCCAAGTGTCAAGATTCATAAAATCCGCTCAAACTCTTGCCTCGAATGCCTTATGATAAGAGGAAGCCAGTGTGGGGTCGAAATCCGCCAAAAACATGCCATAAAACGAGATTCGGTGAATATCTTTGAAATCAGTGCCAATTGAGTAAAACAACAGATCAAGGTAGGTTTGTCCAAGCTCGCTGATTCACATTTCTGTAAAATTTACGGTCCCTTGTTTGATGCCTATCGTGGACTTTCCTTTGTATTTTGCAACAATCTGATGTAATTATATTTGTGTGCGAAACCTATACCTGTACATCAAATCCCACCACTGACCCACCTATAATCATAAATACTTACAAAGAACCCAATTCTAAAATTCCAAACTTCGAACGATTCTTCTGGCATGAGCCTGTACCACTGCCTGAACTGTCTGGCTCCCATAAAGCTAGACGAAACACTCAAAAACTTATCAAAGGCTCAAAGTGACCTTATCATCAAGAAAGCTACCCAGGCTTCAAAGGTACCGTTAGCCGATCCTTCTACCTACATTCCACGAGATAGGCTACATTTGCTTCAGCAAGCTCTCGAAGAAAGCTCCCTAGATGCCCTTCACCACCAAAATGACTCCAATTTAATCAGAGCAAGATCGAACTCAAAGAGCTCCTACGTTTATGTGCCCAATCACGAAGAGGAAGCAAAAGAGGAGAATGGCAGGGAGGAGATCAATGGAACCTCAAGTGATAGGGACCACCTTCCCGATTTCTCCCGCATCAAAGCTCTCGATCACGTATTTGAGATACTTTCTCAGAATCAGGATGTGAGCCACCCTATGAGTGCCGAATGTGCACAGCTTCTCATAGAAAACTACAAATTCAAGTTCGACCAGAGCCAGCGTGAGAAGGAGTATTATCTTTCGTTTTTGAAGAAACTACGCGATCGTGAGGCAAACTACACTGCTGTCGCTGAAGCTGAGACAGACTCGAAGTTAGCAGACGCTGCACACGAACTAGAGGAGTTGAAGCTTCTAGAACAAAGCAAGCTAGAAGAGCTCGAAGAGTTGGAAAAAACACACGAGGATTTGCAGGCACAGTTGAAGGACCTTGACGAGGAGCTCGAGAAGCTACATTCGGAAGACCTCAACGACGTTCTTCGTCTCAAGAACCTGCTAGCGATGGACTTGTCGAGAAAGCAAAATCACTTACACATGTCCAAGGCATTGTACCAGAAACAGCTCGATCATCTTGACACGCTTCGAACACTCAACATATTCACTCGTCTCTTTCAGATCCACTTTGATCAGGACGACTCTTGCGGCAAGATCAATGGCTTTCGTCTTGGGTACAGAGTGCCCTGGCCCGAGGTTAATGCTGCCCTAGGTCAGGTGGTGCATTTGCTCAAGTTCATGGCTCAGAGACTAGAGTTGGAGATCGCAGGATACAAGCTTGTTGCGCTCGGATCCAAGTCTTACATTTTGAAAATATCGGGAAGAACTACAGACGAGGATGGACGCACCAAGAACTCTTCGATTCTACAATTGCACTCAACCAATGAGTTCACGCTAGGCAAGCTTTTCAACTTCAACAAGCTCGACGTTTCGCTTATTGCGTTGCTTGACGTCGTGAGCCAGGTTGAGGCCAAAATCGTACAGCTTGACGAGGAGTTTGAACTTCCGTATGCCATTTCACCTAACCACGACAAGATCGGTGGCAAGAGTATTCGTGCCACGCTGAACAGCCGCTGGACGGAGGCGTGTGGCTTTTTGCTCACCGATTTGTCGTGGATGCTTACGTTTGTCGCCGCCAGGAGCGATACATCGGGGTAGCTGAGGGGATCGAGAGGCTATCAGTTGAGGTTGAAGGTTGGAGAACAAAGACCTGGACGTTTGAGGATAGCAAGCTACCCAATTTATAGAGAAATTTGAATGACACAGCCTGAATGTCATTTCGAGGACCCCAAATTGAGAGCACATCAAGGTAGAAAATATCGGTTCTTATCACATTCGAAATTTGAATGACAAACCCCGAATGTCAGTTCGAGCCCAAACTGGGAGTTTATTGAGGGAGAATCAAACGCGATTCAAACCACAATTCAGTATTGAAGTGCAACCAGGCGTAAGGCTGGGACTATAAGTCTCGATCTGACACTTTACAATCAAATTGGCATTATCGAAAAAAATTGAAACCACGAACCAAGCAATTGATGAAAAGAGAAACCGAACCAAACTCCGAAATCAATTTTCCGATCCACTTCACCCGGCAGGGCCTCGGAGTTTCTCCGAGGTATAAGCGCGCGATACGTGAATTGCACCCACCAACTGCCAACTCACACTACTCTCCGCCATGATGAACCCGTGGAGAGCTCTGCCATCTAAGTACAACACCTCTGACCTCTTTGGGCTCTGCGACCACTTCTTCGGAAACACCATTCCAGGCTCCTCGGGCCTGGCACACTGCTTCTTCCAGCTGACTACCTGTCACTTCAAGACGCCACCTTCGTCAACCTCCCTTTTCTACGAGGCAATGCCGTTCCGGGACTTGTGGCCACTGCTGCCGTACACGTCCCAGGAGGCTTATGCTGGAGTTTCAAAAAAGCTTTCTTTTCCGTCGCTGCTCACTATGGCGCTTCTCGAGGCTGATAAGCCCAGCGTGACCATGTCGCAAGACACGACAACAGTGAGGCCGGGGACTGTTTTCGAGGCTGCTCTCGATATGGATCAGAGCGTGGAGCTCAAGACTTGTGGCTTTGAACTGCCCATTTTGGACCCGTGCCAAAGAGCCTTTTTGGGCGAACCGACCCGGAAAGTACCTACAAATGTCAAAAGGAGGCCTCGAGCGACTAGAAAACACAAGATAAGCAGCGTTTTGGACTCGGAATGTGCATTGCCGTCCGAGGCTTGTACCAGGTCCGCCAAAGCAGGTTTACGCGATCGATCTGGCAATGCAGGTACCACCAAAACAACGCCAACAGCAAGTGTCAGAAGAAGACCGCTTGCGGAGGTTGCTCCGGAGGCCTTCAACGGATCAAAACGGGCCAAATCGGGAAATTCCGAGTTTCAGATCTTCCATTGCCACGCTCCGCCTTCGCTGGCTGCTCTGCCTCGCAGCACTATAGTGAAGCTAACGGTTGCAAAAAGAGCTCTCGAAGCGTGCAGAAGCTCCGAGTCAGAACTCCCCCAAAAGAAGAAAAGCAAACCTCGAAGACGGTCGAGCTGGACGGGCAAGCGAAGCAAAAACGCCCAACTCGTGCCAATCAAGCCAATCGTGCAAGATAGCCGCCCTACCGCCGCTTCGCTAGTGGTCAACTTCGAGAGATCCAGCGATGGCACACCGGTGGTCCGTGAGTACTACGGATGCTGGACGTGCCGCATTCGCCATCTTTCGTGTCCTGCCGATGGACCTCCTTGCACTGGTTGCAAGCAGATGGGGTTTGAGTGTGACATGGCTGCAAAACGGCCGCAGTACTTGAAGAACGCGAGCGAGAAGGCGAAGAGGTTGCAGTATTTGCAAAGAAACCGTCGGAGGGAGGATAGAGAAGGGAAGAGAAATGTGCTTTCGTAAGTAAGCAGAACTCGATTCTCCTCGGAGGATCATAGTATCGCAGGCGATGCTCGGAATAAATGTCACCGAAAAAAGAAAGGGGTCAAAAACAGAAGGCACAAAATAAGGCACAAGAAAGAAGGCCAATTACACAAAACCATCAAAACGACTCCAGATCTCTAGAAGTACATACTTTCTACTTTATACACCACCCTAGTGTACCTGACCTCAGTGCTATGTCTGTAGGACTTGCTCTAAACGGTCTCGCCTGCACACACCGCTTGGTGCTTCGTTTGTCTCTTCGGTGAACAGCCGGCCTGCACACAACGGAAGGTGGTCCCTGAACCCCCTCCGTAAATCCCCGCCAAAACGCCAAAAACGGGAAATTTTCTCGTGATTTCAGAGTCAATTCACAGACTCAAATCAATGAAATTGATCTAAACCCTCTAAACTTCCCCTTCACATGTGCATTATCGCCTCGGGGAAATACCCTCGATCTTCCTCCATGCAGTGCGGTCCTCAACGCGACAAGTAAATCTAGGGCGAGTTTCTACCGTTCATTCTCGATCTCTGATACACCAACTCCACCAACCCAAAACTCCCAATGAGGTCGTTTTTTTGGTCTACTCTCGTGACCACTTTCTGGGTGGTCTGTGTACAGGCGTTCTACTTGCCCGGCGTGGCTCCTACCAACTACGCCGAAGGTGATGGCATTGATCTTTTGGTTAACCACTTAACTCCGTCAATGAGGCACCTAGCCTCCGGCAGCCACAAGGAGAAGACCCAGATCTACTCCTACGACTACTACTACCCGAAATTCCAGTTTTGCACGCCTCCAGGGGGCCCCAAGAAGCAGCTGGAGTCGCTCGGTTCGATTATCTTTGGTGACAGAATCTTCAACTCTCCCTTCCAGATCCAGATGTTGGAGGCGAAGAACTGTGCTGTTTTGTGTAAGAGCAAGTACCTGAAAACGGACGCCGCTTTCGTCAACAGAAACATCCGTGCGGGCTACAACTACAACTGGATCATTGACGGGTTGCCTGCTGCCAAGACTGTCAAGGATCTCAGAACCAACACAGACTTCTACTCCTCGGGCTTCCCCATTGGTGAAGTGGACGAGAACAACAAGTCCCACCTCTACAACCACTTCAAGATCGTCATTGAGTACCACAAGAGAGCCGAGAACGAGTACAGAGTGATTGGCGTCATTGTCGTGGCCTCATCCTTGGACAGAGGCAACATGGACCCCTCGAAGGTGTCAGCTGACGAGTTGTGTAAGGCTGAATTGCCTCCAGTGATTTTGTCCAAGGACAACGAGAAGGAGGTGCTTTTCACCTACTCCGTTGAGTTTGTCGCTTCTTCCACCGCCTGGGCCACCAGATGGGACAAGTACTTGCACGTGTACGACCCTAAAATCCAGTGGGTATCTTTGATCAACTTCTCCTTGGTTGTTATCATTTTGGGATTCATCATGGCTCACATCTTGGTCACCACCTTGAAGAACGATATTGTCAAGTACAACGAGGTCAACTTGGACGATGACGTTGCCTACGACAGTGGTTGGAAGTTGGTCTACGGAGATGTGTTCAGATCGCCTCCAAACAGGATGCTTTTGTCTGTCTTGATCGGAAGCGGTATCCACTTGTTCTGTATGATTTTCGTTACGATTATTTTTGCAGTGTTCGGCTTGGTTTCGCCTTCCAGCAGAGGAGCTTTGTCCACCTTCATGTTCATTCTCTTCATCTTCTTCAGCATCATCTCCTCCTACGTCAGTGGTTACCTCTACAGGTTCTTCGGTGGGGAGAACTGGAAGATGAACATGTTGTTGACCCCAGTGCTCGTTCCAGGAACAATCTTCGTCATCATCATCTTCTTGAACTTCTTCTTGATCAGCGTGGGCTCTTCGGGTGCCATTCCTGCGGGCACGATGTTGGCGATGGTTGTTATTTGGTTCGCCATTTCCTTCCCATTGTCGGTTGTGGGCTCCATCCTCCAGTCCAAGAGACCAATCCTCCTGGTCCCAGTGAGAACCAACCAGATCCCAAGACAGGTCCCCAAGCAGCCTTGGTACTTGAAGACATTCCCAGGCATGGTATTGTCGGGACTTTTCCCCTTCGGCTCGATCGCTGTTGAGTTTTACTTCATTTTCACAAGCATTTGGTTCAACAGAATTTTCTACATGTTTGGATTCTTGTTCTTCTGCTTCATCTTGATGATTTTGACCACTGGTCTTATCACCTTGTTGTTTGTTTACTACACCTTGTGCAGCGAAAACTACAAGTGGCAGTGGAAGTCGGTGTTTGTCGGTGGTGGATGTGCCATCTACGTCTTCCTTCATTCTTTGTTCCTCATCAAGGGCGCCTTGAAGGACTTCACGTCGATGGTCTTATACTTTGGATACACAGCTGTCGTCTCCATACTAGTGTTCTTGGTGTGCGGATCGGTTGGATTCGTGTGTGCCTTGTTCTTCGTGAGAAGAATCTACTCGCAAATCAAAATCGACTAATCCTACTCCGACGCTGAGAAGCATATCTTTATTTGACACTTCAGCATAGTATTAGCTTTAACCTACTTGTAAAAAGACAAACAAATGCTATATCAAAACCAGCCATCCAAGTCCTCTCTTAGAATGAATGTTTTGAGTGTATCTGACACCTCTTGTCTCCAACCCTCAAAATTCTCAACCCTTGATTTCAGCGATTCGCTTGTTGGAGCTCCGTTTCCACTGGTGAACTGAAGATTGTAGTAGTGGATCTTGTTGAGGATGAGGGTAATGGAGGTCAGGCCCAAGCCGCTAACATTGACAGACTCGTTTGAGGAAGAAGATGGACTCAAATTTGGGTACGTCGCAGCTCTACTGCTCAACGTATTCCTTGTGTTCGTAATCGCATTCAAGTTGTTGTTCACGTTGCTTACAAGTAAGTTGTATGCAATCGAGAGGTCGCTCATGATCTTCACTGCCCTGGTGTAAAGCTCGTTATCCGTAGCATATTTCATCAAAGGGTCAACAAGCAGCTTGCAAGCCTTGATCAACTTGAAAGACTGGCCGTAGCTGAGATTAAAGAAAGGCCCTATCAAGTCCCCCGCACTGGCTATGGACTTGTTGTTGGAATAAATTGACGAAATATAATTGTCAAAATTCAATAGGGACTGCGTGAGCTTTTTGAGAAGACGGCTGGTCTTGAGTTGATAGTCGTAAAGCGTGTCGTAAATTCCTTCGTCTCCATGCTTCGATCCACCCGCCGGCGGATGGGTCTCAAAATATTTCATAATTTCTTGTAAATTGTCGTAGAGCTCGTACTTATCCTTAATCAACGACACAAAGAGGGAGGCGAAGTGTGGCACCATTGAGTTTGTAGAATTAGTAGGGAGGGCCTTCACCGTCCAGGATTCGTTATACCTTGGTCGAGGAGTCGAGGATAAGACTGCTTCTGCTCTCAGAATGACGAGATCATTGATCACCATGGAGGCCTGAACATTACAATAAAAAGGCAACTGGGAGGCCTCGGAGGGGATCAAAATGCCAATATTGCTCATGAGCAAATCGTAGTTTCTGGGCAAGATCAGCAGAGATCCGAAACTCAAGCTGTACGTGTTGTCAATCATATAAAGACACATGTAGAGACGAGGCAAGTAGATCTGAATATCGTCAGGAGAGAGACGGGATCTCACCGGGTCGTTCACAAGGCTTGAGAAGTTCTCAAGTAGCTTGAAGTCGTTAAATATGGATGCGGTCATGGCAATGCCCAACGAGTAAACATCGCCATTGATCAAGATGGTGTAGTTTATGATGATGAGTGTGGAGAAAAAGACGATGAGGAGCTCATCGTTCACCACTATGCCGCTGTGATTGAACGGATATACGGACAACACGTTCCTGAGTAAAGCTATCAGATGACTGAGAGGCACATGCTGGTAGTACAACAAATTGTTTAGGGCCGTCCGAAAAAGCTCCACTATCATTGAAGAATTCGCTGCCGGGTCGTTGAGCATCGAATGTGCTATCTGCATCGTGAGGGACTGGGAAAACGGAAGGACTGAAAAGTTGGCGTGGTACTTCGTGTAGTACATGTTGATGTTGTGCTCCAACGAGTGATAAGGGAGTGTGACGGCAGAGCCGTCTGCGGGGAGCTGATATGTGTTGTTGTTGAAGAAGTGCAGCTGAGACTGTGGAAGCTGAGGCGGTTTTGGTGGTTGTGAGTTGAGATCAAGCGATCTCTTCAATTTTCCATTCAAAGACAGCATAGACGAGACAGAATTGCGAGGGGAAAGGCTGGCCAGGTAGGCACGGGACCTCACGGAGTGGAAGTCGTCGTCTGAGTCGGACACCGCCATGTCTGGCGTTTTTAGAGAAGCAAAACGCGATCTCGAGCCAGAAGTCAGAATCGAGCTCACAGAATCCACAGAAGACCGCCGCAGGTTCAGAAGCAGCCCGTTCCGCAGGTCCGCAGGCAGCCCGTCCAGCCCGTTGGCATTGGAAGCAGGCATTTCGTACGGAACAGTCCACAAAGGTCCTCGGATCTTGGGATCTTTATTTTCCACATTGTTCCCGTGGGGGCTCAAGGGCACGGTTGTTCCGGGAGGAAGTTTCGAGACTGGCACAGAGATCTTGACAGGCTGTTTTGAAGGCTGTGGCCCGAGAAGTGGGGGCAATATAATCGGAGAAGATGTCGAATTGCCATTGGAGAACGTCAGGCGATGCAACACCGGTTTTGCCGGCGCCAGCAGCGTCAGAGACACCAGGGAAACGGACCCCGAGCGTTGTTCCGGGTAATTATACGGTGGAGAGCCCGTTGGAGCGTTTTGGGCCCCGTTTTGAGCAGTTGTTTCGGGATTCAGCGTATCGACGGATTTCAGGCGGGGCCGGCCCTGAAGCTTGAGGACCGAGGTGTGGAGGGAGTTTCTGGGGATCCCCGGGTTCAGCTCGTCCATTTTCGACACCAAGTCTCGAATGTACCCCTTGGAAGGCCCCCTCTTTAAGGGAACCCTGGAGAAAGTACAGGTGTCGGCGTTTTTCACACAGTTGGTGCACACCTTGGTGACTTTTTGCAACGTTTGCAGAAACTCGGCATCACAGCGGATTTTCTTGCGCCGGCAGGCGTCACAGGCTCGGGATACCTTGGACCTCTTGCGGGAGAAGCTATCCCTCGAGGTTCTTTCTTCGTCACTCATGGACGTGGAGAAATTTGGCGTGGGTGGGGTGGAGATGAAGGGAAAATGGAATGGAGGTTGGGATTTATTCGAATGCCCACGGTGTTTCAAGGGTCCCACGAAACCCAGGCAGAGTGTGGAGAGAAGTTGAGTGTTGATGAAGAAAAAAGAGAGGATGTGGACGGAATTACATTTTCTCCGTAAGAGTGCACGCAGCAGGCGAGAGGTCGTAAATTATGGAGAGGGTGGAGTGGTGTAACGCGGGGACCGCGCTGTGTGCACGCCGTGGTGCCGAACACCCACCAGTCTCCTGTGTTTTTCCCCAGAAAACGGTAGGGAATTTGCTGAAATTGGGCCAATGTGCAGCTGCTGTAAAATACAGCCCTTGTAGCTAGTGATGGTTGGGCGGCGGGGCGTGGGCTGGGGCGTTGGGGGACCTGTGTCACGTGACCGAATACCATGTTTCTCCGGGGAAGTGGCCGGGGCGGCAGGCATTGAGAAAAAAAAAGAGACAAACAAGTGCGGGAGTTTTTCCTTGCTGGGGTGCACGTACAGAATGCGGGCACTCTGGGTTGAGGCGATTGGGTCATGGTGCCCGGAAAAATAGCCCGGCCCCTCCTCCCACCCATTCCAGCCAATGGCGATCGAGCATTAGTGTGGGCACATTCCAGAATTTGCTGTCTCCGGCGTTTTTTGACGTTTTGGTTGCGCCCAAAACGCCGGAAAATTCTCCCCATTCTGCGGGCGTACCCCATACTTTGCGACGGCTTTGCTAGCGGCGCTTGCAAAGGCTACATTTTTCCGAATCGAGGTGCCGGTCACGCACCGGAAGAATATGGCAAGAGAGAACGATTTTCTTTATTTTCTCTTCCCCAGCCTTCCTCAATTTCAGTACCTGTCTCCAAATTAAGAAGGGGCCACATAGGGGCTCGGACAAATGGCGCTACTGAAACTGCGAACGATGGGTAACTAGGCCCATTTTGTCCGCACTGGTGAGGCTCAGCAATAGCCGCTGGTGCACAGATTCTTGGGCATCGGCCCCCACGTTACCAAATGCAACCTCGCTGGGTGGAGGATCCATATGGCGAAACAGGGAGGAATTTGGGGGTGGGGCGCCGGGCTCGGAGAATCTTGGCCCAGCCCGCCCCACGTTTAGGAGTCGTGGAGGCGAGTTTCGGAATAACTCAAAAACTCTGGCGCCTCGGGAAATAGTTTTTGAGGCGCCGCCTTGAGTCTTTCCGAAGTTCCCTACTTTTGGAATTGCACAGTAGCATTGGGAGCGACCTCAGTGGAGGCTTTTGAAACACGCCGAGAAAGACGTATATTTTGCGCACCAAAGACACACAAAACGGACTAGGCTAGTCTTTGGAGGCCTCGGGTTGTCTTGGGTCCCTAACAAAGGTGATAATGTTGAGAGGGGTCTATTGCAGAGACCGAGGCGCCAGGAAGTAGGACGGCTATAGATTTTGAACCTTGTTAGCGTCTTATGTAGCCCGTGGGGGAACTTTGTATGGTTTGGAGGGGCAGTTGTGAGCCCTCAGTGGCTGCAAAATTACGACATAATCGCTTCCCCCGCTGCCCCCAATCTTGCGGAGGAATGGGGGTGATGATGGAGGTTTTCTAAGAAGGATTGGGATTTTGTTTGTGGGACTTGCTTTCCGAAGGCAGCATTTCTTGCGGGGAATAATAGTGTAGGTCGCAAGCGAAGTCTCTGGATATTGCTCAAGCCTCACTACCAGTCTCGTGAGTCAGGATTATGAAAATTGTGATGTAGGACTTCCTTTCTCTATCGGCTTTAGTTCCACGCTGGAAGCAAGGTTCTTGATGTGGTCCCAAGTGCCATTCTTGCCATAGCTTGTGGTCCAATCCGTCAGAGGCATGGCATTTTGAGGCTCTTCCAGGGTCTTCTGTTTGCTCCAAAGGTCACTAATCCATTGTTTCAGCAGACATTTTGAAATTTAAAAGAATTAAAAAACTCAGACAAAAGATGGTGGATTTGAGATGTGATCTTCAAATGCTTCGTCAAGTGTTGTACTGCTTTGTAATTTTGCCTCGCGCTCTACCAATGAATTAGAATCTATTTAAACAACAGGGCAAGTACAGCACGATTTAACCCCAAAAAAGATCTTAATTGGTTATCGAAATGTCTCAACAACGTGGAAGGCTTGATCTGATCGGGTACGTTCACAGTCTGCGCAACTCAATTATCTCGAGAAGAATTGGGCTTTGAGGGTGAATCGAGAATTCTGGCAATCGTCGCTCTTGCGACTCAAAACTTACTTCGGACCTCACTATTGCTTAGTAGTTCTTCCCTCGCCTTTTAGTCTTATCGGACCTTAAGCCGTACGCTACTTGCATCTCGCTTAGCGATTCTCGATGGACCTCAAGAATTTCGAAATAGTCTTCAATACGCATTTAGCCACGGCATTTGAGTGATTAAATCTCTCAATTTTTTCGTATTTCCCTTTTCCTTCCTCCTACCTTCACAGAGTGTGCCAAACTACCATGTCACATCAAGGCAATGCTACAGTTCGCACTCACATCTACATGTTAGCAACTCATCTATGGCACCCAATCTCAAGCACGCAAACCTCATAATCCCAATTTTCATTGTGATATGTCTTGCCTACTTCAACTACGCCTCTGGCTATGTCGTGGCTTATAAGAATATATACAAACACCACTCGAAAGGAGGTGCAATCGTGATCTGGGTGTTTGAAGGCCTTCTCCAGATATCGCTATTGACGTGCTTGGGCTTCATCCTAATACGAGGCCCGGGCAGAACAGCGAGAATTCCGCTATTCGACATATACGACACCAAGGATCCCGAGCTTCTGCCGGTTCCAGACATCTTTTTGTGTGATGAGCACGGCTACCCATACTGGTGCTCAGCGTGCAACTCAATCAAGCCAAAACGGTCTTTTCACATCAAGGAGCTCAACAGGTGCGTTCCTCGTTTCGACCATAAGTGCATTTGGCTCGGAACGAGTGTTGGACGTGACAACCTCGTGTGGTTCTTTCAATTTATCGTGCACTTCGACTGTCTTTTCCTAATAGCCTTGATCTCAGCTGCTGCCACGGCTCGAAGCGCCATGGACCGCTCCTCCAGCAACACACCGCATTACATTGTCATTTTTGCATGCTCAGGGTTGTGGATTCCCATGATCCTGGCCCTCATCATCCAGCAAGTAGCATTTGCATTCACCAATAGAACAACCATAGACGACATTTGCATGAAACAAGCTCGGAGACACAACGAGTGGAAGAAGGGCAGTGAGAGCGACGTGCCCAATTGCATCAGAAAGAACTACCAGAGATCGGAGTCTGGCGTGCGTTATGTGAATGTGAAAACAAAAACGTCCAGAGTGGTGGTTCCATTTTCTGTTGCAGACCACCCGTACTCGGAGGGATTAAAAAGAAACATCACTCGTATTGTTTTTGGCGAAGGCGACGAAGCGAAAATCTGGTCCTCCATCGCGTATTTATTCATCCCATATGCCCCGTTGTTCTTCAAACGAGAGAAACCCGAGGTGGAAACCTATGATGCCGCATCAGAACCGTTCAGTCCCTCGTTTTTGGCTCAGGTGAACGAGAATATCCTTCGGGGAGAAGGTGTGCCTCCGCTGTATTGTCAGGGAGAAGAAATCTCATCCGAGGCATAGTATCACTGCCCACTCACGGACAAGATCCATGAACTCTATCTCTTCACCTTCGGATCTCCGTTTCCACAATTCAAACGAGATCTGTTTCGATCTCCAGTAGTTGTGTTTCCTGAAAGTATTGTGACTCCATAGTCTACGACATCTTTTCTGCAACTCGGGATCTTTGTCAATATCAATGTCACAACCGCTTACCAATAGCGGCCAAAATGATGGAGCAAACGAAAACGGAAGACCTCGCCGGGTGGCTTCCTCTGAAATGTCGAGAACCCTCTCCACGTAGTCCATACAAGCCCTGACATCATCTCGTGTCACAGATAGCTTGCTTCTTGAAATCAACCTTCTGAAATAGATCTTCATTGCGTGAATCACGCTCATGACGTTATGATAAAGACCCTCGTGAAATGTAGAGAAGAACAGCTTGGTAGATTTTTGGGTTCTTGAGTCGTACCTCAAATCATATAGTGTCCAGTGATCTTCAACCTTCCAATTGAGTAGTCTATCTTCGGTGTCTGCGCAGACTTTTGGAAAGTTTCTGGGATAGAACATTTGATTTTCGAAGACTCTCTTGTGGTTTGTGAGTTGTACACAATCATACAACAATTGGAGCAAAGATTTCGGAAGTCCGTAGGAGACATATATCGAGCTGTCTCCTACTTCTGGACGAATAGGATCAGCATTTCGGTGCGTTCGTCTTTCCCTGGCTGAGATATTGGTATCATTTTTAGAATCAGCTTTCAGGCCAGATCTAGCTTTGAAATAGACTGCAAATGAGAGAGTACTTTTCTCACTGTTGAGATTTGACGAAGCAACCTGGATGTTTTTGTGTCTGGTACCCTCTAGATCGTCACTTTCGTCGCTTGAAGAATCGTCCAGTTCGACTTCAGAGAGATTCTTCGAGATATCGTAATTCTCGTCCAAATCACGATAGTGTTGTTGGCGATCTTGCTCCGAGATCTGGTAGTTGAAGACATTGACCGCCTGGGTTGAGAAATAGAAGACTTGCAAAATCTGAAACATATCTCGTAGGTACTTCTCTAGCGGTGTGAGCCTCCGGCCTGCCATTTTCAATTTGCTCTTGACCAAGAAGTCGCCTATCGCAAATATGAGCTCGTAGTTCTCGTAGACTCCATATAGATCATCGAGATTGATCTGGAGAAGCATCGCCAACAATAGGTATGTATCGTACTTGTCTGCTTTAGGGTACAGCGAGTTGTTGTCGTACTCGTCCAAATGGTAGTTCAAGATGTAGATACCTAGCTTTCTCAATGCTATGGAGGCTTTGAGCTCGTCATCCATGTAATACTTCTTGACATCGTTCTGAACCACCTTCTTCTTGAATTCCAGCGACTGACGGAATGAGCTTGTGGCCAAACACATAAGCATAATCCCCATCTTGATGTTCTTGATCAAAACCAGTCGCGGAACATCCGTTTCATCATTTTCGATCCGATCAACACTCAAGCTGTTTGACAGAGGGAACTCCTCCAAGATGAGTTCGAACAATATGCGTTTAATAAACGGCACAACGTGATTGTTCCACTGGTTGTTGTTGTAGACCACTCTGGTGAATGCCATCGAAGAAGGCCCGAGTTCTTTTATTGATGAGGTCAACAACGGTGTCACAATTACACCTCCAGGCATCGAGGTAGAAAGCTGAAAGTATCGCAGCAAGACGTTTCCACTAGGTTTCCAATCGTCTGGGTCCACATTGGGAAAAAAGTTCGGGTATAGAATGTGAAACATGCTCTGCTCGGAGAACTTGTAGTCGGGACCCTTGATGGCCAAAGTCGTAAGCTTAGCTGAGTCCAAAAGCGCATAATGCACGTAGGTGTTGTCTGTTTCTGAGAAAATGGAGGGTTCGATCTTATCGTGATCGGGCGAGTCTGGAATATTTTCGGGAGAGTGAGAGCTGCTCGACTCGATGATGTCAGGAATCTCTTCGGCTTCAGCTTGCACAGTCTCGGTTACCCGTTGCACTGGCCTGCTTCTGGGGCAGATATCCATCTTTAACTGTGAAGTATCGCTTTTCAGGAATACGCCAAACGGACCTACAAAGAATTCGGACTTCGTCCGAAGCACTCCACTGACGTCCTCAAATTGGGAAACCACCGAATTTAGTCGAGAGTAAGTCTCGTATTGCATCAGATTGGGAAAATGCACCAAATCCACAGCACGCCGCAGCAGAAGTCTCTCCTTTTCCAGGAGCAGCTTATCTTCTTTCTCTGAAACGAGCTGGTTATCTTGATTAACTACCAACGGCGCAGCCCACGCCAAGACAATGCTATACCCCTTACACTCGAGTTTAGCCCTTTGGCATCGGAGACAGGTGGGTTTCGTGCAGTCGCATTTGATTTTTCGAAGACGACATGTCCAGCAGCCGTCGAAGTTTCTTGATCTCTTCTTCACAGGTCGCGATGTTCTAGATGAGGTGGGCGCCTGGGCCATTGAACTGCAGAAGACTTCTTTTACTTTTCAAAAAGTCTATCAGATGGGTCCTGAAGAAGACAGTTCGGACTGTACCTGGCCTTTGAACCTCAGAGTGTTCTCACCGATAGAGGTTATCGAGATGTGTAGTGCGAAAGTTGATAATTCATTCAATACAGTGTAGAGAAACATTGACACGAATTCTGCCGAAGATTCATCCAACCAAACCTCGCCAGTCGCTGAAGGGCATTCCACTAAGTATGATGGAGCTCTCGGAGGAGTTTGATCCTGCCATCCCCGTCATTCTTCCCCATGAAAACGTCTATCTGATCCAAGTTGGCTATAAGCTATTCAGATTCAGCGGCGCCAGTTTGCTGTCTGACGCCCCTTCTTACTTTACAAACTACTTTCTCAATTCGAAAAATGCTGACAAGGTGCTTTATATTGACAGAAATCCAAAGGTCTTCGAGAAGATCTTTGCCCATCTACAAGGTTACCACATAAGCGTGGAAGACGCCCACGAATACGTGTACTTGTGGCTGGACAGCTTTTATTTTGGTTTGCGGAGGCTCCAGAAACGCTTGACGGACGATTTCATTTTTGCGTGCATCGGCGAGAAGTCGTTCAAGATCCCCAAGTTGTTATTCACCAGAACCAACAACTACCCTAATTTCTTCCTGATCAACTTCGAGAGCCTTCTTTCCGACAACAGCAAGACGATACAAAACAAGTGTATGCTCAGGCCGCCTCCCCAGAGACCGCCCACGGCTGCAACTCGGTCTCCAATGCTATTTGCAGATTTGCTTGAGATTCTCAAGGGGAACGACAGCATTGTCCGAAACGAGGAGCACAGACAAGCCTTGCTCAAGGAGTGCCGCTACTACCGGTTTCTTGAACTAGAACAGCGTCTTTTGCCGCACCAGATCCTCTACAATCCGTTCACAAAGAATCAAGAGATTATTTTGAACCTAATGGACCTACAGCTGAAGGGCGTGAAAAGCCACTCGCAGGGCTACGATGATGAGCGGGCCGTGTGCTATACTCGTCCTTACATGATAAGAGAGGAGGAGAGAAGTCTTTTGGTGCAGATCAACGCAGAGGCGGGTTCTTCGTGCAAATTGAGCATCAACAGAGACACCCAGCTCACACTGTTGGTCTGCAACGGCAAAATTGCCAATGCCATCTACAACGTCTTTGGATCTTTGGCAGAGGAGCTCCTGCTCAGTCACCAAATGGACCTTCACGGCAAAGGTAACGACAAGTTTGTCATCTTGTGCGGCCTCTCCAACGCCAAAGCTGTGCTTAACGGACGAGACCTCAAAGATGACTGGTTTTTCGACTGGTTCAAGTCCCCTGAGGAGCGAAGACCCAATAAGGCGCCCGGAGAGGACGAATTGGTGGAGTTCCTATTGTCAAAGTCCCTCTGGAGAGTGCTTGTGAGAGGCAACAGATGTAGATTCCACGCCGTCTCTCTTGAGGGCCACACGGACGAAGCTGCTGTCAACAGATCCATCAAGATGCTATAGACCGTCTCAATTTTTGTTTGCAGCCAATTTATTAATGTTGTTCCTACCAATGCCAAAACACCCGTGCACCACAATCGTAGATGTCCGCTCTCTTGTACTTGTCAAATATCGCCTACAGTGTATCGTCATTGTTGAAGATAGATCACTGACTTAATCCACGATGTTGGCAAAAATACTTGCTGTTTCATCGCTTCTACTTGTTGGTGGCTACCTAGTATTCCAGGGCCAGGGTGAATCGTTCAATGTGGGTGAGTTTCTAGAAACTACTTCCCCATACATGTGGGCAAACTTGGGCATTGCAAGTTGCATTGGCTTCTCTGTGATCGGAGCTGCCTGGGGCATTTTCGTCACTGGTGTTTCTATTCTTGGTGCTGGTGTGAAGGCTCCTAGAATCACCACTAAAAACTTGATTTCCATTATCTTCTGTGAAGTGGTGGCTATCTACGGATTGATCATGGCCATTGTGTTTTCAGCCAAGGTGTCCAATGTTCCCGAAACGTCTTTGTACAGCCATGAGAACCTCTATACGGGATACGCCTTGTTCTGGGCGGGTATGACCGTCGGTCTCTCGAACTTGTTGTGTGGTATTACAGTTGGTATCACAGGTTCTACCGCTGCCATTTCTGATGCTGCTGACTCGTCCTTGTTTGTCAAAATCTTGGTCATTGAGATTTTTGGTTCTGTTTTGGGTTTGTTTGGCCTTATTGTTGGCTTGATGATGGCAGGAAAGGCCCCAGAATTCCAATAATCTTATAGTTTAACTGCTTCAACATCGTTTACTTCATAGACCAATCTCACGTTCAATCAGAAAAATTATCTGCGTAAACTCGACAATGCTTTGACGTTATATTCAATACAGCTCATGTCTTACTCGTCGTATTATTCTTGCATTCTATAACCTAGGCTTCGGCCTCGACATAGTCTGGCGACTTTTTCAAGATCACAATGCCCTCCAAGGTGTGGGATAGACTGATCCATTCCTCGTTGTTCTCAAGCTCTGCTCTCTCACCGTAACTCAACAACACAGGCGTTGCCTGTGTCACCCATCCTGTGATGGTCTTAGGTTTACCTGCCTGTCCAACAACATCGACTGCCTGACCAACTCTCACATTAACCTTAATTGGATTCAAGTTCTCGTCAACCGTCACGAGCATTCTTGGTTTCATTGCTGGCGTCAAGTAGTATAACATCTGGTGACTGGTCTCTGTGGTGGAGTCGCTCAAGATGAACGACTTAGGATCTAGAAGAGCAACAGATACTGTCAAAAGAGCCGCCAACGAGACTTTGTTCAAGATGCTTCTCTCTGTGTTGAATGGGGACAAGGTCATAGTGCCTTTACCCAATGAAAGGATGCCCTGGGCAATTCTCACCATGAAAAGGGAGTCTGGAGACTTGGAGTAATACGAGGCTAACTGCCTCAACAATTGGGCCAATCTTGCGTTGTTCGTACCAGCGCCAACAAGACACATGGCATAGATGGCATTTTGAGTAACCTCTAAATCAGGATCATGCGAGTAACGAGAAAGTATATCGAACACCTTCATCTGAGGGTAAGAGGCAGAGACAAGGCCCATAGCCAAAGGAACGGTTCTGCGGATGAGTGGGTTTCCGTAGTGCATCAAGTGGGAGAAGTGACGTAAAACCATGTCTTGTCCAATGTCTTCGCCCATGGCGATACATGCAAGACCTAAGACGGCGAAACCTTGGTAGAGTTCATCCTCATCGTCCTCGTCTTCATCGTCCTCAGTGCTGATTTCAGCCTTCTCCTTAGCCTCCTCTTGTTTCTCGGATTTGACCTTGGTAGCATCTTCCATTTCAACGTCACCAGTGGATGCTTGCGTCGCAGACTCGCCTGCAGCACTTTCACCTTCAGCTAGGGCTGCGCCAGACTCGGTAGGAAGCTCGTTTGCACCCTCTTTCTTGAGCTGATCTTCTTCACTCTCACCCAACTTTCTCTCTTCTTCAGCAGTATCCTTAGGACGAGCAAAGCACATCTGCAAAAGTGACTGAATTTGCAAGACATTACCGGTACCAGCGTAGGCACAGACATTGACCCATACTTTGAGTGTCTTGTTTATAGGGTGCTCGATAGCATCAATGATGTCCAAGACGTCCTCAGCCAGTTCAGTTTTGCCCATGTATAACAAACCAAGACCCAAAGCCATGAATCTGATGAACTTGTTGTTGAGTTGTGTGAAGTCTCTTTCTAAGAGAGTTTGCAAGATAGCCGAAGTGATGTCTCCGTGGCAAGTACCAACGAAGACATGACCAAGGGCCAAAGACGCCAAGGACGATACCTCACAAGACAAATCGGTATCGGAGACAAGAGGCAACAACAAGTTGAGCACCTCCTCATTGGCCGATCCCGCGAAGGCAAGACCCAAACCGTTGATAGCATTCGTTTGCAAGATCTTCTTAGGGTCTGTGACGTATTCTTGCAATAAAGCCAAAGCAGCATCTGCTTCATCGTGGATGTTGGTCGAGACTATACCAGTTCCCAAAAGAGCACCAGCTTTGACTTCCTCCTCGGCTGAGTATGTGTATCTATCCAAGGCTTGCAAACCCTCGTCGATGTTCCATTGATAAAGACAACCCAATGAGGCAGTGGAGGAGATCATACCTGCTCCCTTCGTCTTGTAAATCCAGGACTGGCTGTCTTGCTCACTGGAGTGAATGAAGAGTTTGTCTGAACCATATCCCAAGTTCAAGAAGGCATTGACAAACGAGGCGGCCAAATTCTGCTTAGCAGAATCAATCTGGCCAAATCCAAAACGGGTGTTCTCCAAATGGGATTTATATACATCTTCCGGAACTTTAGGATCTAAGAGGTTCAACTCCTTGACCAAGTAGGCGTAGTACTCAGGAAGCTTTGTGTTTGAGATGATCTCTTGGACCTCGGTATCTTCACCAGGGTAGTTGAAACGATTGAACTGCTGAGACAATATGAAGGCCAACTGTTTGTGCACCAAGGCATCGCTAGTGGATTCAAACACCTGCTTGATCAAGTTCTCGTCGTCCAATTTGATAGCCAAGGTCAAGGCCTGGGTCAATTGGTTGTGGGTCAAATAGATGGAGAAGGCAGTGTGTAAGAAGGCACTGTCATCAGGTGGTGCTAAGAGTGGCACACAACTCACCATGTAGAGACAAACTCTGGCATAAGTCGAGTCGTCCAAGAATTGAGGCAACTTTTCGATGTTCTCTATTTCTAACAACAAGTCGACGGCGTCAGCCTCTGCGTTGTGTTTGAGGAAGAATGGGACGATCTGCAAGGACAACTGCACAAGACGGTCAATGTAAGCGTCATCAACTCCAAGTTTGTCCTGGTAGGCTTCTCCTATCTCCAAAGCCAAATGTCTCATGTACTCATGGCCCCAGTCGGCGATAGTGTCGTTGGAAGCCAACATACGGAATTTCAAGGAGTCTCTCTCGGAGTTAGAGTACGTCATGGCCAAAACAGACAAGACGTCGGCAAATTGCACCAAGAGCTTGCTGGAGATCTTGCTTTCAGGGGAGTTCCACTTCTCGTACAATTCGGTCAAAAGTGTGTAGTGGGGTCTCAAAAACTTCAATGGCTTGGGAACGGCAGTCATGGAGGTCGTGGATTCACGGATGAAGTTCTTCATTGTGCTCAAGTATTCAGAGTAGAGGCCTTCCTTTTGGTTGGGCTCGTTGAGCCTTTCAACAAGCAATTCCAAATCATCTTTCAACTTTTGGTCTTCCTCCGAAAGCTCTTCCTCTTTAACTGGAGGAGCTTGCTTTTTGGGCTCTCCTTCAGTAGCTGCTTGATCAGTGCTTGGAGCCATTCTTATACTAGATGATAATCCAAAAAGTTGTCGTTCTCAAAATGGCCGTGGCAAACAGTGGAGGTGAGGTCACGTGCGCGATCCAAGTGGGACACCATTTCATTGTGGGACACCATCGAAATGATCAAAAAAGAGCACTGCAGGAAATACTAGGTAGAGGAGAGGTTCTCTTTGGCTGTGTTTTTACGATTTATGATTCTGACGTGGGATTGTTGGTGGTGGTGGGCTCGTCTGTCAAAGCGAGCAACCACTGGAGACCTCAGAAGGTCGAAGAAGGTCTTACTTTGTGGAATTTCTGTTTGACCTATTTTTTTTACATTTCGTTCAGCTCCCTTTATCTTTTTCGAGTATTCACCTTATTTTTAGCTTGCGCCCTAAATGTCTGGGAAGGTCCCTCTTGCTTCTTCAAGTAGCCGAACACCAAGTTTATGATCCGCACAATATCTTGCCTCATTGACGCGATAATACAAACACTCAGTATATTTACGTGATCCGCCGAATCCACATAATCTAATTATTTTAGAGAGCATTTCTCTGTTAGAAATCACCGAAAGCAAGGGATTTATCCAAGATTTGAGATCACTAGATCCATAATTTCCTCCTCAGCACCATACTCATCGCATCGCATCGATGTCTGAAAGAAAGGCCATCAACAAGTGGTACCCACCGGACTACGATCCGTCTAAGGTTCCCAAGAAGGAAAAGTCCAGAAGTGCCAGCGCAGACAAGGTCCGCTTGATGCTTCCGTTTTCGATGAAGTGTCTACAATGCAGCGAGTACATAGCAGCCCGAAGGAAGTTCAACGCAAGAAAGGAAGTCACCAACGAGAAGTACATGGGGTTCAAGATCATCAAATTCCACGTCAGATGCCCGAGATGCAACAACAACATTATTTTCAGAACGGATCCGGCCCTGGCAGGCTTTGCACCTGTTGAGGGAGGAGTCAGGAACCACGAGTCTCTAGCAAAAGAGCCCAAAATCAAACCAGCAGAGACAGAGGACGAGATTCTAGCCAGGCTAGAAAAAGAAGAAGAAGAAAGTAAAAAGTACAAGGAGCAGCAGCAGCGCAGAAAGAACAACCCGTTCTGGCAAAGACGAGGAAATGCCCCAGACCAGGATGCCATGACAAATCTCGAAGAAAGACTTGCAAAACAGCAGGAGGAGCAGGAGGTGCACGACCATCTTATGTATCTTCAGGCCAAAGCCAATCGATTGCAAGAGTCTGGAGGCCTGGATAAGCTAGCGCTGGAGGCACACACTAAGGTTGCTGAAAAGCTCGATAAAAAAAGAAATTTGGAGACTGAGGACGAAGTTTTATACAAAAAGGCTCAAACTGGTAAGCCCGAGAAAGAGGAAATTGCAAAACGAATACCCACTGTGCTGGGCGTGATCTCGGTCAAAAGACCCACAAGAGGTGATAAGAAAGAGACCCCTACATATGGTACTCCAGCCAGCACCCTACCAGCAGTTGACAACGCCACATACAAAATCCCCGAATCCATCAACGGCGTTCCCGGAATCTCCGGGTACGACTCCGATTAGAATTATAAATCTCTAGGGACTATTTTTGTGACTTCCTTGGAATGCTAAAACCACCTAAGCGAGGTCTTCTTGCATCCAGATTACCGGTTTCGCATACAAATCTAGGCGAGCGGCGCGACCTTTTCTCACACATACGCTACACACTTGAACCGAGAAATACTCCAAGTTGTTTTCAAATCTCTCTGAACGTTACCAAAGTGTGCCTATGATTGTGGTCACTCTGGCGCTAGTTGCTGCAGCCATCACGGCTTCTGTGTCGTGCTCAGTGTACGCCTGTCAAAATCCCGATACTCCTCGCCCAAACCAGTCAAAGACCGTTTGCCATCTTCGAGAGGAGGGCACAGATGTCGTTGTGACAAACTCTCGAGGCGGTGTTCTCTGCAGATTCAAGAAGCAGCCTTCGCTTACGAACGTCCACAACATATACCGCCTCAGTGGTGTTCTCCAGAACGAGCGCTCGAAAGCGGTGCTAGCGAGGTTTTACCATAACACCGTGGGCAAGGGCGGATTTATTGAAGTCTGGCCCAATAAGGCCATTGAGCCTACGTCTTTCATGCTGAGTATTCTACATAGGTTCCAGCCGGCGCAAGAACCTGCTCCACCTACCAAGATCTTCATATCTTCAAAGCTCACAGGCAACATGTATGATATTTCTATTGATGAGGCCCGCTACCAGTGGTCCATGGAGAACCACACTCTACGATCCGAGGGTCCTGAGGAGGCTTTGGCCTTGACGCTAGATTACACTACCCCCAACGACGTCGCCATCCACATCTACAACAGCGTCATAAAAGCCCATTTGTCCGTGTGTCTTGGTATATTTTTTGCTATCCAGAAGAAGAGATAGTCCTTATTGATATGTAAAGTTGCTCAATGTCTGCACCTGGATCTGTCCCTCGTCTGGCACGAATCTGTTCTGGATCTCCACCAACTCCTCTATAAGACGAGGAACGCGTTTGGACTCGATGTCCTTGCGACAGAGAAGAATACCCCTCACATACTCGACTGAGCAGTTTGCAAAGTTGGGTAGGATCTCGTGCTCCCAGAAGGCTGGGATCTCCTCGAAAGGTCTCTCAAAAGTGGCCATGTCGCCAAGGAACTCAATAGCCGACAAGCTCTTCACAAGCAACAAGGCGTCCTTCCTGGTAAAGTGTTTATCGAACTCTTCAAAGAATACACTCACATCTCGCGTGATCGCTTCAGCGAAAGACTTGTATGTTTTCGTAGCGTTAGGATCGACCTTCTTGCCATCTCCGTGCAAAATGTTGTTGTAGCCAATGCGCAAGTAGGCCTTGACGAAGGCATCGATCATCACTGTCAAAGTGATGAAATGAAGGTCAAATGTTCCTCGTTCTTGAATAGCAGGCAATCCCTCCTCCGAAATAATCGATGCGATTTGCTGTGCTATATTTCTTCCCTCCTGAGCTTCGTAATCGGAGTCAAGATACCAATCCTTGGTGAAGACTTTACACAAGATAGGTATTGTATCGTTCACAATCATGTCAGCATGGGCACGAACAACAATCGCATTGAGATCCGTGCTTGGAGCAATAGTGCTCATAATAGCATTTTCAATGCGCTCAGCGTACAGCGAGTGTACCTTGTTCATGTAGTTTGGCAAGAACTTGTCCTGCAAACGGTCTGAGTTGATCTCATAAGTGTTTCCCAATGCTGTCAAGTAGTCCTCGAGACCTGGCTTCGAGAGAGCTATCTTCTCTTCGTTAGTCATGTTCTCGAGATCAAGCTCCTCCTCGTCATTTGCTTTGAATCTGAAAAGACGCTTCATCTTGCTTTGCTTCAACAAGAGTTTATCATTACCATAAAGAGCCATGAAGTTTCCGACCTCTTGTTCAACGAGCTTCATGTAGTTTTCAATTCTCGAGTTGTAGCACTGACACCAATGCTCGATAACCTCCACCAACACTTTACCATAACCTGACTTGGCGGCGACATCAGCGTGATCTTTCAACATTTGTAGCGAGGTCTTATAGTCCGCCAACACGTATATATCCTTGTTCTCTTCCCTAACCAAGGGATGGTTGTACTCGTCAATGTCTTCGATAAGTTGGTGATGAGAAACAATATCTGGCTCATCAGCACGTTCGAGAAAGTATATCGTTTCATTCTTCATAAGTGTATCGTTCCATTCAAACATCTTGGTGTCAATCACCCGCATGTAATCGTCAAGCACAGAAGCCTTGAGATCTTCACCCAATATGGACTTGAGAGCCTTCTTCGATTTGTCACCTCCATGTAAGGCCTCCATCATTTCACCATGAATAGTGTCATAGTCCAAAATGCGCATTAAGTCTTCTGCTGGTGGATTGGACGAAACCATGTCCATAGTGAACTTATGCAAATGGTTGTAGTATGAGTTTTCGATGAAGTCACTCACGCCCCAGCTTTTGGGGAAGAGAGGACCGAAAGTTTGGATAACGAATTCTAGCTCTTCACGTAGCCAGCCAAGACTGTCGTAGACATCAATTTTCTCCTCGAAGTGATTGACACAGCGTGTGAAAGTGTCCTTGATGCTCTCTTCTAGCTTAGCGTAGAAGAACTTCATATAGTTCCTGGGCTGAGATCTGTATTCGGCGTAATTGATCGTCTTGAGTGCCTCCGGGCTAACAAGATTCAAGTTCTCATTCAACGAAGCCTTGACATCCTCTCTATTCTCATATTGTAAGATCCTGATGAGCTTGTAGATCATGCTCGTGTTCCCCTCTTTGGCAGCTTCAGTAGCACTTATGCAAATCTCTCTAAGTAACTCATCGAATAACTTGATAACCTTCCGCACGGGCAGAACAATCTTCTGGATAATCGACTGGATATCATCTGAAAGATGGCTAGCTTCCATTTCCATGTAATCGGCAAAATTACGCACTTGAGTGACGTTGAAGTGGATTCTGTAGATGTTCCCCAATTGGTACAGAATGTCCTCGCTGACTATGGCGAGCTCAGCCTCAATCATGCTGCTTATGTGATCTAGAAACTTCCGGAAGTTGGCAATGTCTGTATAGAGATTCTGGACTTGAATCATGGTCTGGTGAGCAGATATAATGCTCTTCAAGGTGTCGTATTCCTTGACATTGGTGATCGAATCATCAAAAATGACGTCAATTTTCTCGACGTTTTTCTTCACTAGAGAGAGTTTCTCCACTGATTGCTGGAGCCTGGTCAAATTGGAGAATATGAAATCAATCTGGGACTTGGTGGCTGTTGCTAATTTCATGTCTATTGAGCTCTTCTCCTTTTGGAATTGACGTCGAAGTTCGTCAATCTTTTGCAAGTCATTTTCATCTCTAAGTAGATTCGAAATTCTAGACAATGCAGCTTCACTCATGCTGAAGCTTATATAAAATTGCACCGAAATATTGTGTTGATAATGCTACCTACTATGCTCGAAAATCTCGCACGCGATTCAGCACACGTGAGTACTCCACAATTCGGGGAATTCGACTTAAAGATAATTCTACATCAGATTCTGCTTATGCATTTCAGGGCTCCACACGCCTTAGCCGTTTATTTTCCATCCTTCTATTGATTTCCGCCACTGCTTTTTTGCGAACTGTTTCCGCGTTTTCCTTGAGTGTTTTGATTGTATCTCCTGCTCCCATGATGATTATTGTAGTTCCCTTGAAGTCCGTGTATATTGGCGTTACCCGCGTAGGGGCTTCCGGCCCCCATCATCACATTCTCACCCACCGGACTATGTGAACCGACGAAGCCTCCAGGCATCATGAAGCCTCCTGGTGGCATGAACTGAGGGTCTGGTGGAGGGAACATCATCTGAGGAGTTCCAGGTGGAATGCCAGCCTGCATTTGATACATCATAGCCATTTGCTGCTGCTGCTGTTGGAATTGAGCAGCCATGCTAGCATGCTGCCCTTGCATAGGGGAAACACTATGAGGTGGGAATCCCATTTGAGGGCTTGCGTTTGGCATGCCCATCATTGGAGATGCCACGAAGGGCATGCCCATAGGAGGCACAAACATCGTGGGGCTCTTACCCTTGAATGTCGACTTGCGCTTTATGTACTCCTCGTAGTTCTCTTCTATGTTGGAATCCCAAGTGGGTGGTGTCTGGTATGCCTTCTCTAGCACGAGAGGAGTGGACTTATCCTTGTGCTTTCTTTGAGCTGTGACAAACATGTTGAACTGCTGCTTGAAATTGGCAACTTTCTCCTTCTGACTCTTGGCAGTTGGCACTTTGTCGGGACCACCGAAGAATTCAGCAGCAGTGATTTTGTGATGTCTCTTGCCAGAGCCAGAGCCCGACGAAGAGCTGCTATGTGGCTTCTGACTATGCATTCTTGGCGAGGGATTCTGTGGAGATCCAAATTGCGCCTTTGGTGGAATAGGGGACGCATTTGACAGCTTTTGAGTGGATGGTGGGGCAAATGAAGGAGTGAAGGCTGCCGCTTTTGGATTCAACTTGAACTTGCTCTCCTTACGAGGCTCTGCCGCAGCCTTCTTTGGCGAGTCTTGCCTCTTGAGGATCTCATCTTGCTTACTCTTATCCTTCGCCAATATAGGCAAGAGATCGTTTGGCATCTTGTGAGGTACTTTGAAGTTAGCGCTAAACTCACGCAAAGCATTGATTTCACTTTGAGCGTTCAACCTAAACAGCTTGTTTGTGGGTATCTGTGGTTTAGGAGGAATGGAACTTGGCTTCGCAGGCTGGTCCATCAACAGAGTTGACGTACTCGTTGTCTTTTCAGATCCACTGCTTTCTGGGACAGCTTGCTTACGAGCACCAGAGCTAGAGACAATCGCTGGATCATCATGGTAATGGGCCTGTTGGTTCTTCGATTTGTTAGCACCAGCGTTCGAGGATGGCTCTTGGGTGATAGGACTAGCGTTCATGCTGTTCCGAAGAGCTGCCATGAGTTCACTTCCTCTCTTGTCCGGCTGCTCAGCTTGCACACCAGAGTATTTATCTTCCTCATCCATTCCACTGTCATCAACAATGACTCCTCTTTCCTCCAATACGTGTTTGTCTGTGGTAGATTGTCCCTCTATCTCTTTTGCTAGTTTTTTGGCACGCTCCAACCTCTCTTTGTAGTCCACTGTGTCTCTGTTGATTTTGGTGGTGTACAAGTGCTCATCGTAGGAGGACTCCACACCGAATTTTTCTTCGTTGACTTTGAACTGATCCCAGGCACCACCGCTGCTCGTTGCATCATCCAAGGACACAGCAAGAGTTTCATCGTCCGGGGTCCAGCGCTGTAATTCCCTTTCTCTAACTTGGAAAGAAGAGCTTATATCCTTGTCCGTACGGAACTCGGACCGCCTAGGTGGTCTATAAACTTCGGGCTGGGATTGAGTTTGCGCCTGGGCTGGAGGCTGGGCTGGAGGCTGATGTTGTGGTTGAGGCTGTTGTTTTGGCTGCGAGGGAGTCTCACTGACAGGTTTTTGGTGTGCTTTCGAGGTTTCAGCGGCCTCGGGACTCTTGGCATGAGTACTAGGAGAAACATCTTTAGAAGCACTAGTTAAGGCCTCTGTGGTCTCCACGCTTCCGGACGCCTCCACGGGGGTTGACTGCTTCTGCTGAGGTGCTTTAAGTGCCTCTGTGGCTTCCTTAGGAACCTGCGCCGGTTCGGCTTTTGTAGTGATATTCACCTCGATATCGATCAAATCCTTGGCCTGGATAATCAACTTCTCCGGCAAAGAGTCGTCCACGTTGGTTTTTTCCTCAAGCACGGCCTTGGATATCAAGACAGGCTTGTGCAATACCACAGAAAGGGCACTCGATGGCGAGGACTCCGTATCCGCAGCTTGCAACAAGCCTTGGTAGCGAGCACCGGACGACACGGTGGCAATTGTCATCTTGCCCAAAGACTTGGCAAGGACGTCCAACAATTTGTCGCTCACAGCCTTGTTATCGGTCTGTGAGGAGTACGTGGAGTGGCTTTCCTTGTTGTTGCCATTGTAACGAGAATTTGACCGACGATGGCCATTTTGAAACGTTCCCTGCTGTGGGGTATTTTGGCCTGGCCCTGAGCCAGGTTTGTTAGGACGAGTGTTCTGACCCTTCATTAGAAAGCGGTGGCGGAAAGGCGAATCAGTGACAGCGATAGCGACTGTACAAAAACAAAAAGATGGACTCTTGGAGACTCAAGAATCCAACAAACAACAAAAGAACTCCTGAATTCGCAAAGAAAGCTCAATTGAAGGTTTCAATGGCAGGTGGCTGGTACGAAACGGAGATGGTGCACCGAGTCGCAAAAGACGTTCAACACTTCAACAAATATCACAGCCGAGGCAAGGAACACTATGTGTTCAGGTCCAATAGAAAAGCCGAAGAGCTAACTAAATTTAGCCGAAGTCCGAAGATAGGGCCAATCTCGATTGTAGAGGAAGATCAAGTGAGACACCAAGTGTTTATCTCGCTCGCTTTTGGGCAGGACACGCCCGTGTTACACTCGTGTGGATGTTAGCTGGACCCAGAGGGCAGGAATTATGGGGGAAAGAGAAGAAAAATCCGAAGAGGGCAGTTGTTACGATATGTTTAATTTCGTCATTTTTCTGTCGTAAGTCGAGTTTTCATAGATAGCTTGAGATTGAGAGAAGTGCGTGATTCGCAGTAGCGTCCTAGACTGCCATTCTTTGTCTCCTTGACAACGGAGTTCACACACAGAAGCCTGCCCAGAAGGGAAACGAAGTTGCGAGCCGCTTGCAGCTCCAACAATGAAAGCGATTGTTTTACGAAAAGCGTGTTCAGCAACAGAAGCCATGTAGACCGATTCCGATTTCCACATCCTCAACGGCATTGCCCCAATAGAATAGGACAAACTCCTTGACAAATTGAATGTCTTGGTCAGAGTAGGGATCCAACTCCATGTCCACTATGTCTTGCACAGCGAGTTCCACCACCACTTTTTTTTCTAGCGGCTGTTTTAACAGTAGACTGCTTCTACGCTCGTTGTGGCCGTTGTCCTCCAACGTCTCTGACACGATCTCGTCAACAAGTAGAAACCATTTTTTTGTGAGACGGTGGAACTGGCCGACGACGTGTGTGAACTCAGCGAACTGCTGTTTCAATGAATTTTGGTCTCCAGACGATTCCTCCCCGGAGGTTCCCAAAAGCTGTTCTGGAGCATCTCTGTTGGTGGTTCCAGCGCTTGCAAACCAGGCAAAAGCCAGCCAGATGTACTCTCTCCACGACATGGGCGTGGTGGCATCCTGGCGCCACCAACGAGGCTCAAATGGCTCCAAAGCATCGTCTGAAAGTCCGAGTTTGATTGCTGAGAGAAACGAGTTCGAGGTGCGGATGGAGGAGTGGTCATCGCCTGTTCCGCTTCCGCTTTCCAGCGGAAGCATTTTGTAGAGCTTGAGAAACTTGGTGTAGTCGTTGAACGTTGCCTTTTCTGTCTTGTCTGAGTCGCCATGGGAGATTTCACACAGATCGGCATCTGAAGCTGGGAGAACAACAGCAAGGTCGTAAAGGCCCCTCTGGAGACGCATTATCTCGTCACTGGTCGAGGCAAGATACCCCGGGCTTCTCAAGTCCGCTGAGTCCATGTCTTGAAGGCATAAAGTGTACAATGGTCTGGAAAACAGCTTGTCGCCAAAAATCTCCGCCACGTCCTGGGGCACAGCAGAGATCACAGTCACCAAATACACCAAGGCGCCAGCAACCGCGTAGTCTCGATTCGTGCCTTCGTGGAACAAGTCTGCACTCTGCGAGTCGTGATTAAATACGAGGATGCGTTTGCGTAGTAAGGCAGCCTTATAGATGGGAAATAGGAGAGGCCCAATAGCGGAAAGCACAGTAGGAAGCTTGAACAAGGGATGGTGCACTATGGGGCTTGTCAGGTTCTTCACGACCTCCAAACCACCATTCCCCACGACTTTCTCGTATAGGCTTTCCAATAGTTCGATTTTCTCGTCTCTCAAAAACGCCACCAACGTCTCATCAATAGCATCTAGATGCTCCCAGCCCACATTGCCGTATGTGTTTGGTTTCCACTGGCTCTTCAAGGGCTCCATAAATACACCCAACGAGTACATTTTGATCCTGCTTCTGTCATTCTCGGAACCACGGTTCAAATTGAGCTGTCTGAAACGTGCAAGCCCAAAGTAGGAAGAAGAATTGCAGTCCTGCTTCAAGTAGACGGTGTTCTCCTCGTACAGGTGGATACCTGAAGGGAACACCTTATACTCCAATCCTTCTAGCGAAAAGGACGTAGTGGATTTCGACCACGCCAATTCATACCCCAGTCTTCTGTCGAATTTGGCAAGAAACACACAGACGGCTTTAGGCGCACTGTATCCTGTCACTGTAGCTGAAGATGACATTGACGTTTCCATGATATGGAGAGAGAAGGTAGTACATATCATAGCTTTCGCGGGGCACACTATAGACGAGGAAGAGAAGTATTGCAGTTAGATAGCAATTTAGAGAGATAAATAAAGGATGTAATTTGTATGCGGTTTGCAAGAGAAATTGGTTTTATGTCTCTGAATTGGCCGGTTTTGTTCACTTTGTGTTGCACTTTTCAATCCTAGTATTCCCTTTCGCACACAACTAGCTTGCGATCAAGAGTCTACTACTCGATTGGGAAACAGACGCTATGCCCATGAACCCACAAATAAGACAGCTCTTTAAAAACCTTCTTTATATGGGAAAAGACTATCCTGCTGAGTCTGGTGGGTATGGCACTTTCAGCAGCAAATTGAAAAATGCATTCAGAAAGACCCCAGTGGACTCGGAAGAGCTGCTCAAAAGGGCGCTAGACAAGGGCGAATACGTGATCAAAGGTATGAAAAACTCATTATTTCCAACTGACTAGACTAACACCCAGAGCTCGAGGCATTGTACTTTCTACGGAGGTACAGACACTTGAAGAGAACCTACTACAACGAATAGATGCGAGGAAGCGGGATTGAGCGATACTGGGCTTGCTCGCTTGTCTGCTACACCAACCAGTTCGATTCGATTGTATTAATGCTATTAGTTGTCTTGTTAGGTTATGGCTCGATTTGACTGTCTGGCTTCTCATGGGTTGCTTGTAGACTCCAGAGGTGGTACCAGCCATTCTCTCAAGAAAGGCCTCAAGCCCTTATTCTCAACACAAAGTTGACCACCACGGCGACTAGAAGGAAGATGCACAACATGGTGGGGCCGAATCTGTCGTCGTAAGGACCAGTGCCTCTCATTCTGATGGCCTTGGCTCTCCAGTGATACGTCACCAAGGCATAAACCATGGTCAACATGGCAATGAACGTGAACAAACCAGCAGAAACACGGCCGATTTTGTCACCAAAGTTGAGCAATCCGACACCAAGAGAGCCCAAGATAACGGTGAAATTTAGCCACGAAAGGAAGGTACGCTCATTGGCGAAGAACACTTTGGGCTCCACACGAGCAAGCAATGCAATTCTCTTGTTGGAGGAGGACATGAGAAGAAAGAATGGGTGGTCTTGGAAATCTGCTCGAGATTAATTCGATAGAGATTGATGAAGCAGTAATTTCGCAGTAGTCCTGTACTGCCGTCGCACGTGGGGTCATGGTGATTTCGTTAGGTAGAAGGAATAGAGATGATAATAAGAAGGGAAGGATTTGAGATTCTGAGATTTCGACATGTTGAGAATAAAAAACGACTCTTCCTTTCTGTGTACTTTCTCTCTCATGTCGGGCGGGTATTCGGTGTTATCATCCCGATCAGCTGCAAATGAAGCTCCAGATAAGCGTTGCGAGTAATACACACTACTGGCTGCAAAACACCAAGCTACTCCCTCCAAACGATATCAATGTATTGGCCAACACAGTTGGTAGTCCTTGGATTAGGCGGCTACACGTATACAGGCATATTCGTCGCATAAATAGTGGCTTCGCTCTACAGTCCGAACAAGCAGCAAGCCAGATAAATAATTAGAATTGGGGTCAAAAGTCCAGCAGCCAGCTGTGGGATCTTGCTTATGATCTGGTCAAGGAGAGGACCTTGACGCCAAAGTACGAGTTCTGGGGCGTGGCCACACCGGCAAAAGCGTTGTAGAACGCAATGAAAGCGGTGATGACTCCCGTGACGCCTCCGGCACGAACAACGCCGGTCTTGGAGGTGAAATCGCCAATGCTAAGCAAAATATACGTCAAAGTCAACATGAAGAACAACGACAGGAACGCAAGCGTCGACTTGAGCGTGCACAAGAAGAGCATAAACGTGAAAAGCGCCCACGCCATGAGATACAATCCGACAGCCGAATGCAACTGGTCGGTTCCGTCGTAAGCGTCAGCAATACCAAAGGCAGAAATCTGGATAGCAGCATAAGACAACCAAAAGGCACCGTAACTGGTCAAGGCACACAAGGCAAAAGTGTTGCCGATCAAGCCCTCCCAGATTCCAGCGAAAAGCTGGACAGTGCCGCCGTAGAAACAGGCCAAACCCACAACAACGTTGGGAACGTCAATGCCCATAGCCTGAGCATTGTACATGGAAAGACAGAAAGTGGTCAAGGCGAACCCACAGAGCCCCAATGGGGAGGGGTTCGCAAACTGGTGCTTGGGATAAGGAGACAAACCGGGGTTCAACGTGCCGCCAAAGGCTTCCATCAACTCGTGCTTGTAGTAGCGGTTCTTGCCAATGTGCACAAATTCGTTGCCTTCGCCGGAGACTTGGATTCTTCCCACGCCTGGCGAGTCCACCAGATGGGTCTCTTTATAGGAGTGCAGGTCTTCAGATGACATTTTTCAGGTGATGTTTGGAGCAACGGCTGATGAGTTATAATATTTTTCAACGGTGTGAAACGATTTCCAAACGGCTGATGTGATACTTGTTTCACCAAGACTTGTTGCAATCGGAGTCACTGGTTGCAAAAAACAAGAATTTTCGAGTGCGTCACCAGGCGAAATGGTCCCACTTATATAGGCGCCACAGGAAGACTAAAGCCCTGAACCGCACAGCGGGTGGTTGTGCATCGCAGAGGCTGCGCAGCACGTAACCATTTTTTTTCTTCTTTTCAATGTGGTTTGTGGGGAACTTTGCCTTGGGGGTCTCTTGTCGGGATTTTCGCACCTTGCCAACACCGATGCGGTACTGCAGGCAGAGCCCCACCAACGGATGTGGGGGCACCGAAAACGGGGGCTTTGGGGGATGTAGCGGGCGAAAAGGGTCCGAAGTGTTTGACAATTGGTCACTTTCGGAGGTGGTTTTTCACAATTTTTTGTTTCCTTCTGTTTTCGCACTTTTGGCTGGCTCTGTTGCACTCGGCCCATTCCGACGGTGGAGTTGAAACGGCGTCGCGCCGATTCTGAATGCCTTTGCTCGCCGCACTGAAACCACCACCACCACCACCCGCACCGGTATGGCTGCAATTGCACCACAATACACCATGAAAAGGGCAGAAAGCGAAGGTTTTCTTTGAAAATGGCTCAAACTCCGCACGTTTCGCCGACCAATCCCCAAATAAAAATTATTTTTTGGTCGTCCTTTCCCTAGTCCGACGGTTTCGTCCCTTCCGAGCGCCCCTCCCGAGTCAACTCGGAGTGCTCGCTTCCTCTCCGGCGGGGCCTACACCATCACCCTCACGTTTTCACCCTCTCACCCACTCACCCACATGCGCGAACCATTCTTCTTCCCGGGACTTCCACTTCGAGATGATTTCAGATCTTCCATTTGTCCACAAACTGGTTTCCCACCCCCACAAACCTCGTAATTGTTCTTATCCATTCGTTTCTTTTGTAATTACACCACCCGCAAAAAGTCGGCTTTCAAGTTCTTGTACCGTCTTTTGCTCTTGCCAAGCAGTCTCCGACGGAATATTCGCTTGTATGCCCACGCCACTTTGTAGAACCACTTCTCCTCTCCAAGACTCATAATGATGAAATTGATCGACACAAAAACGATTATCCGCAAGTAAGCGCCAGGCGACATGTTCGTCAACTGCATGAGATCTCCCATCCACGAGTGCTCCTCAACGGCGAAAAGCAGAAGCGATAAGAGAAGTGCAGCGATCAAATTGACCAAAAAGGGCTTGTTTTTGTACACCAGCTCTCGGTAAGGTGGGCCAGTGCTGAGCACCATCAGGTTGAGAATGTACTGGAAGTTGGTGAACAAAAAGAGCACGGTGTTGTCTGAGGATTTCACGTTTTCGTCGTCGTTGGACGGCACGGGCTTGACGTACCAGGGCTCTTTCTGCACGGATCGCCAGGTGAGAATCTGGAAAACGAAAATCACACAAATGTGGCAGAGTAGTGGGATCAACACCTTGGGGCTCACCAAGTTGGCTGTAGGCTTTCTCACCACCAAACGGGCATAAGGTTTCGCCCACGACATAAAAATGGCAAGCGGCAAAATTAAGAACAAGTCGATGTACAAAAACTGGAAATCGCCCAAGTTCGTGCCCATCTTGTATAATATTGAGACAGTGATGAACTGGATCGCAGAGTACAACGACATGTACTTGAAACAGGCAAAACTGGTGACCAACGACGAACGGCCCTCTTTAATGACATCCGGAACACACGAGATTTCGAAAACTCGGGACGTGAACGGAGCTGCCACGGAGGCTTCAGCTTCACTTAATGAAATTCCAACATCGGCTGCTTTGAGAGCACCGCAGTCGTTGGCTCCGTCGCCGCAAAATCCAACAGTGTAGTCAATTTTTTTGAGCTGCTCCACGAGCTCGTGCTTCTCGTCTGGCGACATTCTGGCGTAAATGTCACACTTCATGAGAATGCTTTCCTTGAGTCTCTCATTTTGTAACTCGACAAGAATGTACCGGAAGATTTCTCCCGTCAAGGCTAGCACATATTCACGAACATCGTCTCTGATGTCAGCGCTTATTCTGTGCAAAGTGACTGGATCGAGTCTTCGAGAAGAATCGTGGATATCCTCCCAAATGAGGCCAGTAGACCCAGTAGACTCAAATTCCTCGTCACTGGCAAGACGTGCAATATAAACCTCCGACACAGAGGGACTGATGAGCTCACAGTCTCTGCCCACACTGACAGCAGTTAACACATTATCGCCCGTGCACATGATTGTTCTGATGGAAGCGTCCTGCAATTCCTTCAATGTCTTCTTCGTGGTTGGCTTCAACTTGTTCTCGAAGATGATGAAACCAGCAAATTCCAATTCTGACTCGGCGTTTTCACGAGTAATTTGTTGAGCGTCTTCGTTCTTGCCTAGCATTTTTTGGGCACACGCAATCACTCTCAAACCGCTGTGGGTGTAACCGTGAAGCAACTCCTCGTAGTCATCAGGAATCGTCACCGGGTCGCAAATGTCGAGCATCACCTCAGGGGCGCCTTTCACGAACACTTGATATTTGTTGTTTCTTTCAACAATGACCGACATTCTCCTGAGTGCAGCCACAAACTCAAACTCCTTGTGAATCTTGAAGCCGAATGGCTCAGATCCTGCTTTTTCGTATACCAAAGGTGTCGAGTTCCCGTTGAACTCTTCCTTATAAAGGTAGTTCGTGAACTCGAACATCTTCATGTCAAGCGGGTCTCCCAAAAGCTCGTCATCGATTAGTCTAAGTGAATGACAAGAAGCCATGCATCCAAGCAAGCTGTTTCCACTCCGGACATCGTACTGAGTGGCCAACTTTTCTTGTTCAGCCAAAGCCTCAACCGTTTCGAGGAGCTCCTCAAATATAATTTCCTTTCTTCCCTCGGCATTTTTCGTGGGATGAACTCCGAGAACATCCAACCCATCTTCTGTCAATGTGCCTGTCTTGTCAAATGCCACAACATCCAACTTACCGCCAATGTTCACCCTCGTAGGAGCGGTACAGAATATCTGTTTGCTCTTAAGTCTGTTTATGGCAAACGTGGTGCCAATGGTCAATGTTGCAGGAAGAGCAGGCGGAACCACAATAGTGATAATGTCAAGTGCTCTCAAAATCATAATACGCTTTGAGAGACCCAACTGGATGAAGTTATAGGTGGAGTAAATGAAGCCAATGCACGCGATCAAGGTCATGAAGCCAATATACTTGAAGGCGTCCTCATATAACTTGAAGCCAGTGGGTTTGGGGAATAACATAGATCTGACGAGCGATCCCTTGGTGGTGTTAAAACCTGTTCTCAATACCATTCCAAGTGCTGGTTCGTCGTTGGAAGATTTGGTTTTGAGTAGCTTCGTGCCGCTGTAGAGGTAGGATCTTGCCAAAATGGCATGCGTAAAGCTCTCAACCAAGTATTGAACTGTCTCCTCGTTGGCAACGAATTTCGTAACTGGAACACTTTCGCCAGTGAGCATTGACTCGTTCACAACACATTCACCGTTGATGAGCAAAGCGTCACACGGCAAGTAAGTAAGAGAAGGGTCAACTTCAAAAACGTCACCTGGAACAAGCTCCTCAGAGTCGATTTTGTTCCAAAAACCATTTCTCCATACTCTAACTTCGCAGGAGAACTTGCTGATCTCTTGTAATCTCTTGATTGTGGCTTTTGTCTCAACCAAGGAGTTGACGATCGAAACGAGAGAAATGATAAAAATGCAGCTTGCGTAGTAGTAGTATTCGTCAGCGCACCACAAAACAATCGAAAACACCTGGAACACGTAAAAGGGATGGAGAACCTCATCGAGTAGAAGCTGGGCGATGGACTTTTCCTGTATTGCAATGCTGTTGTCGCCAAAGATTTGGGCTCTCTGCTCCTGAAGTTGTTGGGAGCATCCCTCACGCAAGTTCTTCCTGTTGAGCCAGTGGAGATCGTACCAGGTCGAGTTGGTTTTGAAGATGTCCTCGACAGGATTGTAGTAAAACTTGATGTAACGATACTCGAAAGAGTGGACGTAGAGGACCACTGGGTTGGCTTCTTTTGAGGCCTCGGGAATCTCAAAATCGTCCTCGTCTGTTTGTTTTTGTGTGATTGTCAAGAAGTGGGATAAGCGTTCATTGAGTCTCATTTTGGAGATCTCCACAATTTGCAACTCTCCGAACTCGTTTTCGATGACACACCAGTCAGCCTTTCCGAGCGGTTTCTGGTTGCCTAGAAGGTTAATTCTGTAGCGGGGAAACCAACGGAGTAGAAGAAAGCCAAGGCCAAACGTGAAGATGCAAATCAGATAGTATATGATCATTTTCCACCAGCAGTCGCTGTAACCCGCAATACCCAAAACAATGTCCTCCTCTGCAAGGTAGTAACGTTGGTATTTAGCTCTGGGATTGAATTCTTCGTAGAGCGCTTGTGCTTCAGCATCCAGGTGTTCTGACGTCAGGTCCAAAGGAGAGGACGACCTGCCACTCGAGGCAGAGGCTCTTCGGCGATATCTATCCTCAATGAAAGACCCGTAGCTGCTATCGTTGTCGGACTCGCGGAAACTGCGCTGGTCTGGCGATCTGGGTCTTCTTTCACCGTCGTAGGTCGACGATGCACCCTTTTGGTCGTAAAAGTGAGTGGACAATTGAGAACGACGAGATCTGGAGAACAGCGGCCTTTTAGAGCCCGGCTGGCTCTCCTCCTCCTCGGGGTACTTGTCCACAGAGTACTCCCAGTTTGTATTGTAGTCTATAGGGTCGTCTGGGTTTTCGAGGGTGGATCCACCGGGAGCGGATTCGATCTGGTCTGGAGAGAAGAAACGGAAATTCACGCTCTGGGTCTCTGCAGAGTCAGCTGTGAAAACGGACGAAACAGAATGTAGATCAGTATCCGCCTGCCTCAACTGCTCACCAGGTCCGAGCAACGGCGAAGTCTCCCTCAGAATTGCCTGGGCTATGGAAGTACGACGACCAAAGTGGTGAGGAAAGTGCATCGACGAGATCGAAGATGGAATGTTTTCACTGGTAGCTCCAGAGAACATTTCGTGGTTGTTCTCTTCAAGCAAGGCAGACGACTCCGTGGACAGGATGCTTCCCTGGCGGGACCGCCTGCTAGTGAAAGAAGGCCTTCTTGGCCCAACGCTAGCGAACGAGTTTCTAGCCATCAAATTTGATTTTTGGGTGTTTGGCTTTTGGGTCAGTAGCAAGAGTAGAAACTTTTTCACTGATAAGCGAGGTTCTATGCACATACAAAGTACAGTCTGGCACGGCGCTTTAATCCGGGGTAACTAGGATTCACAAAAGAAATGAAGAAATAGAGGACAGCTTTTACTATTTTGTTCGTGATATTGAAGCTAGAGTTGGTCAAGCTCTTTTCTTGTAAATCTGGGTAGAAGGTCCCCCCACTGTCCTCGTCTTATAATATGTCGCAAATATCATGAGACGGCTGCAAAAACCATCAAAATGAGAAAAAGTGAACAAGTGTTTAATATCAGCAAACTTCGAAGACTGCAGTCAGAGAAAGACATCGGGAGTACAATTATCACAAACTTTCTCGATTTTGTGTTAATAGCGACAAATTCAACATGGAGTATTCGCTTTAACCAGCAAGCAGGGAGATACTCCATTGATTGTTAACCCTAAAAACGAGGAGAATAGTCTGAGTAGGGAGCTAAGACTTTGTAAAGCTCCGGAAGCTGAAAAAAATTTAAACTTCCTGCAATCTTTGGGACATCTTCCTACCATGTCTGCTTAGTTGTTGTTGCAACCTGCATACGCAGCGTATATAGACATAACTACCTTGAAGCTCCAAGTTCATCACCAATGGCCCTCAAACTAAAATTGAAGGTCAAGCCTTCCCAGCCCCCTGAGGGAGGCCCCGAAAATGAACTGACATCATCATCGAGACATCCAAAAATCAAAACCGAATCCAGTGATAGAGTTTCAAAACCAAAACATAAGAAGGAAAAGCTCAAGAAGCTTCGATTGAGTCTAGGCAAGCTGGGCCTGCCCAGTGTGACTCCAGTGGCCTCGGCCCCGCTACCGCCTAGCAAGCCCATTCTCAAAAAGATCCCGAAAGTCAGAATAAAGCCCACGAGAATACCGGGTGAAGGCTACGATTCTGAAGCTCCAGATGTGGAGGATGATCCTCTCATTGAACAAGGAATCTTGATCAGATTTATGGACGACGCAAACCTCGACTTTGTCCACAATGCAGTCTCCACTGGCGATCTCTCCAACGTTAACATCAAATGGATTACTCGAGAGAAGGCGGTGATAAACGTTAATCTGACCCTATATTCAGCGAGACTTCTCGACCTACCCACGCTCACAGAGCTTTACAAGACTGTTGACAAAAAGAACATCTTCAAAACCATCGACATCAGTCAGATTCTTCTAGTGTTGCATCCTATCAATCCCAAGCAGCTAAATATGGAGACCGATTTCGAGGTCCCCGAGAGCCATACCTACACGCACCCAATCTACGAACTCTCGACAAATAAAGAGATCAGAAACACAAAATCGGTTTATCGCCATGGTCTATCATATGCGTTCGAAGACGTATACAGAAGGTTCAAACCAAGGAAGGTCAATCATCGTGTGATGCAAGACATCGAACTGCGTGTTGACGAGCTCGTGAGAAGGGATGCTGAAGCACAGGAAAGTCACTATGAATATGTTGATCCAAGCACGCAGAACAGGAGGGGTGGCTCTCACAGTCATGTCGGAACGCCCTCTCAATCAATTCCATCGACCCCATCTGCTCGTGCTTTATCTCCTAGAGAAGCCGAAGAGTACGAGGCAGAGTCGCAACAGGAGATGGACATCGATCTTGAGGCAGACATTGACAATGCTTTGGAACAGGAATTGGCCGAGGCGCTCGATTCCACATCCAACAATACTGCTGCAACTGTCCTCATGAAATCTGAGTTTGATAATGAAGAGGAGGTCAGTGATGAGGAAGCTGGAGCGGGCCAAGCTGGCGGTGACGATGATGACGAAGATGAGGAAGAGGAAGAGGAGGAAGACGATGAGGATGAAGAGGATGCCGGTGATGGCTTGAAGGAAGAGACGAGCAAGGTCAAGAAGCTCGAGGAGGAAATTGGCGAGCTCGAAAAGGCTGCAGAGAAACAGAAGAAGCTCCTCTCGACTGCAAGCTACAGAATGATGCGTATGAAGTTCCAGTCGGCGTACAACAACTTGAAAGGACAGCTTGACCAGAAGAAGCGTGAATTGGCCAAAATCAAAGAGCTGCAACAGAAGACGCAAGCTCCAGAGACGCAAAGACAGCCTGAAGAAGAAGAGGATGAGGATGACGACGATGATGTTGATGATGAAGACGATGAGGATAATGAAGAGGACAAGAAAGAGACCACACAAAAGAGTCAGCCTTCTAATGAGGGCGCCAACGAAGGAGGCCCAATTCCTGATAATGAGGATGACCAAGAGATGGAAAATGAAGACTATGGCGATCTTCAAGACCTCTTCTAGCTGATTTCTTTCGCCAACTCATCTAATCGCGAAAGTTACGCAATACCGATAACGATCCAGGGTGGAATGGCCCGCTACCACAATGAAGATTTCATGCTAATAACTGATACATAACTCAAAGCAGGAATACCTTTTATCTCAAGCCACTTCTTTCAGTTTAGATTATTCAGCCTTCCATATGTGAAACCCATCCGCAAGTGCGGAATGACATTTCTCTGTACTTAATTGGATTATCGCACCCACACAATTTTCTATCACATCTCAATACCAGTCCACCACTTTTGCTTAAATGTCCAGCAACTCCATCAAGCTTTTGGCCAGTGACGTTCACCGTGGCCTTGCAGAGCTCGTTGCCAAAAGATTGGGGCTCAAAATCTCGCCCAGCGAGTTGAAGAGAGACTCGAGTGGTGAAGTGACATTCAGCATCGGTGAGAGTGTGAGAGATGAGGATATCTTCATCATCTGCCAGATCGGCTCTGGGGTTGTAAACGACCGTGTGCTTGAGCTTCTCATTATGATAAATGCCTGCAAAACGGCTAGTGCCAGAAGAATCACTGTTATTCTTCCCAACTTTCCATACGCCAGACAGGATAGAAAGGATAAGTCCAGAGCGCCCATTACAGCCAAACTTATGGCAGACATGTTGACCACTGCTGGATGTAATCATGTTATTACGATGGACTTGCACGCTTCTCAAATTCAGGGCTTTTTCGATGTTCCAGTGGACAACTTGTATGCTGAGCCTAGTGTGGTGAGATACATCAAGGAGAAGGTCGACTACAAGCAGGCCATTATCATTTCGCCTGACGCTGGTGGAGCCAAGAGAGCCGCGGGATTGGCTGACCGTTTGGACTTGAACTTTGCCTTGATCCACAAGGAGCGTGCCAGAGCCAACGAGGTCTCCAAGATGGTTCTTGTGGGTGATGTCACCGACAAGATTTGTATTATTGTGGACGATATGGCTGATACTTGCGGAACTTTGGCCAAGGCCGCTGAGGTGCTTCTAGAAAACAAGGCCAAGGAGGTCATCGCCATCGTCACTCACGGCATTCTTTCTGGAAATGCTATCAAGAACATCAACAACTCGAAGCTCAAGGCTATTGTGTGCACCAACACTGTTCCTTTCGAGGACAAGGTCTCTTTGTGCCCCAAGCTAGATACTATCGACGTGAGTGCTGTTTTGGCTGAGGCCGTCAGAAGACTCCACAATGGTGAGAGCATTTCTTACTTGTTCAAGAACGCCCCTTTGTAAGTTAGTTTATATATATTCGTCCGAGATGGGGAGAGGTCTCTTCGTATTAGTATGGGCATTAGACATCCTAGACACATTTATCAATACATTTATTTCGCTGTGAGTCTGTTGCAGAAAGATCGGGCCATCCGAGCAGCGAGTTCAGATTTTGACAAAGGAGACTGGAACTGAATCTTTTGAAGGTCGTAAATCTGTTTTAAATAAATGAAGATTATCTCTCTGTTGGGAATCAGGGTTTGCAGCCAAAGTCTATGAAGCTTTTCGAGTTTCGTCGATGAGATCACAGAAGAGAGAGAGAATAGAAAGAGAAAATTACTTTCTCGGCCCTTACGTTAGCGGAATAAGAATATGTGATTGAATGGTTCAGCTTTTCAGTTCAAATCTCATATTCTTCTCCAAAGAGGAGATAGACCTTGGTGCGGAATATCAACCTGACTCAGAGCCGCGATATACGATTTCAGCCGTTCAGTCTTTCTTCTTAAACCAACATGACAATAGGCACAAAAACAATAAAAGCGTGTCTTTTTGGTAAGTATCTGTCCTGAACTACTCTCCATCAAATGCTAACTTAAGACATGGACGGAACCCTCATCAACACGGAAGACATATACACAGAAGCTGCAACTGAGCTTCTAGCACTCTATGGCAAAGGCCCTTTGACATGGGACATCAAGATTGATCTTCAGGGCAGACCAGGCCCAGAAGCAGCACAGAAGGTGATCGACTTTTATGAAATCCCAGCGACTAAGGAAGAATTCATGAAGAAGGCCTTCGAAATTCAGGAAACCAAGTGGCACCGTTCTGCATTCTTGCCCGGGGCCTTGGAGTTGCTCAAATACTTGAAGAGTCGTGAAATTCCCATCGGCCTAGCTACAAGCTCTAATACCGCCAATTACAAGAAGAAGATTGCTCATCTCGGTGAAGGCTTCTCGTTGTTTGATGGCCACATTGTGACCGGAGATGACAAGCGCATTCCTCCTGGTTGTGGCAAGCCAAAACCTGATATTTGGCACGTTTGCTTGAAGAGCATCAATGACACGAGAGAGAAGAAGGGGCTCGAACCTATCAAGATGGAAGAGTGCTTGATCTTCGAGGATGGCATTCCAGGCGTGATTTCTGGGCAGAATGCCAAGGGATACGTCGTCTGGATTCCTCATCCAGGTGCTCTTGGGGTGCTTAACGGCAAGGAGAAGGAGATTATTGGCCAGACGGGAGAGATCTTGGAGAGCCTTGATCAGTTCGACAAGGCCAAGTTTGGTCTCGACAGGCTGTAAAGACGCAATACACTGGAGAAGGATGACGACGCAATACAGTCTCCTGATTGGAGAAAGACTAGAAAAAGATAAAACAAGATACAATAGATTGATTTGGAACCCTGATGTAGTTCATTGGGTGTGGTGTCAATGGCTGCAAATACCGCGAGATGGAGATACCTTGACTTCTACAAATTTCCGTGATGAACAATCCTCTAGTTCCTTAGCTCAGTAACAGTTGGAGCTCTATCCTCGATTTTTTCATATGTGATATAAGTTTTAAAGTATACGCCTTGATCGGGATCCATGTCTTCAAGCTGCAATTCCGGCATGAACTTAAGATACGAGTCTACCTTACTCTTTCCCACCAACTCGACCCTACCATATGGTCGGCACAGATATATACCGAATTCTGTTTGATTTCACACAACCAGATCAAAAGAGCACAGAGGACGCCAACTTAAGTGACTACGACTATCGCCGCTCGCCTATCTCTGTATTAAGCATTGATCCCTCCACAATGGATGCCTCTGCCAATGAGCCATTGAGAGCAAAACTGCTAGGTGAAGGTGTGATTAAGCTATATCGAGACTTTGATGAGGAAGAGGAAGAAAGCCAGCTCAACTCTGTCGTTTCCAACACAAGCGACCAAACAATGCTCTCAATATTGGCACTTCCCACATACTTCACAGCTACAGACCTCCTCGGGTTTATTGGCGACAACTTCATGGAAAACATCACCCACATACGTATTCTTCGAAGTGAAAAGGCCAATCGGTTTTTAGTCCTCTTGAAGTTTAATGACGCCTTGAGAGCTGCTGAGTTTCAATACCACTTCGATGGCAAGCCATTCAACTCTATGGAACCTGAAGCTTGTCATGTCATATACGTGAAGTCCGTGGTCAGTCTAGAGCCACATGACTTTCCTGCCAAAGAAGCTCTCATTCCATTTTTGATTGAAGATCCATTCACCAGCCAGCCAGACAAGAACGTCACGCCAATTGAGCTTCCCACGTGTCCCGTCTGCCTCGAAAGGCTAGATTACGAAATCACGGGGCTCCTCACGATCCCTTGTCAGCATACCTTCCACAGAAATTGTTTATCGAAATGGTGTGATGATACATGCCCAATTTGCAGATATACGAACAGCGTTCTGAATCAGAACATCAGAAGGTCTGTCAGGAGGTTACTGCAAATCAACTCCCGCATGCAATCTCAACAGCACGAAGCCGAAGCTGAGGGATCAAGCAGTCTCAGTGGCCACTCTAATGATGTTTGTATGGGCTGTCTGGCAACAGCCAATTTGTGGGTCTGCTTGATCTGTGGAAATATCGGTTGCGACAGGTATGCGCCGGAACAGCACTCTTTAAAGCATTTTGTGGAGACAGGTCACTGTTTTGCAATGGAGCTTCACACATCTAGGATATGGGATTACGCCGGTGATCGCTACGTCCATCGTTTAGTAACTACGGAGGAGGATGGGAAGATCGTAGAGCTCCCCGAAAAGGGCACCACTGATCTGAAGGATAGCAAGCCAGACGACAACGACGAATACTGCGAGCTCTTACTAAGTCAGCTTATCAGTCAGAGGGAATATTACGAGTTGTTGCTCCACGAAAAGGGCCACAATGGAAGCACGCGAGCAACATCATTGGTCAGTGATCAAAAGGCTTCCAAACTCAAAGATCTTGAGGCAAAAGTGGACGACTTGACAGCGAAACTCGAGAAGCTAACCGATAAGGTGATTCCCGCACTCAACCTGAAGATCGAGATGAAGAGCAATTCGCTCAGAATCGCAGCCAATGAGCTAAGAGAGGTCAATGCCTTGAATGACGGGCTTTCTGCGAAAGTTGATCATCTTACAAAGGAAAATGAAGAGCTCAAGGGTAAGAATGATGATCTTTCCGAGCAGGTGAAGGATCTCATGTTCTACTTAGAAGCCCAGGCCAAGTTCAAGGATCAACCCGAGGAGATCACTGAGGGGCAAATTATCATGAAACCAAAGAAATCAGGAAAGAAGAGAAAGTGATGGGTACTTCCATAGAGTGAGGGCGATGATTAGAATGGTTGCAAATTGTGCGAGTCACCAGATTTAATGTCTTTGATATCGAAGCTTATGAAACGGAATTTTATAGAATACAATGGCTTGATCGAACAGCCTGAAATATTTTCTCTCTGATATTTTTTTCTGTTTCTGTTACCTAGATCAGCGGGACCAAATGCTTCTTGGTGAACTCCCACGATGTGTCCTGTGTACAAACAAACATCGTAGATAGTGCGATGAGAAGCCTCATCTCGAATTTTTCGTTCTTCGACTTTACCTTCCAATATGGCTGAACCAACACATAGCAAGTCTGCTTTAAGCAGTTCTGAGGTTGCGTTCCCTAGAGGTGGGGCCTCTGTTTTAACCCCGTTGGAAATGAAGACGATTTCCAACAAGGCCACAGAGGATGTTCTTTTTGAACAAGCCAATAGCACCAAAAGAGCTGCCTCTGACTCTGCAGAAGCTCCAAAAAAGAGAAAGAAGAGCAAAAAGAAGAAGACTCTGGAAGATGATAAGGATACAGAAGAGAAGGAGATTGCCATCGAGCATTTCTCGTTCAAGAACTTACTCCCTGGGTGCTCTGTTCTTGGTCAGATTGTGAGAGTTGACAAGATGGATCTCACTTTGGCCATCGGTGACAACTTGTTTGGCCAGATCCCAATTACACACATCAGTGACGAGATTTCCGAAATGGTACACAGACACGAGAACGCCATGGACGAATCGAGCGATGACGAGAGCGATGAAGAAAACGAAACACAAGCGTTCACTCGCAATACCGAATTACCCAAATTGAGTGACATATTCACAGTTGGCCAGTGGCTTCGTGCTGTCGTGATACCGAACGACGAGAACAACAAGAGAATTCTCCTTTCCATTGAGCCCAGTAAGGTGAACGCTTTGATAGAGGAAGATGACTTGACTCCGGGCAATTTCATACAAACGTCAGTGAAGTCTGTTGAAGATCACGGTGTCGTTCTCACAACCGGAATCGCCAACTTCTCCGGTTTCTTGTCGAAAAAGGAAATAAAGAAGGCCGACATGGAGCTCTCATCGCTCAAGACTGGTCAGGTCATCCTCACTGCCATCGTCAACTTGTCCTCCAGAACAATCACGCTAAGGCCAAGCTCAAACGAGCAAGTCAACAAGAAGACTGTTGTCTCTGTCATCAGTTCCATAGATGCTGTTCACCCAGGTACCATCGTGAACGCCATTATCTCCGAAGTCTCGGAAAAGGGTGTTGGTGCCAGACTTTTCGGTATGGTAGACGCCTCCTTCTCTCTTCCACATGCTGAGGAGGTTGGATTGAACAAATTGAAGAACCAGTTTGCCATCGGTGCCACTGTCAGAGCCAGAATCATTGGTATCGTGTTTTCAGAGGGTGCCAAAAAGTTCATCATCTCCAAGGCTGAGAGAATATTATCCTTGCAGCCCAAGCTCAATAAGGAGCCATTGAATGCCTTCCCCATTGGATTTGTCTTCAGCGATGGTGTTCTGGTTTCTGGATCAGACGACGAATACATCTATGTGTCTGTGGGTGATTTCATCGGTCAAATTCACAAGTCCAACATCGATCCTGATTTGGACATCAAAAAGCATTACAACATTGGCTCGAAACACAAAGCTCGTGTACTCGGGTTCAACGAGATAGACAACACCTTGATACTCACATTCAAGCCAAAGGCTATTCTGTCGCAGTTCGTGTCCACTGAGGACATTCCAGTCGGTGAGTTAGTTGCTGCTGCCGAAATCACAAAAGTATTGCCAGATGCTAAGGGCATAGTCATCAAGGTTTTCGGCGACTTCGAAGCTTTTGTCCCTCCTATTCACATCTCCGATGCTAAACTTTTGTTCCCCGAGAGAAAGTTCAGAGTTGGTGGTAAGGTGAAGGCCAGAATCCTCTCTTCGTCAGGCAAAAAGCTCTACGCTACATTGAGAAAGAGTTTTGTCAATATGGAAGAGGACAGTGTCGTGAAATCTTATGGCGATTTGCAAGAGGGCTTTAAGACAACCGGTCTCGTCGAGAAGTTCATCGGATCTGGTGCCTTGGTTTCATTCTTCGGCAACATCAAAGCATTTTTACCAAAAAACGAGATTTCCGAGACTTTTGTTGAAAGCGCCAAGGACTACCTCAAAGAAGGTCAAGCTGTCAACGTCAGAATTCTCAATTTCAACGAGACAGACAGAAAGATCACCGTTACCCTACGCCAGTCCACTGAGTTGACTGGCAACCAGTTAAGACATCTTGAAGAGTTGGAGGTCGGAAGAAGCATCGAGACTGCTTCCATTGTCGAGAAGACTAAGGAGGCAATCGTCATCGAACTCGAAAAATCAAACCTCAGAGGCGTGATCTCTACTGAGCATCTCTCTGACGGAAGCTACGAAGAAAACAGAAAGCTCTACAAAGCTCACAGAGCTGGAGAGAAAATTGAGGTCTTGATTCTTGAAAAAGACTTCCGTGCTAGAGCTGTCATTGCTTCCGCAAAACCATCTTTGCTCAATGCCGCTAAGATCGGTATCTTCCCAGCAAGCTATGAAGACGTGCACGTTGGCACTACCATTCCTGGTTTTGTCAAGTCTGTCACCAACATGGGAATCTTTGTCAGCTTCGGCGGAAGACTCACAGGATTGATTTTGGCCAAGAATGCTTCCAATGACCCCTCGCAAGACCTCTCAGCCAAGTTCCGCAAGAACCAGTCTGTAGCATGCACTGTCATTAGAACAGATGACGACAACAAAAGGTTCTATCTTTCCCTTGATGGCTCGGCTGACAAGGGCCCAAAGAAGCTCCATTTGAAGAACCCTATTGATGCAACAAAGAAGAGTGCATCTGATTACAGCGTTGGCACAACTACAAAGGGTGTTGTGGCATCTGTCGATGATGGATATGTCACCATTACTCTTGCTGACAACCTCGTGGGCAGACTCGAGCCTTCGCAGGTCTTTTCTAATTGGAAAGATATCAAAGACAAGAGAACTCCACTTTCATCTTTTAAGGAAGGCGACGAGGTCGAAGGTAAGATTATTGGTTACTACCAAAATGACTCCCTCAAATTTTCCTCGGTCTCTTCATTCACTACTTCCACCGTTGTTGCATTATCCATCCTTCCAAGTCAAATGAAGGACAAGAGCCCATACAAGCCTCCTTCCTTCGACAGCTTCAAGGTGAACAGCACGCAGACCGTCTTCGTCCAATCATTTGACCATGGCGTCGCTACTGTTTCATTGAAGCCTGGCGTTCTTGGTCAAATTCCTCTTTACGAACTTTCGGATGACAATTCACTCTTTGAGTCATTTGAAACGTCGTTCCGAATTGGATGCGCTTTGAGAGCAGCAGTCAAAGACTTTGACTTCGAGCACCACATTATCAAACTCTCTGCTAGAGATCATGCTGTCAAAGGCCTCAAGGACCTCAAGATTGGAGAGCAATACCCAGCCAAGGTTTTCAAAATCGCTCCTAATTATGTTTTGGTCGAGCTTGCCAAGGACGTTGTGGGATACTCTTACATCACGGATGCCTTGAACGACTATGAGCAGAAGTTGGAAGAGGTCTTCAAGGTCAACTCTGCTGTTCTTGCAACCATCGAAGAAGTCGACTCGAACGAAGGCAAGGTTTACGTCAGCCTCAGAAACGAAAAGATTGCCAAAGACAAGCCTATCAACTCTATCGAGGAAATCAAGAGAGGTGATCTTGTGAAAGGCATCATCAAATCGATCGGCAACAATGGTCTTTATGCCTCACTTGGACGTGAGATCTTCGCCTTGGTCAGAGTTGCCGACATTTCTGATGCCTACTTGGCGGACTGGAAGAAGTTCTTCAAGCTCCACCAATGTGTTTCGGGTAAGATCTCTCAGTGCAAGAGCGAAGGCAGAATTCTCATGACCTTGAAAGAAAGTGAGGTCAACGGCGAATTGGCTACATTCAAGACGTTTGAAGAGTTGCAGGTTGGTGAGAATTACGATGGTTCGATCAAGAAGGTTGCCGACTTCGGTGTGTTTGTGAAGTTGGACGGTACCTCTAATGTCAGTGGTTTGTGCCATCGTTCCGAAATCGCTGATACTCCAGTCGAAAACATCGTTTCTCTTTTCGGTGAAGGTGACCGTGTCAAGGTCAAGATTCTCAAAATTGACAATGACAAGAAGCAGCTTTCTCTTGGTATGAAGGCCTCCTACTTCACTGACTTGGCTGACGATGTGGAAATGTCCGATGCTGAAGCAGCCGATGCATCTGAGGATGAGGTCATGGAAGGTGTCGAAGACGACAAAGACGATAGCGAGGACAGCTCAAGTGACGAGTCTGACGAAGAAGAGTCATCTCAAGCGGCTCCATCTACAGGTTTGACAACTAACGGTTTCGACTGGACTGCCTCTATCTTGGACCAAGCTGAAGAAAACGATAGCTCATCCGACGAAGAGGAAGAGTTGATGGACACCAAGAGACGCAAGAAGAAGGGCAAGAAGCAGGTCAAGGACAGAACTGCCGAGATGAACGCCGGTGCTCCTCAGTCTGTGTCAGACTTCGAGCGTATGCTTATTGGTAATCCCGATTCCTCGGTGCTCTGGATGAACTACATGTCCTTCCAGTTGCAACTTGGTGAGATCGACAAGTCTCGTGAAATTGCTGAGCGGGCTCTCAAGACGATAAACTACCGTGAAGAGCAAGAGAAGATGAATATCTGGATTGCTATTCTCAACTTGGAGAACAGCTTTGGCAGCGATGAGTCTCTTGATGAAGCATTCAAACGTGCTGTCCAGTACATGGATTCTTTAACGATGCACCAGAAACTTCTTGGAATTTACATCTTGTCTGAAAAATTCGACAAGGCTGATGACCTTTTCAAGACAGTGACTAAGAAATTTGCCAAGGACCCAAGCGTCTGGGTGCAATACGGCTCTTTCCTCATGGATAGAAGCGAGACCGAAAAAGCACACGAAACTTTGGCTCGTGCTTTGCAAGCATTGTCCAAGAAAGACCACATCGAGGTCGTCAGAAAATTCGCTCAACTTGAATTCGCCAAGGGTGATGCTGAGCAGGGTAGATCCTTGTTCGAAGGATTAGTAACAGATGCTCCAAAGAGAATTGACTTGTGGAATGTCTACATTGACCAAGAAATCAAGAGCGAGAATATCGAACATGCTAGAGACTTGTTCGAGAGAGTAACTCACGTCAAATTATCAAGAAAGCAGGCCAAGTTCTTCTTCGCCAAGTGGCTCAAATTCGAGGAGGAAAAGGGAGACGAGCAATCGGTTGCACGTGTTAAGGCACTTGCCGTGGAGTATGTTCAAGCGCACTCAAAGGAGGAAGAGGAACAATAATTTCATCACTTCGTATATATTAATCATTGCATATTTAGATCCATTATGTTGTCGTGGTTTCTGGGAAAACATCCCCAATTGCTATTTCAATGAGCTGCAACACAAGCAGCTTATTTAGATAGTCGTTTTGTATGAGTTCAAAAATGATAGTTGATCTATGCTTGGTGTTGCTGGCACCAAATATTCTGCCACAAGTCTCCTCCATGTAAATCTCGAATATAGCCTTCGCTTCGGCTCTCGTTTTTGCTTGCTCCTTTTCGCTTCTCAAGACAGGAGGATCCTTAAATTTTCCCCCAGGAAATACAGTGTCCTTGAAGCTGTTAAGCACATTCAATAAAAGAGGCTCATTGCTCAATAGACTGCTAATAAAGAATCGGAGTTTCTTCTCGATAGCCGAGCCGAGTACCTGTTGCAAAAGTACAAGGATCGCTCGACCCCTCACCCAGCTCTTAGAAGAGCCCAACTCGAAAACCTCGATAAGAACCTCCGAGATTGGCTTCACAAATGGGATGATGGAATTTGGTTGCTTCTCAGCCTCATCGAATTGCCTCAACTCAGTCCTCATCTCTTTCATGCTGGTAAGCAACTCTTTACTTGAGGCAAACTCCAGATCCTCTTGGATGTTGATTTCATGCGAGTTCATGGCGGGACTTGACAAACCGAACATCTCATCTAATCGACTCCTCGGGCCTTTGAAAGCATTGAACAGAAAATTTTCCGAGGATAAGAAAGAACGAAATATAGGGTCTGAACAGACTTCTGGAATCTCGAGGACTTGTTGTAGATACTGCTCTAATGCTCGCTTTCTTAGCTCTAGAACTTGATTCTTTTGAAAACTGAGGACAGTCTTCGTAGGAAACTTGATGGATGATACTTTTGGTATCCTTCTCCTCAAGTATTTGTTGAGTTGATAGAATTGGCTGAATCTACGGGCGACCACCCAGCCCGCTGTTATCTCCAGCGGATCCTCATTAGAGTACTTTTGAACTTCGATAATGTAAAGAACGTAGTCTGAGCCATTTTTGGTTTCTGACATGTAGGAAGAGATCCTGATTTTGGATTTTCCAAACAAACTGTTCTCATTCTCTTGCACAATCCAGTGTTGTTTCTGAAACTCTTTTGAGGCGATTTCACGGTCTAAGCCTTGCTTTGACCTTTTGAGAATTGATAGTTCAGGTAAGTTATTAGTAAGCTCTGACTTCTTTATCAAAGGCGCCAAGATATCATTTTGCTCTCGTAGACTTTGAATTTCTTTGTCAATAGTTGAAAGTTTTTCAGATAGACTAAGATCCCCCGGAGCTGCTCTCAAGATATCGGAATTGTATAAATCCGATTCGTCTGAATCGTGCTGGGTGTTTTCATCCGAGTTATCGGAATCATCACCTGATAATTCATCATTGAATGAATTGAAAAGTTCCTCTTGATCCCGACTCGATGGCGCTCTTTTGAGCGTCCTTGTTTGCTGAGCAAGCTGGTCCAATTTGGTGGAGCTGCTTGCTCGTGAGCCAACATCTCGCAGCAGGTTGAGGCTTTGACTGCTACCTGATTGACTTGCACTGATTGACTGAGATTTTGTGTTGATGATCTGCTCGAGTGTTTCTTCAACAGCACTGAAAACTGCTGGACTAATAGCAGATACCGAATTCCTGCGGGCTTCATGTTCTAGAGAGGGTGTGAAATCCAAAGGAGCGTTTGTAATTGTCAATTCAGTGTTCATGTTTCGATGGTTCTCTTGATCAAGCATCTCAGTCTGCAAGTATTGGGGATAGAAATGGTTCTTCAATTCCTGGAACGCGGCGTCTTCTAGATCTAGCAAGATTGCTTTTGCTTTTTCAAGATCACGGGCGGGCAATATGTCGATATCCAGCCTGGTATCAATGGAAACTTTATTCAACAACTCAAATTTGTCGCTCTCCACGAACCGCTCCAAGATCTCTCTCACGCTATCGTAGTCCGCAAAAGCCAAGGTGCTGCCTGTAGACGTATCAGGATTATCAAGCGGCAGCTTAAGTTGATTAATGGCATCGTATGTCTCAAGGAGGTAGCTTGCACTCTTCTCTCTTAAGTATCCTGCAAATTGTGACCGTAGCCGTGAGTTGTTTAAGATTTCATGCAATGAAGGTTTTGCGTTGCTTTCTACTATACGTTGTTCAACCAAACTTATTAGGTGAGACAATCTTGCGTTTTGTTCCAGATCTTGCTGCAAGTTTGATGCTGAACTCTTTTGCAATTCTCCGTGAAGTCTTTTGAGTTCACTGATCGATGCTGAGCTTATGAAATGTAGGCAATGTTGATATCTCGCATTTGTAAAAGGACCAGAGACGCCAGGTAATACGGACTGACTTGTTGATTGTGAGTCCAATTTGGAAGAAATACGAGTTTGTTGTTCCAATGCTGCTCGAAGCCGTCTAACCTGACTCCTCCGTTGAAGACTATCGCCCATGAACTTCACTATCATCTGGTTTACGAAGTCGCCCTCCGATACTACTTCGACAATGTTGGCTAGAATGGTGGAAGAGAGAACCTCTCGAGCAATTGATGCGACAACTAAATTTCGTCCATTGGAAGTGCTGAGCAAAAATGGTAGAACGGATGCAATGAGCTCCCTCAAAAAAGCCTTCTCTTTTCTGTGGTCGTTGAGATGTGGTAATTGGAGAGTCACACTGCTATGCACTGAGTTGGCTGATGATTTAATCAGATTGAGCTTACTCTCAATTGAGTAAGACCCATTTCGCCGCAATGAGCTGTGATGGAACAGTCTGAAATGCCGGTTTACGACAGGAAGTAGCTTGAGAACAAGTAGCTCTGCCACATCGGTATCGCAAATGCGAGTCTTAAAGGAATGAAGAACGTTCTGTAATTCCCCTCGAACTGAATTAGGAAAAGAGCTCTCAACAGTTACGCCCGAATACCAGGACTCGATGAAGATGGCTAGTATGAGGTCGAGTATCTCATTCACTATGGCATTGATAGACTTGTACTCGGATATCTGTAGCAGCGAAACCGGTTTAGAGCGCTCCTTTAGCCGTTGAGATTCCGATTTCCAGTTGCTTTTGGAAAGAAAGCTGAATTTGCCGACACTTCTTGAGTTTTCAGCAAGGTCTGGACGAACCTGTATTCTTGTCCTGAATGTTATGCAATATAGCCCGTATAGAGTTAGGGATGTTAAGAGACAAAGCTCCACTAGTAGTCTCCATATTTGCAATCTGCCGAGAATTAGTAGCAAAGGCAAGCCCAAATATAGTATCTTTGGTGACTTCCACCAGGAAGAGGAATGCATATGCCTTTCTATGTCCCAATGGCGCTTGTCAATGAATGGTGTGACGATGGTTGAGATTCCTGTTATCGCGTATATACATTGTGTATCTGTATCGCGATTGTCTACTACATAATGAGATGATACCATGAAAGGTCAATACGTCTATTTTTCGAGGATTATTATCTATCATTCTTTTGATCTCATAAATATATGTTGTGATATTCTATGTGCCGATCATATAGGCTCCTGTCTATCATTATGCTATGGTGCAACTAGAGTTGTGGATCCAAGTCTAGGTCGTCTTCTTCTTCCTTAGCTTCTCCTTTTTCTCTTCTTTGCTCTTCTTCTCCTTCTTGCTCTTTTCCTTTGATTCCTTGTCCTTCTTCTCCTTCTTCTCCTTCTTTTCCTTCTTCACTTTCTTATCTTTCTTCTTCAACTCTCCATCCGAATCTTTTTCCTTCTCCTTCTTGTCTTTCTTGGATTTCTTCTTCTCCTTCCTTTCAGTGTCCGGTCGGCTCGGCGTCTCCTCGATCCTCCTCTTCTTCTTCTTTTCTGAACCTTCTTCCTTCTTCCTCTTCTTTTCCTTCTTCGAGCCACCCTCCTCCTTCGTACCGTTCATGAGCTTTACAGTCTCCTCAACAACCTTTGTAGAGTCTATCTGCTGGCTTTTCATATGAGCATTGTCAGTTTTTCCCACCGTTCCTGCGAGACCTTCACCTTTGACAAACATCTTGTATAGCGGGGACATCGAGCGACGAACGTAACTAACAGCTTCCACAGTGTTAGTTTCAAAGCTCACACCGTTGGCATTCGAAGTCACATCTAGAGTTTTGAGCTGACCATCGAAAAGACGTTCCCACCAGACATCCGCATCATTTCCATCAGACCCAAGACCCTTTTTGTCTTTCTTGTGTTTGACCAAAATTGGTTTTTTTAGGCCTCCCTTCTTAAGCGCCTGGCCTTCTTCCCAGCCGTAATTTCTTAAATATAGTCGGGCATCCATATCGTGTGAGTGATGTAAGAAGAAATGAACTAGTTAGCACCTCATCTCATTTCGCATCCACTGTTTATGGCATCGCGCATTCTTAGATGGTGATGTGCAACTACTACCAAGATGGAGGTACCAGAGGAATTGAAAATAGCGTTGACTGAGTTTGATCAAAAAACGGAATTATGTGACATTTGCTTCAGCGAATACCTTAAACTAGAGCAGATTGCCCGCAACGCCTCAGCATATCCATCAATACCTCTACTAGAGAGAAAGATACGAGTGGCTCACCTAACAGAGGAAGAGGTGAAGTTTTGGAAAAACTCCTCCCAGAATGATGAAATTCTCGGTCTAGCACACTACTTCAAACTCGAGTTCCCGACAATAGATACCTGGCTTGACTACATTAGCGTAAGAGGTCCAAGTGAACCAGACCTTCTCCAGGCATTTGCCCAATGCGGCTCAAACTACAAAAGGGGACGTGAGATCTTCGATCTTTTGATCCAATTGTATTCACAGAGTGACGGCGATGTCGTGAAAATCCGGAAGCTCTACGAACTCATGCTCACGACTCCACACGAGCAGTTGGAAGAATCATACCAGAACTACTCGCAATTCGTCACAGAGCGCTTCCCAGAATCATATCTGTCTCTCATGCGAGACGCTAGTCGTTTAAAAACCAAGACAGAATCCTTATCCCAGTACTACATCATCCACGAAAAGCGAATAAGCGAAGATCCATCGGACCCTCAGCCATGGATTGACTACATAGAATCTTGCGCGATGCACAAGCAGCCAAATTCGTCCTTTTCGGTTATTGAGGAGGTATTTTATCGATCGCTTGTTGAGCCATCCAAAATTAGCGACGAGAAATGGATCCCAGTCTGGAAGGCCTTTTTGAAGCAAGTGCAAAAGCACGAGCCCTCTCGTTTGAGACTATTTGTGAAAAAGTCTATGAGATGTCTCCCCTCCCATCCTTTTGGGTACCTTCAATACCTTGATCTTGATGCAGATGAGATCGAATTTCCGTTCTTGAGAGTTGAGTTCCATCGACTTCTCAGCCTCAATGCCTCCAACTATCAAACATGGAAAAAGATCGCGGTTGCACTCCTATACGGTGATTTCAGGCATTTCACAATAATAAACGGGGGCTGGCGTGAGCCTTACTTGGAAGATATCTCTAGAATAGTCTCGACAGCATTCGAGCACGAAGATGGCGCAGATGTGACATTTCTCGCCATATCCTTGTCCAAGCGCTGTTCAGCGCCTCAGGATGAATTTTATGAATTATTTTTAGAGCTAACTACTGCTGCTTTTGATCGCTGGCCTAAGTCGACTGAAGTCTGGGTTAGATGCTTCAATCTTCTATCTTTACACGCTCCACCGAAGTTCAGCAAACGAATGCTCGAACTCCTACCTCAAGACCTCGGACAGCTTGACAATCCCCATCTTGCTTTGGAGTCTGCTATTCTTCTGAGAGCTTTAAATGGCACACCTGAAGAGCTTCGCATGCTACTAAAGCTTCAAGACGAGTATCGCAAGATCACCCCTAAAAGAACGGCGAGTGAGGTATCCGAAGTGGTCGAGGAAATTAAACCCCTCAAAAGGGTCAGACAGGTCGCTGAAGCTGAGGAGCCTGTGAGAAGTCGGGAAATCTATAGAGTTAAGGTTGAAAATCTACCTGCTTCTGCTACCCACGAAACCATCGCTGATTTTTTCAAAGGCTACTGTGAGCCTCTTACAATCGATTTACATTCAACACAAAATGGCAATTTGGCCCTTGTTGAATTTGGGTCCGAGCAGAAGGTACTCAAAGCCTTGGTGAGAGACCAAAAGCAAATTGAAGGAAGCCCAGTTTCCGTCAAGCGAGTATTCGGTAACACGTTGTGGCTCAGCAACTATCCGCTGCATTGGGGACCTCAAGACCTTGAGAGCTTTTTGCGCAAGCAGAATATAAGTTACCTCAGTGTTCGTTATCCATCACAAAGCGATAAAAGAGAAAAGCGGTTTTGCTACATCGATTTCCCGGATACAGAATCCACACAACGTGCCGAAAGCGAGCTCAATCTTCAGGAAGTCGATAAGTTCACCCTACATGCTGAGATTTCAAATCCAACCTTGAAGAAAAAACGGTCAGGACCGGACACTACTCGCCAAGTCTATGTACATAACCTCAACTTCGAAACCACCAACGAAGAGACCTTACGAGAGTTATTCAGCACTATCGGGAAAGTTGAGGACATTAACGTTCCCTTGTCAAGCGCAAATCGTGAGAAAAGCCTCAAAAATAACGGTTATGCTTTCGTTACATTCCTGGAAGTTGAAGCTGTCAAAAAGGCCTTGGCTTTGAACAACCACGTTCTAGATGGAAGATACATTCATGTTTCACGGGTAAAGACAAAGCAAGCCTTGAAGCAGCCGAATCAATTTCAAGACGATCGATCCATCGCATTGTTTAACGTCAACACAATAGTGACTCAATCGTATCTCCAGGAATTCCTTAATAAGCAGGTGGGACCCACGAGGGAGATATTGATGAAACCCAGCAAAAAGGCGGCGTTAGTCGAGTTTGAGAAGCTCTCGGACTGTGGAAGGGCTAAGCTACTATTAGAGGGTATGCTCTTCGAAGAGGAGGTGCTTCATGTTGGAACAAAGGCTGATTTCTTCAAAGAGAGTGAGCCTCACCCCAGTAAAAAGCCCATGATGGCGCCTCCCATGCTTATGAGAAAGAAGAGGAAGTAAAGAACATTGAGTGTTCGATTGGGCGTCCGAGACGCCAACTGTACTATATTACCAATAAAAAAATCACCAGCTGTACTTTCTTATCTGGAGCCTCAGTCTCACCTTTTTTCGTTACTCATTGACATTTTTTTTTCACCGCGCTCCGAAATTACAAGATACTACCTCTGACTCAACCAAGATGAGTGCTACTATCAAGCTCGAAAAAACCGACAGGAGGGATACTCTTGTGGAAATCGAGAAGAAGTACCAAAAGTACTGGGAAGAAAACAAGTTCTTCGAGGTCGACGCTCCAACCATCGAGGAAGACCCAGAAGATGATGCCGATAAGTTGAGAGAGAAGTACCCCAAATTTTTCAGCACCATGGCTTACCCATACATGAACGGTGTTTTGCACGCTGGTCACAGTTTCACCTTGTCTAAGGTGGAGTTCGCTACTGGTTTCGAGAGAATGACCGGCAAGAGAGCTCTTTTCCCATTGGGTTTCCACTGCACTGGTATGCCAATCAAGGCTGCTGCTGACAAGATCAAGAGAGAGGTTGAGCTCTTTGGCGCTGACTTTTCTGGTGCTCCTGCTGAGGACGAGGAGGAAGAAGCTCCTAAGGAGGTTGCAAAAAACGAGGACCCCACCAAGTTCAGAGCCCAGAAGTCCAAGGCTGTTGCAAAACAGGGCAGAGGCAAGTACCAGTTTGAGATTATGTTGCAATTGGGCCTCAGCAAGGAGGAGGTTGCCGCTTTTGCTGACCCTCAGCACTGGCTCCACTACTTCCCTGCTCTTGTGCAGAAAGACGTGAACAACTTTGGTGGTAGAGTTGACTGGAGAAGATCGATGGTGACCACTCCTGCCAATCTTTATTACGATGCCTTTGTCCGCTGGCAAATCAACCGTTTGAGAGATTGTGGTAAAATCAAGTTCGGTGAGAGATACACCATCTACTCTGAGAAAGATGGCCAGGCATGCTTGGACCACGACAGACAGAGTGGTGAGGGTGTCAACCCCCAGGAATACGTGGGCATTAAGATTGCAGTTGATGAGTTCCAGCCTGAGGCCCAGAAGGTTTTTGAGGAGAACAACTTCGACTACAAGACCAACAAGGTGTACTTGGTCGCTGCCACCTTGAGACCCGAGACGATGTACGGTCAGAGCTGTTGTTTTGTCTCTCCAAAGATCAACTACGGTGTTTTCAAGGCTGCTGAGGGTGTCTACTACATCACCACCGAGAGAGCGTTCAAGAACATGTCGTTCCAGAAATTGACCCCAACCAGAGGTGAATACAAGGCCGCTTTGTTCATCAACGGTTCAGCGCTCGTGGGCTCCAAGATCTCTCCTCCTTTGTCTCAGCTCAAGAACATCCGTGTTCTTCCTATGGAGACCATCTTGCCCAACAAGGGTACTGGTGTGGTTACCTGTGTTCCTTCTGACTCTCCAGATGACTACATCACCATCAAGGAGTTGTCCAACAAGGCTGATTTCTACAAGATCCAGAAAGATTGGGTCAACACCGAGATCGTGCCTATCTTGAAGACCGAGAAGTACGGCGACAAGTGTGCCGAGTTCTTGTGCAAGGAGTTGAAGATCCAGTCTCCTAAGGATAGTGTTCAGTTGGCCAAGGCCAAGGAGCTTGCCTACAAGGAAGGTTTCTACAACGGTGTCATGGTCATTGGCCAGTACTCCGGGGAGAAGGTTGAGGATGCCAAGGCCAAGGTCAAGGCAGACTTGATTGCCTCCAACCAGGCTTTCGTTTACAACGAGCCTGAGGGACTTGTTATCTCCAGATCCGGTGACGAGTGTGTGGTTTCTTTGGAGGACCAGTGGTATCTCGACTACGGTGAGGAGTCCTGGAAGAACCAGGCCTTGGAGTGCTTGGAGAGCATGGAGACTTTCTCCAAGGAAACCAGACACGGCTTCGAGGGTGTGTTGGATTGGTTGAAGAACTGGGCGCTTACCAGAACTTACGGTTTGGGTACTAAGTGTCCATGGGACCACTCCCAGTTGATCGAGTCATTGTCTGACTCGACTATCTACATGGCATACTACACGATTGCCCGTTTCTTGCATTCCGACTACTACGGCCAGAAGCCTGGTAAGTTCAACATCAAGCCCGAGCAGATGACTGACGAGGTGTTTGACTACATTTTCACCAGACGTGAGAACATCCAGACGGATATTCCACAGCACGAGTTGAAGGCCTTGAGAAGAGAGTTCGAGTACTTCTACCCATTGGACACCAGAATCAGTGGTAAGGACTTGATTCCAAACCACTTGACCTTCTTCATCTACTGTCACACTGCCCTCTTCCCCAAGAAGTTGTGGCCTAGAGGTGTGAGAGCCAACGGTCACTTGATGTTGAACAACGCCAAGATGTCCAAGTCTACCGGTAACTTCTTGACTTTGCTGCAGATTGTTGAGAAGTTCGGTGCAGACGCTTCCAGAATTGCATTGGCCGATGCTGGTGACACCGTTGAGGATGCCAACTTCGACGAGGCCAACGCTAACGCTGCTATTTTGCGTTTGACCACTTTGAAGGAGTGGTGTGAGGAGATCAAGGCCAACGAGGCCTCTTTGAGAACCGGCCCCAAGGACTCTTTCTTCGACAAGGCTTTCGACAACGAAATGAACTACTTGATCGAGCAGACCTACGAGCAGTACCACTTGACCAACTACAAGGCTGCGCTTAAATACGGTTTGTTTGATTTTCAAACTTCCAGAGACTACTACAGAGAGTCAGTGTCCAGCGCAGGCATGCACAAGGACCTTGTGTTTAAGTACATCGAGACCCAGGCCTTGTTGCTTGCTCCAGTTGCTCCTCATTTTGCTGAGTACTTGTATAAGGAAGTTTTGGGCAAGGAGGGATCTGTTCAGACTGCTCTTTTCCCTAGAGCTCCTGAGCCAGTTTCCCAGGGCTTGTTGGACTCTCTTGAGTACGTGAAGGAGTTGGCCAGAGCTGTTCGTGAAGCTGAGACCACTGTGTTGAAGTCCAAGAAGGGCAAGGCCGAGGTTGATGCCTCCAAGCCTGCTACCTTGACCTTGCTCGTTTCCACGTCTTTCCCAGACTGGCAGGAGCAGTACATCGACTTTGTCAGACAGTTGTTCGAGAGCAACTCTTTGAACGACAACAAGTTGATCAAGGAGAAGGTCGGCAAGGACATGAAGAGAGCCATGCCTTTCATCCAGTTCTTGAAGCAGAGATTGGTGAAGGAAGACCCTAAGACGGTGTTCAACCGTGAGTTGACCTTCAACGAGGGTGACTTGGTGTCGCAGGTGTTGCCAATTATCCAAAAATCGACCACTACTATCAAGATCGAGGAGGTCAAGGTTATCACCTTCCCACACGGTGAGAAGAAGGGTACTGATATCACCACGGGACAGGAGGTGGAGATCACTGCCACTGGTAAGGTTGTGGATGCTGCTGTGCCAGGCCAGCCAGGTATCTTAATTAAGAATGTGGAGTAGACGGTGGACGTGTACAAATATTAGATTATGCTGTTCAGTATGAATCGACATTAGAATTGGAATATGGGTAGTTTGAGGGTTACGTTGTATGATAACTATACCATTAGGTACCAAAATCAGGGCCATTGAACTGATGGTAGTTCTACGATTTCACTCGCAGGTCCTAGATCTGTTCTTGGTGCTTATCACTGATAATGCTGCCATAGCGTTTTCACGTAAAAAAAAAAAAAAAAAAAAAAAAAAAAGAGAGAATTAAGGTATTTTACCAGGCGATTTATACCGTAATAGATATGTCAATGCTGAATTGATGAAGCCTGTTTTGTCACGCTTTGGGTTCGTACAAGTACATTTTCCTGTTCGGGTTCCGACTGAAAACAGATTGCAAAATAATCTTCAGGTTGATCTTTCCAACTTGAATTTCAGCACTTTCGTTCTTCCTCGGGTAGTCCCTGGTGGTGAGGATCTCAGGAGGATCTCACACAGCGGAACGAGATCGTAGTCAACTGCAACGGGCGGATTTTGCTTGACAGAAAAAGCGACGAAGTCAAAGTATTCCCAGAAGGTTTTTTTTTTTTTTTTCTTTTGTACTTTATCTATCTTGACAGCTCCTGCCTTTGTTCCAGAGGGCGTTTTGCAGCCACCGGCGGTGTGCGGGTTTCAGCGGCAAGAGAAGCCTGATAAGACGTCAATACGACATTCCACGAGACGGACCAACGCGGAACCCAAGTCTGACTTCGTTTTTAGGATTTTGAAAAACGTTTATTTTCATCAAACCTTTACGAGTCTTTGCCCTTTTTCTCTTTTTTTTCTTTTTTAAAAACCTTTCTCGGGATCTTTCCGTCTCCTCCACTTTCAGGTGCACTCTAGTACCTTAAGCGCCAAATGCCGAAGCCACCCGCACACCACTCCACCATTATTCTGCACATCACTTTTCTCAATCAGGTTTACTACAGGCTTGCAACAAACACAAGGCCATCTTGAATTTCGTTTTTTGCAGACCCTATACAAACCGCATCAAAAGACACATTTTTTATAAGAGATTTCGGGCCACCTTAGCACATAACCAAAACACGTCTGACCTCCTCCCGGATACTCCCTCACGCCCTGCCACTCCCATCATAACCTTCACCACACCCCATGTCTGGCCCTCCAAGATACCCTCTTTTAGGGTCGAAAACGACATACGACACGAGGCTCCTGGACCTGGCTGCCAAAATATCAGACACTTTGGCTGAGCCTTGTCCGTTTCTGTTAAGTCTGGTTTCTCTTGAAACTCAACTGCGCAAACGCTATCGGGCCCAACAAACCCAGGAGTCCAAAGAAGATACGTATCTGGCGTATTCTGCAAACCAGCCTCCGTGCTCTGCCGAAAGCAGCGACGACATGATCATTTCAGACACAGACACGCTCCCAGACGTGACTCATCCGCTGAAAAGACGCCTAACGCTGGTCAACCTGGCCGATATCCGCCACTTGCCGGCCTCTCTGGAGTCTTCCGTGTCCACCTTGACTACCAGCAGCTTAGTCGCCCAAATGAGCTCTTTGGCACACTCCCAACTGGGCGTTAGAAGCGCTACAGGCACTTTTGTGAAACCAAGCGACCCCCAGGTCCATCCTTGCACGCCGAACGGCATGGAATCGTTGACAAACTCTCCTATCTCCGATATGGAAGACCAGAACCCCCAGCAGCTCGTTCTCCCGCTGCCTCTGGCCTCGCCAGTGCAAAGTGCTAGCGAAAAACGGTCTATGAACGAGTTCTGGGAGCGCTGTATGATGAAGCCGCCAGCTACTCAAGGTGACTTGGCTGAGCTCATGGTGAGCCTCTCGAACTTCTCCCTGGCTCCTTGCAGAAACCATGTGATATTCCAGCTACTACAACAGGTCGACAGGCTGCTGCTTCTGACCTTCTGTGGCATCATCCAAGACTCCTTGAGACGCGATCTTCTATCGAGCTTGCCTCTAGAGATCTCCTTGTCAATTTTGGGTCACTTAGACTACAAGTCTGTTTTGGCAGTTTCTCAAGTTTGTCGTTCCTGGCATCGCTTGGTCAATAACACAGCTTTGTGGTCGTCCATGCTTCATAGAGACAAACTTTTACCCAGCAACGACTTTTTAAGCAAGGAGCTCGCGAACAGGGAGAAGCTTTTGGCGGGCTGGTCTACTCCAAGCCCCTACCTCACAGAGATCAACATAGCTCAGACCCTTTACAAGAAGCGTTTTATCATCTTGCAGAGATGGATGAACCCATCCTACGAACCCAAGCGCATCAGCGTGGCTGGCCACGGCTCGAATATTGTCACTTGTCTACAACACGATGAGGACAAGGTCATCACCGGTATCGAAGGAAAGCTGATAAATGTGTATGCCACACGCACTGGCGAGCTTCTACGTGTTCTTAAAGGACACGATGGTGGCGTCTGGGCTCTCAAGTATTTCTCCAATACCTTGGTCAGCGGTTCCACTGATCGTGATGTTCGTGTCTGGAATATTCGTACTGGAAAGTGCACACATGTGTTCAGAGGGCACACCTCTACTGTCAGATGTCTAGATATCCTACATCCCGTCAAGATTGGTGTGAACGATAATGGTGAACCCATCATGTTCCCAAATGAGCCTCTTTTAGTCACTGGCTCGAGAGACCATAATTTGCATGTGTGGAAGCTACCTCTCGACAACGAGGGCGAGAACGCCGACGAAATCACCGAAACTAAGACATACGACAGTAAAGACCCAGATAACCCATATCTTGTGGCCGTGTTGATGGGCCATACCCAGTCTGTCAGATCGGTTTCAGGATATGGCAACATCATCATTTCGGGTTCTTACGATACCACTGTCCGTGTTTGGGACTTGAAAGAAGGCGGTAGATGCAAGCACGTGTTGGAAGGACACAACGACAGAATATATTCCACTTCCCTCAACTATCAAACGCGCCGTTGCTACTCAGGCTCAATGGACCTGTCCATCAACGTGTGGGATTTCGAGAAGGGCAAATTGTTATTCTCGTTGGAGGGCCACAACTCTCTCGTGGGTTTGCTAGAGTTGTCTGATGACTACTTGGTCTCTGCGGCCGCTGACTCCACTTTGCGTGTTTGGAACCCCCAGACAGGTGAAAACTACAGTAAGTTAAAGGGCCACAATAGCGCTATCACCTGTTTCCAGCATGATAGTCTCCGTATTGTCAGTGGAAGTGAACGCATGCTCAAATTGTGGGATGTTAGATCAGGAAAGTTTGTGAGAGACTTGCTTTCTGACATCACAAGAGGCATTTGGCAAGTGCGCTTCGATCCTGACAGATGTGTTGCAGCTGTTCAGAAGCAACGCTCTGAGAACGAGGAAACTTATATCGAGATACTCGATTTCAGTGCTCCGCTCAATGCGATTGAAGGCTAGCAATGCTCTTGAGCAGTCAAATTAAATCTATTATACTTCTAGTATACACATCGTCATATAATACACGGCACTGAGTGCTCTAGTTACATCATTCCCCGAAGTAGGGTTTGCGAAGCTTGTGAAACTTCTCTAACTCCTCTTTTAGATCAAAACTCACTTTCCTCTTTGGGTTTCTTGGAGCTCCGTCGATATCCATGTCGAGAGACTCGTCTCTTTCCACGAGGTACTCACCGTTTTGCCCTATATATTCCTCCAGGGACGCTATAGTTCTGACAAAGTATTGGAAGTAAGGTTGGCCAGCCATATCACTTACTTGACAACACCACGGTTTGTGTTCGAAATAGGGATCTACCATCTCCTCCTCTTCTTCGTCAAACAAATATTCGTTTGAGAATTTTGAGGGTGCCTTCGAAAAATTAGCGCTGAACTCACACGGGCTCAACTTTCTGATCTGTGAGGATCTTTCCACTCCGTTATTTAGCAACCCTTCTGATTTCTGTAAAAATATCCGCTGATTACAACTTTGGCAAATCATCAAAAGTATGGTTTTACCGTTAAACTCCTGTGTGAACATGTCCCAGCCCATGGCCGCAACAAAGTATAACCAGGGAGGACAGCTTTTAGACAAAACGACCCCGAGATTCTCCTTATCACTATTGAAGAACCTGCTTATCAACCACAGATTCGAAACGCGACAGAAATCGGGAACTTTCTCGGGTTCTTCAACAGCCGGACATAGCCTCATGAGGGAGTCCACATGTTCCTGAAGAATCAACAAATTGTCAAAGAGACCCTTGAGCCGCAAAAGGTAGCCAGACACTAGAGTATCATTTGTGGAGGCAAGATACGGCGTGAGATAGTAGACTGTATTAACCGGGGTCAGAACCTTTGTCCATGGGCAGAGAGGCTGGTGGCCCAATTCTTGAACTTGCTGAACATACTGGGCCTTCAAGTTGAGATTCACCTCGTGGATGTCCTCTAGATCGAAATGGAACGGAGCAAAATCGGGTTGCTCCTCCTCTGCATTAAATCTTAGGATCAACTCGTTTCCACACTTTGTACATAGCAAGTGGTTCTTCACGTTGTTGTTTCTAGCTATAGACTGGCATTTCCAGCCGCTGGCCGCACATAGAAGCTCGTTGAGCTGAACACCGTTATTCTTCCCTGGTGGTATGTGCCAGTTGAGAGCATTGTAAGAACGAAGTCGTTCTAGAAGCTGGTCTCTATTGAAAGGCTCGAATCCTGGCAGTTTTGACTTTGAGCGCTCCGACGCTCTGTCTTTGGAGCTTAGAGAGAGCTTGGATTTGTGGTAGGCAAAATGGTGCTTGGTCTTGACCAGACGAAAGAACTGGATATCTGGATGTGACTCGTACTTCTTGGGAGTCACTGGGGCAGAGTGAAATTTGATGTTGTAATCGGGCTCATGAGCGGACGGCGAGTCTATAATATTTAAGTAATTTCTTAGCACCCGAGGAGTGCCCTCGGCTACGTTTGCGAGGGACATAGCACTAGAGTTTGAACACTTGAGCTGGAGCAGAGTCAACTGTGGAGCTGAGTCTGAAAAGCGATGTCAAAGTCACGTGCGGGTTTCTGACTGTGGCACTCCGAGTTACGGGGAAGTCCTGAACGCCGATTCAAGGCCAAGAACGTTTGAGAATATCACAGAAGATGACGTTTTTTGATTCGTGGGTTCTTCGATTCAAGAGGTTCGGTATCATCACCAGAACGCACTTTGGCCGATCTTTCTCAAATGGCTGCAAAAAAGTGCCTTGAGGCCAAAGCTGTGCAATTTAAGTGGTCAATTCACGTCTGGAAACGGGTGATTAGCCAAAGATTGAGATACATTATCTGAAAGTCAGACAAGAAATAATTATACACGAAGTCTAGAATCTTGGGCAGGAACTTGAACAATCAAACGGTATAACTCGCCCAGACCTGGTCGCAAGCTCACAGAAACTACTCGCCATGCACGTAGGTTTGTTAAGCTGTCTTCGGGTATTTAGATCTGTGGAAATCCAGATCCAATGCAGATTTGATGAGCATATCTGGTTGCAGTGAGCATTGTCATCATTGATCGCAAAATTCATGGAGTCATACTCCTTCACGTTGTCCAACCCCGGACGAATCTACAAACGGAAATAAAACCCTTTCTCGCCAGAGATGACCAAATATTTTATTATTTATCCTATTCTCCAGTTTCTTCAAGACATGTATGTGAACTTGTCCGACCTCCCATACTATCTCTTGAGCCTGCATTGAGGTCTCACCACCAGGCGACAAAAAATCCAACACCAAGATCACTATATCTCAACCCACCCAGAATGCCGCCCAAACCCACTATCGAAGAAGTCGATGATGACGAAATCGATAACATGGACATGGACATTGCCCAGTTTGACCCTAGTCTCAAGACTCCCATTGCTCCTGTCAACAAACCTGTGATCACCAGGTCTCAGGACTCAGAACCTCCACTCTTTCCACAACAGCCTTTCCAGCCGCCAACTAGTCAAGGTGGCATTCCAAAGGAGCAAATTCTTGATCCTTCGAAGATTTCGAGCAAGGACAAGGAAGAGCTCAGCAAGTTCCAGACAATATATCCATGCTACTTCGACAAACTGAGATCGCACAAGGAAGGAAGAAGAGTCAAGGCGGAGCTAGCCGTGCACAACCCGTTGGCGATTACGATTTCCGATGCATGCAGAAGACTCAATCTTCCTGTCCTTCTAGAGTTGGACAAGTCCCATCCACAGGACTTTGGTAACCCAGGCAGAGTTCGAGTGTACATCAAGGACTCAGGCGTGGTTCAGGACCCACGCTACAAAACGAAAAGAAGCCTCTTCATTGAGATTGCAAAGTACCTTCAGGAGCACCCAACAACGTTAAAATCCATCAGCAAAGGCAGCGGCATTCCGTTCCCCAAAGAGTACGAAGTCGGCTTTGAACCGGAGGAGATTCCAAAGGTGAAGGGCTTCAAGATGAACTCCATCGTGCCTGTTCACTCGAACTACACCTTGAAGCACCCAATGACAAAGAGCATATACGACCCCGAGCCCGAGGCACCCAAGGAGGCACCCAAACTACCTAGCCAGCCCAAAAAGAAGATCATGAGAGTGAGAGGATAGATCATTGACCTAATCGTACATAACGCACTATATTCTAATCAGCAAGACACGTTTACTTCTTTGGGGCATATTGCTTCCTGTAGGCATCGATCGAGGCCAAGTTCTCGGGAGACAATTTGTCCTTCAAGTGGTTGACGATGTCGGACAAGGAAACAATGGAGAACACAGGAATTCCGTATCTGGCAGCCACTGCCTGAGTAGCAGACTTGTCAGAGTCAGGAGTGGTCTCCTGTCTGTCCAAGGCGATAATACAACCAGCAACAGTACCCTTTTCAGCGGAAATGATCTCGAAAGCTTCATTGATAGCAGTACCAGCAGTCATGACATCATCGATGATCAAGATTCTCTTTCCCTCAAGAGGGCATCCCACAATAGAGCCTCCCTCACCGTGGTCCTTCTTTTCCTTTCTGTTGAAAGAGTATCCGGTTTGTGAGTAGTTCTCTGGGTCAAGTTCAGCCAACTTGGCAACAGTAATAGCAGCCAATGGGATACCCTTGTAGGCAGGGCCAAAAAGAATATCAAATTTGACGCCAGACTCGACAATCGCATGGGCGTAAGCAGTAGCCAAAGTCGACAAAAGCTTGCCGTTGTTGAACAAGCCCAAGTTGAAGAAGTATGGGGACTGGCGACCTGACTTGAGAGTGAAGGTGCCGAACTTGAGAGCCTGAGACTCCAAGGCAAGATCCAAAAAGGACGTCTGAAATTCGTGCATACTACGGCTTTTGATTCTGTTTCCTTTAGCACAAAAGCCTGCTGTAGCTCACTTTTGGACCAAAGGAAGAGAAAGAGAGAAGAGAGATTCGGAAATTTTCATTTGGCGCATATTGTGGAGTGGAGCTGGCATGCAGGACACTTGCAGCCATCCCACAAGATAAGCCGTGTCAACGAACATTAAACCGCAGATTTACTGTAATTGGGATTTCTGGATTGCCTTTGAGTCAATTTGAAGTCATGAAATGCGGTTTTTGGTGTCGGATGAAGGTGTGTCTCCCTACGATGTGTGTGACTCTTATCGGGCTACGGTAGGCAAGTTTATGATTATGTCGAAATTTCGACCAAGAGCTTAAAATTATGTCTTTCGAAGCAGATTTCATTCTCTATACTCAAATTATAGTCATGACAGTGTTGTTCTACCCCGGCTTGCTGGAGATCCACGACATCTCATCACCTCAAATGCAGTCCGGTAGTATTATCGTTTGATCTCCCCAAGATCTTATCGATTCACTATCAAATTCCAAGAAATTGGAAGAAGCAGTTCCATTTTAAAGTGCTTCTCGAACATATTATCAAATGCTAATATCGAAATTGTTACACCGTGACTTGAATAATTGAATAACTCTCTTGAAATGGCAGAGAGGCGAGATATCAACAAGATATTGGAGTTCTTGGAAGACGACCACAGACATGACCTAGCATTACATCTCTTCCTGACTCACCTACTACATCGAGTGAATCCTTACTTCCCCAGGAGAGAATGGAGTTCGTGGCCCATGCCCTCATCAGAGGTTCCTGAAGTGCCTGACATCTACGAAGATACAATTGAGAATCAGAACATGCACAAGCTTCCTGGAAACGATAGTCTGGAAGAGCCAGATGATCAGTTTGCGATGAGCTTCAAACGAGTATTTCTGGACTTCATTGTCAAAAGAAAGAGAGAGGGCCATCTTCCCAATGCAGTGCTAATAAATGCCATAGCTGAGGTGCTTGAGCAGAAGTTGGACCAAAAGTTGGCTTCCAAGGGCATATCAGCCAAACCTGACCATCACATGGAGCTGCAGAGAGTGCTAGCGTTGAAAATTGCAAACCGTGTTAGTCGGACCCTTGGAAGGTTGCAAAAAATTAATGCAAATAAATCTGTGAGTATGCGATTAAGCACCTGGCAGGATGTTCAGATTGCCAACATTCTATCAAGACCGAAAACAGAGAGAGCACTGCTTGCAAGCTATAGAAAAAGCTACGAAACTGCTCGTACTCTTTTTGTGGAGCGTGACCAGGAATACGAGTACGACTCAACTCCATACGGCAGTGAAGCCGACTCAGACTCGGAGGAGGATGATGGACTAGTTTCAACGGTTCCTCCTTTTGATGTGGATCATCATCTCGAGGCGATCGAAAAGGAGGAAACCATGCCAATCAAGGTCAACGCAGAGAAAGCTTCCGCGGAATTATCTGAGAGAAAATTCCAATTTCTGGAGAAAGAGAAGATATTCGTCAGTGCCTGGGACGAAGCTGCACTAGCTTCACAGCTTTCTTACCATCACGACAACAAAGCACCATTCAAGACGTCAGGCTCGATGCAAAGAGAAAAGGAAAAGGCTTTGGCGAAAACTACGCTTGATGCAGACGATTATAGAATCCATTTTACAAAATAACCAAATAACCCTATTCATGAATACATTGCTGACCATGGCCGACGTGAGTCGATTAGAGGCGCAACATGATCTTTTTTTTTTTTTTTTAATCTTTACTGTCGAGCTCAAGATCTCTTCTGGAACGTCGAGGAAATCTCAGTGCCGAAGATGACGTCCCAGAACTTACTGGTCACACCAAAACCCATTTCGTAGTTCTTGTAGTGGTGCTCCAAGTGGTATGTCTTCAACTCCTGGAAGAATTTGGGCAAGTTCGTGTGGTGCAAAACGTAGTGGGTCACATCGTACATGATGTAGCCCAAAGTCCCGCCAGCAAAACCGGAGCAAGCCATGTAGAAGGGGAAGATCGCAAAGATCAAGCGGTAGAAGGGGTATGCCAATATCACGAACAACGTGGGGGGTAAAACCAATCTGTACCTGTCCATAGGCAAGTAGTGGTGGACGCCATGCAAAAGAAAGTGAAGAGTCAAGGCGTATCTGTGGTCAGGCAAGTACTGGTCCAAATGGAACAAAAACCGGTGCAAGCAGTACTCGACCAATGTCCACACGAACAAGCCCATGACCCACAAGCTCAAGGCGGTGACTTTGCTCTGGTTGACAAATCCAAGGTAGAAAATGTACATGTTGGGAGGAATCCACACCAAGGGCACCACCCACCATGGAGTCAACGAAAGAGGCTCCAAGAAGTTGCCAAAAAGCGGAGCAGACCCTTTACCGTAGTGTCTTGGGCGGTGGACCTGGTCCAAGTAGAACTCCTTGGAGAACGTGCTTCTGAGCATCTGGGGAATCAAAGGTTTCTTCAAATCGAGGAATCTGTGCTTCTTGGCATCGTCATCGAAGTCTGTTTGCACAGACAACATCTCGAGCGCAGGCAACTCGTCGTGGAACTCGTACAAATCAATTTCCGCCTGCGCCTCGTCCGTGAGTCTGACATCCACAGGCACCTTCTTCTTGTTGTTCACAAGTTCACGCTCTTCCTCTTCAGTAGCCAAATATCCTACCAACATGTCATCATCAAGCATCTCGTAGGCACTCTCAGAGTGCTCGTGGGAAATGGTGTCTGCCATGATTTCAGTAACATCCTTGCCTGCGTAGGGCATCACGATATCTGCGCCAGCTGGGTGCTCGTCAAGAAACTCGGAAACATTGTACACTTTTCTGTTGTAGAGTGTCACCCAACAGTCTTTTTCCGTATTGTGCTTAGCGATCTCCGAGGCAGAAAGCAAGGGTAACGATCTGGCCATGTTAAACGAATGTGTCTGTGTATCTCTTTGACTTGAGAATATTAGAATTTGTTTTTAAAACTTGGTATTATGGTTTGCTGGACTTAGCAGCTATATATGTGAGGAGGCACAGCAAAAAAGCCCAGCTCGCTTATAGTCCCATTCTCTGTATTTGTGTCACGTGCTTTGTGTCGCACCACTTTTCTCCTTTTCTACGCGACCCATCCAATGGAATTCCTTACAGTGCCATTACATATCGGAGGTAGCCTAGAAGCTAAAATCCGGAAGCGCCGGATTTAGGGCATGTCTCGCTTTTCGTGTCATTCTCGTCCGATGCCTTTTTTATTTTTGAAATGAATGCATATCGCGCTAGCAAAATCTAACGTCTCATGGTGCCGATGTTCATCTTTTTGCAACCATTATTCTCACACTGTGATCTCATTGTAAGGGTCTGCACGGAGATCAAGCCTCACATTGTCAAACGCGTTGTCGTCTAGAGAATCGTCCTCCGATTCGAAATCGGTGTCTTTATCTTCGTCGTTGAAGAGGTCCATGTCAGCGTCAGGCTCTTCCATAACAGTAGAACCTTCTTCGCTCATGCGCTGCTCCAAATGCAACGTGTGGTCGACCAAATTGAGATAGGCGTACATGAAGTTGGAAAGCAACACTTGCTCACGAAGCGATCTCTTTCTGTTGGCAAGCTTGAGATGTGAAAGTCTGTAGATGGCTCTTTCAACGTGCACAGGAAATCTATAGTCCAACATGATTAATGTGGACACAGATGGCGGAGGGAGCGGGAACCCGAACGCAGAATCAGTGTACTCCAAGGGCTGATTGGCTTTCGAGGTTCTCTTGATCAGCTTCTTGATTTTCTCTTGCACTTCCAACGTTGTCTGAGGCTTTTGTTCTTCTGCGTCAGCCTCGTTGGATTTATCCATGGTATCATCAATTTCAGCAGTTTCCACAGCAACATTGTCATCTGCTTTGTCCTCTGCTTCTTTGCCCTTACTCTTGATCTTGCTCAAGAAGGATGACTTTTCGTGTGCTTCCTCGGCGGTTTCTCTCTGCAATTCCTGCTGTACTTCGTCGAGACTGTATTCTTTGCCCTTTCTATCTGAAGCGTGCTGCGATTCCTCCTCTTTCGAGTTCTTGAATATTGCCGAGCTGATTCTCTTGATGGTCTTCTGCTCCTTGTCTTCGCCCATAGAAGCATCAGTCTTCAGTCCTGGTAGTTCCTGACTGCTGACAGAATTGCTTCTCTTCTTTTTAAAGAACTTCGAGATTTTGTTTTCCTTCGGCTCCTTGAGCTCTTTGGTCTCCTTGTGGTGTCTCTTATTTGTCTGGATATCAGGTGAAGACACAGATCTTGCTGGTTCTTGCTGAAGATCCTCTTGTGACAAATTCTGAGCACTGACTGAGCGGCCCTTGGACCATAGCCAGCCAATCTTGTTCTTCTTCTTGTCAGTGATGTTCAACGAGCCGAATGACTTCTTCTTCCTAAGTTTCTTGTTCTCCTCAATGACTGGCATCGACGGAGAGGCCTTGTCTGCAACCAGCTTCAATTTGTCTGAATAACTTTCGATGCGTTCGACAGCTTCCTTCCGTGGAGGCTCATCTTGTATCCTTTGAAGGGGATCTATAGCCTGCTCAGGATCGTGATAGTCATGCTCATCAAGCAAAGCAAGTGCTGACTTTTTCTCAAAGCTCTTTCTCCTGCCAAGCTGATTGCCCTCATCCTTTTCATGGCTCTTGCGAGAAAAGGTGGGATATTCAAGAGATGACGGCAGACGTTGTTCTTGTGGGTCGTGTTCCCTAAACTCCTCTTTTGGTGACTCCTTCACTTCTTCCGCAGCCTGGTCCTCTTCAGTGTCACTTTTCATATCATGAATGTCTTGCAAATTATCAGTAAACTCAGAAGAGCGGCCGGCCAGCTCAATAGTGGGAGAAATCTCCTGAACGTCATGACCCAAAGTTGGCGATTCTTTTTGTGCATCCGTGAAAGGAGCCTCGCTGACAGCGTGAGTATCCTTCGGTGACACTTTGACCTCCGTCGAGAGGTCCTCTTCTGGGAATTGCTCTGCTGGTGACGACGCTTCGATCGTCTCTTTCCGAGCCTTTCTGGGACTTTGCATGGGGGTGCTTGTAGAGGCATCAGTCTTGATATCCTCAAACATATCCTTTTCCATACCTAATGTGTCTTCGTAACTCACATCTGTGGATGAAATATCAAAGCTGATCTCGGGCATGACTTCCTCGGGCTGGGAGAATGAGTTATCATCTGTAGCACTTCTAAAGTCCTGCTTCTGATTTTCCGATTCTTTTGCAGCGGCTTTCTTCTTGCTCTCAGGGTGAGAAAGACTTTCTCTGAATTCATTTATCTCGTTTCTCAACATGTTCAAGTTTTCGTTGAGTTGAGACGTTTTGTCAAACTTCAGCTCACGGGCAAATCTAGCTGGTGCTTTTGATCTGGAGCCCTCGTTTGCATCTTGAATATGTTTTCTGGAACGTCCTACCACGTTATTCTGTCCTGCCAATTGGTTTGGAGCAGGCTGAGACGAATAAGCTTGTCTTTGATAGTTCTGCTGATGATCAGCAGCAACTTGGTTCTGAAACTGCGGATGAGAATACTGCTGGGGTGAGGCTTTGCGCCTGGCGCCCTGTGGATGCCCATACTCGAGACCAGAAGGAGATGATGGAGACACCTTTCGTGGTGTAGTACGATGGGCATTATTTGGTGCGTGAGTTGTATGCGGTGTATGTGGATATCCCGACTGGGGTATCATGCTCGAGTTGTGGAGATTTTGCTGCAAATTCTCTCGCAGTTGATGTGATGTAAGGGTACCCTTCCGGCGCTGGTGCATGAAGTTTTGGGCCGAGTGTGAACGATGCATGTGTTGCACATCCTGGGAGATTGCTGGACTATACGGTGAGTCTTGCACCATTGAGGAACTCAGAGCCCTTCTTGGCCCAGGAAGGGGGGAAGGTGGCAATGCATTTGGTGGAGCAGAAGCAGGCGGTTTGCTGTGACCATGTTTAGGACCTTTATATGTGAAGAGTATCTGTGAACTTCTTGGGTTGATACTTTGCATGCTCAGGCGACTCATAGAATTCTTGACACGCCCGTCAGATTCGTTAGGATACGGCATAGGCATCGAGGAGTTGAGGTTGTGTCTAAGCTCAGCGAGGTTTCCCGCTTTCTTGTTCTGCAACTGGGATCCCAAGTGCGTTGGCTGGGTCGTATGTGCTTTTCTATAGTTCGTTCTCCTGCTTCTTTTCAAGGCAAACAGTGGTCCCGATTCTGGAGGCATTTGAGGTTCCATTGGCCCATACCTTTGTTGGGGCGAACTTGGCATTTCCGGGGCACGTTGTGGAGATTGCGGAGTTTGGCGATACATCGGGCCTGAACCGGGAATCTGACCAGGAAACGATCTCGTGGACGATTTGTCCATGCCAAAATCTAGAATTTCCGCCTGGTTGGCTCCAGCGCTCACATGGGGTGAACCTAGCTCGTCAATGGCAGCCTTCTCCACGTCCGTGTAGCCAATAGAATGCGTGGACAAGGATCTTGCAATTGTGACCGCATCGTCGGAGTCCATGCCAGCCAAACGTGACAAAGTCTCGAGCTCGTTACTGAGTTCCAAAAGAGACGGATTGCTGTACCTATTTCTTGAAGCGTTGCTCTGGCTGGATGTATCATGCTTGTAATCTAGCTCATCGTCGTTGAAAGAGTCGTCATTTGTCGAAAGGGACAAGGAGGAGCGTTTCGACCGTGTTGATCTGGACCTCGAGAGCTTCCGCTCCAAGAGCTCGTCGATCGTCACTTTAACATGCTGTTTGAACTGCTGAGGATTCACCTCAGGATGCAAATTTGCGGGTACCCATAGAAGGTTTTCGTGGTTCACCGGATGCGAAGACAGAGACACTGAAGATTCCAGGTCGTCGATAGCCACCTGTGGTAGGTTATGGCTGGAAGAGGTTTTCTTAGACCGAGACGAGTTTGCATCGGCCGTTTCCAAGGGAGGACTATGCGAATCAGACGAGTCTGGAGATGTGGACTTGGAAAGCGAAAGTGTATCTAGCGAAACTGTGGAGTCGTCGTTTCTGTCTCTCTCACTCACCAAAAATAGGTCAGGGTCCTCCATGGGAAAGTCCGGGTCGTGGTAGTTGCCCATGGATAGCCTTTTCAAGGCCTTGACCATCTGCTTCTCCTGCTCGATTTCCAAAGCGGCCGATTCATAGCTTTCGGGGGAGTTGATCCTCAGTGGGGTTGAAGAGCTAGACTTTGTATCGGACATGGAAAAACTCAACTAAGCGAATGTGAGTGTGATTCAGATTTTTAGCATTTAAGGGCAAATAAAGATGGAGAAAGACAGGGTGACGTCTTGCGTTTGTGGTATGGGGTATGAAAGAACGGAGGGTGGATCAACCGAAGCGAAATTTCTCGTGGTAGGGACGGTGGTAGGGGCTGGAATAGCCGATTTGACGAATGGAATGCAAAAATGGGATGTTTGAGAGTCAAAAGACCGAGAATTACGCTAATCCCGGGTGTTTGTGGAGGTCTTTTTTTACTATTTCGTGGATGAGTGAGTATGGAGAACGAGAAAAGCTAGGCAAACCACACTGCCAAAACAGCGTTAAAGTCGTGTAGGAGTGCACATAAGCGCGACGACCTCCACTGCCATTGACCCATTCCACGTAGGCAGAGGCGGCTTAGGAGGGAAAAAAAAAAGAGATGTTCTTTTCTCTTTGTTATCCGAATTCTAATAATATAATCAAAGGTTTCTTTTTTGTCCGTCTTGGGCACCGCTGGCGGGATCACCCGGCAACCTCACATGTGCGACGTCAATTTGCAACCGTGAAAGGAGTCCCTCACCTTGTGAGGCTCAGCGGATCATGACATAAAACTGACAAGTGATGCTTTAGAGTTTGGTCCGGCGCTTATTTTGCTTTGACGTTGACAGAAATGCCGCTTTTGTGATTTGAGGTGAAATGTGGAGTTTCTCTAAATTAGCTTGTAGAAGGCACAGAGGCCTACCACCAAAATGAAACAGTAGGGGACAAAGAGCCTGGGGTGTGTTTCTTTCACATCAAAAGAGGGAAACCCCCCTAAGTTGCACACACTGTGCATCACAATTGGACACCAGAGGTTCTCGTGGGACGCTAGGTATATGTAGTTTGCAAGCATGCCGAACAACGAGGTGTAGAGGAATTGAAAAAGTGCAGAAACTAGGACGGTCGGAAGTGCCTCTCCCGTCTTGTACAAGTCCCAGCTATGGTGGAAATGGGCCAATCCGAAAAGAACTGGAGTGTAAGCCGTCAATTTCCATACGCTGACTCCCATAGGCTTGAGGAGACACACAATGGCAGCACGGTAGATGAATTCCTCTGTAACCGGAGCAAAAACGTGATCTCTGAACCCGTGAATACTGCAAAACAGATCGACGATGTCTTCCCCGATTTGGGGGCCATCTAGAAGGTAGACAGTGATGGGTCCACAGTAGAGGAGAGCCATTTTGGCAACGCATAAGAGGATGTTCTGAATGTCCTCAGGAGCGCTATATGCGTTTGTGAATCCTGGAATTAGCCCTAGTTGACGAATGCAGCTGCCAATGCTGGGGTAGTAATGCCAGACGTGAGTCACTATAATTGGCAATATCAAAAGGACTCCGAGACAGAGGCATGTCACACGACGAAGGCGGTACTTTATGACCAAAATGTCGTTTCGGGAGAGGCCCTGAAGGCTCTTTGGTTGTGCATACTTGATACAGGCCACGTAGGAGTAGGCTAGGACACTGCTTAGTAGAAAAGGCGTGAGCATATGTTGAATAGGATGAGTGCGATAGTGATATCTGACACGCTGCGGTGTTTCAGATGACGATCTGGTGCAACTTGGGGTATTTTGGAAAATAAAAAAGATAAGGGGCATTGCTATTCATTGGGAATGCTGAGGATTTCATTTGATTTACTGTAGTTTGATAGGGATGAGGTGGAGATCAGTATGAATGGCTGCAAATTTGATCCAAGTATGAGAAGTTTGAGTCGAATCATGGGGAGCAGAAAAAAGGTGTGTAATAAACTTATGACTCGTATCACCCGGTTTCAGTATTTATTTATGGGCTCAGAAAATGCTGGTGTATTAGGGTATAGCAGCGAAGAAGGGCAGTTGAGGAGAACATGATTGGCATACCCACGGCACGCTGCGGACAATCTGCATTAGTTTCCAATTTTTGAGAGTTCACTAGGTGCTACAGACTAAACCGGACTCATGTTTCCTCTTTTTAGACGGAATCCGTGTAAACCACGATTATGAGAATTTTCCTTTTTGCTTAAGTCGGGCAGATGTAGGACAGATTCCAAAACCTTCATGAATGCTTCCAAATATTCAACATAATGCACCATTGTTCGAATTCGTTGTCGTTTCCCAAAAGAACTCCATAAATTACAGGAGGAGAGTTTGTTCGATAATGTGTGCAAGTATTCAAGCTCTATGAAAGCTGCTTACTGAGGTCCTACTAAGACTCAGACTTTGGTACATCTGAAAGCATTTGACAGCTGCAGCTTATCCCGATAAAATGCAATTAGAAATGATTTGCATACGCAATCAACTGAAAAGCCCAGAGCTGATAGATACTGCTCCTTATTCCTTACATGGTCGTCGAGATCAATCAATATGTCTCAAATGTGATATGCCTATGAAGAATCTCACTTTTATACCTCGACTGCTACGTGGTAATAGAACAACCAAAAGAATGCTCTATACGGATCTAAAAATCAAAAAAAAAAAAAAAAAAAAAACAAAAAAAAACCGTCATCGGCGTTGGGGTTGACCCAAGATCTTACGCTTGGTCCCTTTTTGCAGCCATTCGCACCACTATCCATCATGATCACACGACAACAAGCGAGTCACCTTCAATAAAAGAAAAAATCCAAAGTGGATTCAATCACGATTTTCTGATTCATCTCAATTCTTTCCCTTCTTCCCCAAATGCCTTATCGCCGTTTTGCCCAAACTGAGTCAGCGGCTTCCCCTACTGCTACCAATAGAACGCGGCATTATTTCTCTGAGTCATACAGGGCTTCACCTTACATTATCAGTGCATGCAGTCTATTTGTCATTGGTGCATTACTCCAGATTCTGTTTTTCACTGTGACAGCGATATTTCGTTCTCTGCCAAAAAAGTGAAAAACACATGAGAACTGCCATAATATGCACCGTCCGGTCGTTTTCGACCTCCTCCAGTCTATCTAGAGGCCAGAACTTGACGGAAAAGATCGTGCAAAGATATGCGGTTGGACTTCCACAGGGAAAGAAAGTTTTCAGCGGAGACTATGTCTCCATCAAGCCCGCCCACTGCATGTCCCACGACAACTCGTGGCCCGTTGCAACGAAGTTCATGGGACTTGGAGCCAAGAAAGTCAAGGACAACCGCCAAATCGTGTGCACGTTGGATCACGATGTCCAGAACAAGTCTGAAAAGAACTTGGAAAAATACACCAACATAGAACGCTTTGCCAAGGAGCAAGGCATCGATTTCTACCCTGCTGGTCGTGGTATTGGTCACCAAATTATGATCGAAGAGGGCTACGCCTTTCCCTTGAATTTGTGTGTGGCCTCAGATTCTCATTCTAATACTTACGGTGGAGTTGGCTCGCTAGGAACGCCGATTGTCAGAACAGATGCTGCTTCCATCTGGGCCACGGGCATGACGTGGTGGCAGGTGCCTCCCGTGGCCAAGGTTGAGCTTGTGGGCGATTTGCCAAAGGGTGTGACTGGAAAGGACGTGATAGTCGCTCTTTGCGGTTTGTTCAACAACGATGAGGTTTTGAACCACGCTATCGAGTTTGTTGGAGACGGCTGCTCCAAGTTGCCAGTCGACTACAGATTGACCATCGCCAACATGACCACCGAGTGGGGTGCTCTTTCTGGATTGTTTCCCGTGGACGACGTCTTGGTGAACTTCTACAAGGACAGAATCAACAAGTTGCCCCAGCCCCACCCTCGTGTTAATAAGGAAACTGTGGAAGCCTTGGAAAAAAACAAGGAGGCTTCTGACCCCGACGCCGTGTACGCTAAGCACTTGGTGGTGGACTTGTCTTCCCTTTCTCCATACATCTCAGGCCCCAACAGTGTGAAGGTTTCCAACTCATTGTACGACTTGGCCAACCAGAATATCCCCATCAACAAGGCCTACTTGGTCTCGTGCACAAACTCCCGTTTGAGTGACATCAAGGCTGCTGCCGATATCATCAGAGGTAAGAAGGTTGCTGAGGGTGTTGAGTTTTATGTTGCTGCTGCTTCGTCAAATGTGCAAAAGGACGCCGAGGCTATTGGAGCCTGGAAGGACATCATTGAGGCTGGCGCCAAGCCCCTTCCAGCTGGTTGTGGTCCTTGCATTGGTCTTGGAACCGGATTGTTGAAGGACGGTGAGGTTGGTATTTCTGCGACCAACAGAAACTTCAAGGGCCGCATGGGCTCGAAGGATGCTTTGGCATACTTGGCTTCTCCAGAGGTTGTTGCTGCTTCTGCTGTTCTTGGAAGAATTGGCGGTCCCGAGGAACTTGACGGAAAGCCCGTTCAGCCTGCCAGCAAGGTTCTCAAGTCTTTGACAATTACCGAAGCTACAGCGGATTCAGCCGATGCAGGCGCTGCTGTTGAGGTATTGGAGGGCTTCCCCAAGGCAATTGAGGGTGAATTGATCTTGTGTGACGCCGACAATATCAACACAGATGGTATCTACCCCGGTAAGTACACTTACCAAGACGATATCAGCAAGGAGAAGATGGCTGAGGTGTGCATGGAGAACTACGACCCTGAGTTCAAGGACAAGACGACGTCCAGTGACATCATCATTTCTGGTTTCAACTTCGGCACTGGTTCCTCCAGAGAACAGGCCGCCACGGCTATTTTGGCCAGAGGCATGAAGATGGTTGTTGCTGGCTCTTTCGGTAACATTTTCTCCAGAAACTCCATCAACAATGCCTTGTTGACTCTTGAGATCCCAGCATTGATCAACATGTTGAGAAAGAGATATGAGGGTGCCACCGAGTTGACCATTCGTACAGGCTGGTTCTTGAAGTGGGATGTGACCAAGGCTCTTGTCACTGTGAAGGACGCAAACGGCAATGTCGTTCTTGAGCAGAAGGTTGGTGAGCTTGGAACGAATTTGCAAGACATTATAGTGAAGGGTGGACTCGAAGGCTGGGTCAGAGCCGAGCTCAGTTCATAAATATAGATGCATTATTTATTAAAAGTTGATTGCTTATCAAGCTTTGTAGAAATTACCAAGAAAAAAAAAATAGTTGATTGCAAATCCAAAAAGAAGGGGGCGAGCTGGGAATTGAACCCAGGGCCTCTCGCATGTTTGTCTTTCAATCTGGTGTACCAGATCGTCGCCCAAAGCGAGAATCATACCACTAGACCACACGCCCGATTTGATTTTTCCGACGCCCTCCGTGCTTAAAAAGCGTATACATCACGTGACTAATGCGGCCTGTGTATAACATAGTTTGGCTACTCTTCCACTATTTCATAGCGAAGTTCATTGATAGCGATACTTTTGAGAGAAGAGCAATATAGTTAGAGCTAAAAACATCTTTTCAATCATTCTCACTTTAAGCCAAATCGAAATTGTGAGATTTCCAGAAAAATCTTGTTTCGATCTACACCTTATGGTGTCGAATTGCCTTTTTGCAGCCAGTATCGATTCCTTGTCTTCATCCCCAATCGTTCTTCGACTAATCGCATGACTTAGTTGTTATGAGAGTTGCTGCTGGAATCAGAGGACAGTGATCTACTTGCTCATGTGTAATGGTTCCTTTGTAGCTTGTCTTGAAGACATGCAACACTGTAATGTTCCCGTAATCAACTCAAATACATCGTAGCAGACACAAATCCGATTGATATTGCAACAATTCAATGGCGAACCTCAGCAAAGGAGCCGTATCACTCTCTGGCCTAAGAGATTGTTATACATGATTCGAAAAGACATCAATGTGCAATTGCATCCAGAACTGTTTTTCACCAACCACAGGAGATGACAATGATGATGTCAGAGAAGAGACTATTTTCAATAACAGATGCCTCGCAAAGGCGGGAATGTCTAAGTCGTGAGTGCTCAAGCAAAATTCACATCAGCGTTCTTCAAATAGTCTTACATTTTTGAGGCAAACGAAATCGCAAGTGGATTTTATGAGTGTATCTCCAGATTATATTGGCAGAATGCTAAGAACGGCTTCAATAAATTTTCTCCGTGAGGCATTCTTGAAAGAAAGACCTGTCAGCAAGCTAAATGCTAATGAAATCGCAAAACAAAAGAAGAATCTTGACAAACTTCTTTCCCAAACCACCAAGCCTGCGAGAATATTATTCATTTCAAGCGTCAGATTAAGAAAGCGTACCATTCATCCCTTAGTACAATAACACAGGGAAGATTATCGAACTACTGAGGTAGTCTGTTGGTCACTAAGAGTTTGGTTGCGGCCCTGCGTTTTCTATAGCGATATACTTTCGTTTTCCGTTAAGCAGCATATATGCCATTAAGAGAAAAGAAAAAAAAAAAGAAAAGACATCCAAAACTAGCAAAATATCAGTGAATAACAAAACTGGTGGGAGTCACATTTCATCCGAAACGCACCGTGCTCTGCACTCGCCACAGCAATTCATTCCAGATCTACAGAGTCAACCAAGCCACCAAGCGGCGTGAAACAGCAGCCAAAAAAAAAAAAAAAATGAAATCAAGAAGAAACCAATCGGGCAGACAAAACCCAGCCTGCCAATTCTACAGGTTTCGCTCTTCCTTTTCACGTGGACACCCCTTCGAAGCAAGTTTCAGCAAATCCCAGGAAAACCTCAAGCTTCCCGCCCCACCGGCCCAAGCGCCGACCGACTTGAGCCCCGGTATTGTTCGCTGATCGACCGGGCATCTGGCGGAATGTAGTGATCGGGCGGAAGCGAGAGCACGGAGCGGACAAAAAAAAAAAAAAAAAAAAGAAAGCAAATAAGGTTTGAAAAACAAAAAAGGCTTTTGACCCGGCGTGGCTTCTGCAGCGCCCCCTGCCAGGTGAAACTAGAAAGTGAAATGCTCACCTGTGATTGCGTGAATGTCGTTTGCAGCCAAACCCGCTCGTCCTGTTTGGCGGGGAATCGATCGTCCAATGAGCCGTGAGAGCTGCTGGGGAATTCGGGAAAAATCAGCGGAAAAAAGAAAGAGAGCAATAAAAAGAGTTTGAGAAAAAAAGGAGGCTATTCAATTTGACAAAAGCTGCAAAAGTTGCCCTCGCCTTTTTGTCTTCAAGGCAAGCTTGAAGACTGGAGAGTGAGACTGAAAGGTAGAGGTGAGACATCGAACGCCTGCGGCTGCCAGATCACAAAGACCACGCGGCAAAACCACCTTTGTTGCCTTATCGGGGCCTCTGCCCGCTGCCAAGTCGGCACCCGGGCCTAAACACGCCACCTTGTGTTGCTCCAGCAACGCCAATTTTGCAACTTTCACGATTCAGAGTTTGACAGGGGGCGCGGAATTTGGAAGCCAAATCGGAAAGCGGAATTACCTTTTCTATAAATTCTAATGCTACACCGTCATGAGGTGGCGGGAAGCTCAGTCACTGTCTCCATTGTCAAAAACCACAATGGCCATTGATCGGTGGACGTTGACAAGTTGGCTGTATCTGGTTGGCGAGCCTGCACGTGCCATGGGGTAGAAGCTTCCATGCAGACATATCTCCGTTTCCGGCAGCTTCGGAGTTACCCAACGCTTCGACCGCCTCAACGTCACAGGGTTTGCTTTGCTTTTGGCAAAGTTGCCGAAGTGGGATTTTCTGGTCTTTGGTTTGGCCAGCAACCCATACGTAAAATCTCGTAAACCTAAAAAAAATCTGGGGCAGTAGCAACACCTTTATGCGGGGAATACGTCCACCATGCAATAGATGCATCGTTTACAACCAAACACCTTGCAATGACGCATGTTTGCCGAAACTCGCGGGAATGTCTTTAGATTTTGTCTATATCCAGTGGAAAAGCCGTAACTGTAATTGGGCTTATGCTCTATGTATGCTATTGGCGGGCGCTCAGTTTATGCTGTTGTACATCGACAACTTGAACACCTTTTTCGCTAGTTCGTAGTTCTGGACTGCTCTATCGCTGAAGGCTAGCAAGGCATCAGCAAACGATAGCACAACAAGAATCACCCTCATGATGTAGTATAGGCACGAGTCCAATACCAGCCAGACCCTGCCAAAAGCAGCCATAAATAAAGATACAACAAATGCCCAAACTCGTCCCGGTATGTTGGCCACATAAGCTGGCGATGTGCTGATGTAGCTCATTGTGGAGTTCATTGTGGTGAAGTGTTCATGCAAAAAAAAAAAGTCTCTGGATTAAAAAATGTTGGTGAGACCCTGATGAAGCGGCGATGCCACTTATTTATACATGTTTTGATGATCTCCACAAATTCGCTTCTGCAAACGGCGTCTCTCAATGACTTCCCCTCCCCAGACATCACTGCGTTCCTGTAGATAGGGCTATGTACCGACGTTGTGTGGGTGCAAAAATATAATCCGTCACCTGAGGTGTGTACACACTACCAAGAACTGGTGACCCGGTTGCCAAAATCAGCTTTCGACGGCGTTAAACAAAAGATGGTGTTTGGATTTGAGTTCGTGCAAATATGTGCTCCACTCGCCGTTTGAGGAGTTGCTGTGGGAAAACACGTTGTTTATCGCTTTCAGTAGTTTGATCACCATCCGCAACGCTTCTTCTTGACTCTCAGCTTCTTGCGTGCTTGCTTTACTCCGCAATTTCCGGTTGATCACCTTGCTGAGAGATCCGATCAACTCTTGCTGGTTAGTTATCATGTGCAAAACGTTTTCGTCATTTGCGATTATCTGCAAAAGGTTTTGAATTGCCATGATCACAATGCTGTTTTCGGTGTCGTTGAGTCCCTTCACCAGCAACACTTCAAAGATCTTGATCTGATCCACCCCTCCTTCTTTGTCCATCAAACGCTCATTGTCTATGCTGATAATGGCGTTGATGAGCTCGTAGCACAATTTTCTGACTTCAAGCCCTTCGTCCACCACATACTTGTAGGGGCCCATCGGAATCACCTTCTTGAACTCGTCCTTTGCCTCCAACTCTTCAAATATACGAGGCAATATGGTCTTATTCAAAAGATCTGCAATGAGAATGGACTTATTGTGTATGCCCGTCAAGAGCGTGCTGACAATGGCTTGCTTAAGCTCCAAGTTGGGTTTGGCAAGGTACCTCATGATTTCGTCCACAAGTTGCACAGTAAGGTCGTGAGACTCGTTGCTGTTGATCAACTGTTTGGTGATAACCACAACAGTGTAAATGGCATGTTCAATCTGGTTTTCTTCGACTGAGCCCGCATCCAAAATTTCGAATAGCTTGTTCTCGTACTCGTCCAGCTTCGTAAATTCACAGATCTTGGCTAAAATCTCACCTGCCAACTTAAGTTCGGACACATCCTTGTGTGTAAGGGCTCCTGACTTGGTGCTGATGACATCAAACAAACTATGCCAGATGTGAGATAGCAAGTTCAGTTTCTCGTGTGAAATGTTGCCCTTCATCAATTGCTTGATGGCAACGAGTACCAAATTTCCTTTCTGTTCTTGGTTTTGGCTCGATGTGTGGTAGTACTTGAGAAGCACAGGCAAGTAAGTCTCGACATCTCTCTTCACACAAAGTCCAACTGCTCTAGCTGCCGCAAGACACAAAATGTCGTTGTTGTTTGATATCATGAGCGAGAAGAACTCCTCGAACGTTACCTGAGTCAAAGGTATTGCTTCAGCAATGCAACCCAAGTATTGGACGTCAAAAACCACCTTGTCGAAAGACAACGAGGAGTTTGACTGGCCGGAATATTTCACTAATTCAACTTCGGCAGCGGTAATTCTGTCTTGCAACTTGCAGTCAAGGGTGATGATAGCCATAACTTTTGCACTAAGGAAATTCCTGAGCACCAAGTTCTGCAAGCCGATCTCGAACAATTCCTCGCCAGAGAGAGATGATTTTTTAGTGACCTGATTGATCAAGTACTCAAGAGACTTTGACTCCACGTCCTCCTCGTCAATCCACTTGATATTGATTATCTCGTTGATGAGTTTCTTGAAGAACTCGCCATCCGCTGGGACATAGTCAAGCGCATGTCCCAAAATGCAGATTGCCTTATTAATAAGATTTGCATCTGTGGAATCACGCAAAATATGGAAGATGTTCTTTGTCAAGGTCTCCAACTGCTCACGCTCTCCTTTGAACAATGTGTTCACAAAGATTGCATCTAAAAGAATCAAGGAATTGACATACAAGCTCGAGTCACTCGATGAAAGGTACGAGTTGAGTTTCGACACCACTAGCTTGCACAACTCGCAACTCTCAAAAAGCTGTGGTTTCCGTTGACAGATTGTTATGAGATTCTCGATCGTGAAATTCACGGTGACTTCATAGTTCATGCTCTCCTTGTAAATTTCGATGGCACGAGCTACGTTTTCAGGCGAGATGTCCACATTGACGATGAGCTCAGTGAGAGAGTTCAAGGAGTACCTTCTCACCTCACTCGAGTAACGCTTCACATTGATTTTGTCAGCTATCAAATTGAAGAGTGTGGTGTTCAAGAGTTCACGGTATTGCGCGTTCTCCGATACTTTTGGATAGAATTCGTTGCAGACTTGCAAAATGTCACCAATAAGACTGTGGTATGTTTGCGTGTCTTGAAGTGAGATCACCAAGTCATTAAAAATAAACTCGAGAAGCTCTGGAGTAATGTCCTCTAGCGAGTAGACCTTAAAGATCGCCTTGTAGATCCTGATAAGGTCCGGGTTGGTCTTAAGTGTGAGCTTGAATTCTCTAAACTTGGCAGACAAGTTCAGCAAGAAGGATGGAGACAAGAACACCGAAAGGACCTTGATCATGGCCTCGATCAATGCATTGGATTTCGAGATCCTCGCAATATTCTTGTGCGTTAAGAGGCAGTTGAAGAGGTAATCTTCAAGAAGAGGGGGCAAAGTTGTTGTCATTTGAGATGATGGGTTTCCTGAGAATCCTGACTCGGTCATCATGCTGATATCAGAATTTGGACGTGATCTCATGGTGGAAGCTGCATGTGTCAATTTGAGCAACAGCACTGTAGTTTGCACCGCTTCATTGGAAACAAGGTCGCTCTTATCACCAATAGCTACTATAAGTGGCTCCACAAGGTTCTCACCATAAATGATGCCAAGTATGCCGTTGTACGTCTGGATCATGTGTCTGACTAAAGCCACAGCTTGTAATCTGAGCTTCGATGCAAGGCCATCGTTATCCTCGGAGTTTTCGTAAATGTCAATAGACTCCTCGTCATCAGAGAACCCAATTTCGGATTCTTCCTCGTCTATGTCATCATCAGAATTTTCATACTTGAGAGGATCATACGAGATGAAAGATTTCACAATCTCGACGACGGGGTGGGCATAGGAGTGAAGGAAGGTTTCATAGGGAATGCAGTTAATGAGACACAGTAATGTGATCAAGGCATCCTCGCGAATCAGGTTTTCCAGAACCAAAACGTCAATATCCAAATCTTCAACGTTGAGTGATGTGGCAAGCGAAGCAAGCCCCAAGTTGGATGTTATCTCGGAGAAAATGATCAGGGCTGAGACTTCAGAGAAGACATCACGCTTGGCCTGATTGGCTTTCGCCAAAGCAACCTGAAACAACGTAAACTGCGTGTTTTTAGCGGCGATATTCCCATTTGTCGACGAGTAGGTTGTGTGAATGTCGTTCACGACCTTATCAAAGAATTGAAGCTGTCTGATGGTCTTTTCTTGTGTGACATGATGGACATGATCCAAAGCATAGTCCACCGCGACGATGGAACGCTTGCTGATAATTCCAGATTCACTGTAAGCAAAACGAATAAGTGAGAGGATCATTCCTGAAAGCTCACTGGCAGATAGGCACCCACCCAAGGCCTTAATCAAGTCTATTATGACCTCGATATTGTCAATTGTGAGTGGAGCGTCAGCAGCAAAAAGGCGGGGAAACATCGAGTCAATTACACTCCTCGAGAGCTGCTTTCCGAATCGGGAGCTCGAGTTGTTGAAGATGGAGCGCAAGGCCAAGTTGGGAACTGAAGTGGAGAATTTCGAGGTATTGGAGCTCTTCAAAACGGCCTCGTACAATTGATTGACGACCGAAAGCACTTCCTGATCATCTATGTGACGGACCAAAGGGGCAAAGGCCTTCACGGCCTGATTCTGGACTTCTGTAGCGCTGTCATTGAGCAAGTTTAGGAGGAGAGGTATGAAACTGGACACATTTCTGGCCTGGACCTTTGGATTATTTAGATGCTTCACGAAATCCTCCAATGCCATATAGCGGAGATCAGGATCAACATCACGGGCGCTGTCCTCCAATTGTCGAATGTTAAATGTGGACATTGAGGATGGTATTGTGGAATCAGTTGAGTTTGGTTGCAACTCACTTAGCCCGCGATAATTGCCATGGTGCAATGGTTTCCTGGAGTTCCCCAGAGAAAGAATAAGGTGATACAAAAAATGACTTTCTCTTGTACTTTTGTTTAAATTGCTTATGAATCTACATTTCGGGAGCTTTCAATGCGTCGACGGTGTTTCGGTCTGTATTTATATGTTTCTGCTCGTTACGAATGCTTATCCTATGGCTGCAAATTCACGTCACCAAGGCCACAATGTCCATGTTCGACACTGCAATAGTGATATGTCTACTTGCTAGCAGATGAAGACCGCCTGCTCTTTTTGCCTGATTTGTGCAGCTTCAGTTTTTTGGTCTTTTTGGGTGGTGGGGGATCGGAGTCCTCGAAGTAGTCCTCAACGTCCACATGCTCGATGATGAGATTGTCCTTGGATCCACCAAGGTTCTCCTCATTTTGCTCGTTTTCGGAGTCTTCGGAGGCGTTTTGCCTCAGGTCGGCCTTTTCAGAGTCCGAGCTGGCGCTTTCCTCAGATTTGTGGTTTTCGGTTGTGCTTTCTTTGGCAACCTCGGCATCATTTTTCTTTGATAAAGTCTCTTCCTCACCTTCGTTAGACTCCTCCTCAGCATCCTCCTCCAATCCTAAGATCTCAACTGGATCATCAGTTAGCGCATGTAGAAGCTTCTTTGTCCGTATAGCGTTTTCCCTGGTAACCTGTGGACCGCTCTCTCCCTCCTCCTCCTCCTTTTTCTCCTCCTTCTCTTTTTCAGCAGAGTCGTCGCTTCCTCCGTAAAGCTCGGCGTTCACCTTGTCCTCAATTGCCTTGCACACCTTGTTCCACTGGTTGGCAACCTCCACTAACTGGGCAACTAGACGGTCACGAGCACCGCCCTGGATGCTTTCAATATATTTTATAAGCATGTCCTCGTACTCCTGTGGTATATCGTTGAGGTTCTTTATGAGCCAGTTCTGTTTCTGCTTGCTGAACTTCCAGTTGTCTCTGTCAGTAGCGTAAAGACGCAAGTAGGCGAGCTGGTCCTTCTCTGGAGGTGGAGCTCTTTCGCTCTTGGGCAATTTCACCCTCTTTGGCGGTTTCTTCTCCTTGGTGCTCTTCTTCTTCTCCTCCTCTTCCCGTCTTCTCTTCTTATTGAGCTTTTTGGCGAGTTTGTTGTCGACATTTGCGTTTTCAATATGAACAGGACCATTGAATGAAACTGGAGTGACGTCGTCCTTAACTTGAAGCCCAAGCTTCTTCCATGCGGGTATAGTAGCCATCATAGGTTGGAGTTGAAGGAATCAGGGCATCTCAGGTCTAAGTGGTATCAGGGATGTACGGGTGTGGTATACTGGTCCCAGACCCACAACTGCAATTCCACGGAAGAGGGATAGATAATAACTTTGATAAATATATATAAATATTGGTGCTTCTGCTCCTTTAGGTAATCTTTTTTTTTTTTTATTCCAAACTCTTTTATATCCTTAAGCATTTCGTGTGCCTGTTTGTCTCCTGCGTTGGATCCATCGCAGCCATCGCATATCGCGAGAAATTCTCCAAACTATTTCCTCAGTAATACACGTTCTTTTCCCAAAATTGTAGTATTCCATGCGGACGTTGGAATTGGGCCTTGATGCCCTCTTCTAGTGCTGATACGGTCAATGTCTCACTGCTATAACGCCACGCTAGAGTGAACCTTCACATGAGTTTGAGTCTGCTATAAATCAAAGATACTTATGGTGGATATAGAAATTGTGAACATCCTTCGAATTTGCTATTGTGTTTGATCTCAAAGGGTCAAGATGTGCTCAATGAGGCCCTTGTAGCCCGTCACGGCGTCCAAAAGATCGCTATTCTCAACATGCTCGTCCTCTCCATGAGCTACATGGATAGTGCCTGGACCGTACAAAAAGCGCTTCTTCAATGGGATTGAAAGATTGGGCACATCCGTGTTGTAGGCAAGAATGATAGACTCAAAGCCGGGGACCTTGTAGTCGAGGTACTGGGGCTCTGTGGTGCGCTCTGAGAGCCAGTTGACATGGTCCACCCCATCCACCACAGAATGGACCAATCTGACGACCTCTTCGAGTTCTGAGGCGACTCGGATGGCCACCGTGGCCTTTGCGTGTGCGGGAACCACGTTGGCGGCGACTCCGCCGTCGATTTTGCCCACATTGATCGTGGAAGGTCCCAAGAGGTCAGAGGTGTGAAGATCCAAGTGGAGGATCCTGTGGAGGAGCGAAATCAAGATCTCCGTGGCGGAAACGCCCAACTCAGGGTACCCAGAGTGGGAGGCCTTGCCATTGACCTCGAGGTCGAAAACATAGATACCTTTGTGGCCCACTCCGAGCTTATTTTCAGTGGGTTCACCGAAAATGGCATACTCCCACTTGACTCCAAGACCTTCACTGGCTTTGCGCATGCCAGCACCGGAGTTCTCCTCGCCCACCACAAACAAGAGCGAAACTTCTCCTTCTTTGATCTTGTCCTGGTGAAGAAGGTCCAAAAACGCTATAACCTGGGCAGCCAAGGGTCCCTTGTCGTCACAGGCTCCCCTGCCCCTGATTTTGGTTCCGTCCACGGAGTAGGGAATGTGAGGCGGAACAACGTCAATGTGGGAAGTCACCACGGTGTGCGTGTTTCTCTCGGAGCCGTGGTAGGCGTAGATGTTGAATCTGCCATTCTCCACTTCCTGAGTTTCCACTGTAAGGCCGGCGTCCCGGAGAAAACCGGCTAGATACTCTCCCACGTCGTGCTCGTTTCCACTCACAGAGGGGATCTCCATCAAGTGTCTGTGGAGCTTGAGGAGGGAGTACTGGTTGTTGACGACATAGTCCTGGAGGTTGGAAAACCCGCTATCGTTGGCCCAGTCGGGGTCTGCAAGCTCAATTGGATTTTGGATGATTTTGTCGAGCGGGTTCCACGCCAATGCTGTCAGTGCAGCGAGCAAAAACCGAGAAAAAAGCATAATCAGAGAAAGAGTGGAAGTGGACGAAAGTGTGGAGGTGAAAAAGGTTGATATCGCGGAATGTGGGGCACCAGTCCGGTGGGAAGGTGGCCGAGATCAGCGGAATGGGGGAAAAGGATTGGAAGAGGTATCGAGATAAGCAGGGATAGAGGACCTAACTGGGATTTTTTGGGTTTTTTTCTCTTTCTTTTGCTGCTTCTCTGAATCCAGTGGCCTCGCGGAATTGGCTGCGAAATCGATGCCTCAGAACTGATAAGCAGAGTGATGAGAAAAGGGACTTGATTGTATCAAGAACACGGTAAATGCTTGAGTTCACCGAGGCGGAGAATCGCTTTTTCGACTCAGATGTAGGGAACACTGAGGGAGTCTGGAACTTTTGGCTAGCATGGTTTCTCAACGTTGGAAGGTGTGGAGATCCAGAGGATCACCAGCTTTGAGTGTCTTACGTGGTTCACGGGGTTTGGAGTCTCAGTATTTTCTACACTCTTATTGTCAGGGATCAGGATTTGGCCTCACCTGACGAACTCAGGAATATGGTCAAGCACTGACCTACCACTCTGGTGATGAATCGTCCAGTGTCTTACAACACCAACGTAGACTCTTAGTTTGACGATAATTTTGCAAAATACGCCATACCAGCGCAAGATTGACCTTCCAAGTTCATGCCCGAGTAATCAGAACTTGAGTAAAGGCCTGAGTGGTCTATAATCTCAGCTTTGATGCTGAAGATTCAAAACGTGGAGTTCTCGTAGTCATCTGTACTTCAGAGACAGCCCTGGACAACATGGTATACATTCAGTTGTCTATCAGAATCTACTTAAGTGGTTTTTCTTTCTTCTAGTCTTCATGGCAGGAACCTTCAGGGCCAAGGAGGAAGTAGTCTATGATTATCAATAAATTGGCCCTGATCGTGTCTCTTGCACCGTATTAGGAGTAGAATGAGCCTTATTCGACTACAATTGGAAGACTCCCATTTACGTTAGCTAGTGAGCTACTACGTCAATACACAAAAGAATTATCACCCTTAACAAACAAATGATACTGTCTTCGTCTCCCCTGGACTTCCACCACGACTTCCACGGACTTACATGCCATCGTCCACCGAAATTATTCAACTGAAATTCAAATCCAAACACCAGCAACAAAGCTACAGCCACCGAATACTCACCTTGCAAACAACGCATAAAACCTTCCATTACCTATACACTGGCCTGAGCGCTCAAGCCTTGTCAATCATCCTTCTTACGCCTTCTTTTCCTCCTCGGCCTTCTCGTTGGCCGCCTTCTCGTTCTCTCCAAGACTCTGCCTGTCGGCCCTTCTCTGGTCTCGATCCTGCTGCTGAGTCTCTGCCCAGCCCTTGAACTTCAGCACGAGATCGTCTGCAATTTCCTTCGAGGCTGCGTCCTGGTCGTCAGCATTTGCAACTTTGTTCAACATATTTTGGATGTAGTCAAACGTGCTGTTGACATATCCGTCAACCTTTTCGTTTTTGCCGTCTGGGTTCAAGATCCCCTTGATGGAGTCTCTGAGTTGGGCGCAATCCTCCTCAGAGGGCACGTCCTTGGGCTCGAGTTTTTTTCCTTCTGTACTAGCTGGCATACTATAAGTCAATTAGCTACTAGGTAATTAATTTTTTTGGTTTATCCTATTGGCTTTATATCTCCAGATCTGGGGCAACTTTTCATATGAAGGAATCTGTGCTCGGCTGCCTATTGTGGTAATACTTCGACACGAGGACGGTGTGACGTGTGGAAGTCCGAAATCAGGGTCCTGGAACTTGCCTACTTCCTGCCTAGTTTGCCTTCCGTCTTGCCTAGTTCTCCTTCGGTCTTGCCAGCGTTGCCCTCGGTTTTGCCTAGTTTCCCTTCGGTTTTGCCTGCCTGGCCCTCGGTTTTCCCCAACTGGCCCTCGGTTTTACCCAATTGACCCTCGGTTTTGCCCAATTGACCTTCTGCTTTAGCTGCCTGGCCTTCAACCTTGCCTGGGTTTCCCTCTGTCTTGCCCAACTCTCCCTCGCTCTTGCCAATCTGACCCTCGGTTTTCGCCAAACCCTCGGTCTTGCCCTCCAGCTTTCCGACGTTTGTCGACGAAGACTGGGGCACGTGATCTCTTTCTTTCAAGTTTCCGGCGTCCTGGAACCCGCCGAGTTCTCCTAATTCTTTCTGGTTGGACATGGTGTAGTAGGGATAGACTCTGTCTGCATGAATTGGAAGATTGCGCACAGGGTCCAGGAGGCCACAAATGATGCACACAACAGAGTATTTTTTGAAGAAATCTAGTTTTGTCCGAAATCAATAATTGACCTCTCTTTCGATTCAGGTTTCAGAATTCAGAATTCGCCGGTTCGTTCAGGGCAGCTGGTTGGGGTGGACCTAAGCGTCCTGCACATACGGCCCATATCTACTCTCCACACTGACTTCAAACCAGAACTCCAAAATTCTTCGAAAAATGGGCCTGGCGGCAAAGTCCGCTCGAATCTTGATAATGGACTGGGACGAGACCATAACCACAAAAGATACTACTTCCTTGGTTGCCCAGACGGCGTACAGACGCAAAAGCGGTCTCACCGATTTTTCACACTACTCTAAGATATACATGGACGCTTACGAGAAGTATAAGGCAGAATGGCCTCAGAAAAGGTCAATTGAGGAAGAGATTGAGTTTCAGAAGGGGATGAAAAAGGTGGAAATGTCGCTGATTTCTGCAATTGAGCAGGATGGATTGTTCAAGGGCCTCACGAAGGCTGATTTTGCAGAATCTGCCAATGAAGTGGATTTCAAAAGCGGGTTTGAGGAGTTCATAAAGAGCCCGAAGTTGCAGGCGGTGCCTTCTTATGTTTTGAGCGTGAACTGGAGCAAAACGCTAATTGAGACCGCGTTGCAGAGGCTAGGTGTTTCTGGAATTACAGTTCTTGCTAATGAGCTTGAATATGACGATGCTGGTAGATCTACGGGCTACTTCCAAAAAGATGTTGACATTCGTACTGGATACGATAAACTCGAGGAATTGGGAAGAATCAAATGTAAGCATCCCGAAGGATGCGTGGTTTATGTTGGAGATAGCGCCGGAGACGTTGTGCCCATTGTGAAAGCCGACATGGGCATTCTTATAGAAGGCGGAAAGGGAAGAAAACTCTTAGAATCGCTTGGAGCTCCAATTCATACATCAGAGCCACTAGAGCCCGGCAAGGTCCACGAGGCTTCGTGGAAAGACCTCCTACAGCAGTGGTGAATCGCGGCATACTCTTATTCTCTATAGTACATTAAATCGTGAATCAGGTGTAAAGGAAAGTAGTTCTCTGGAACGCTTTCGAGCGAGCGGCAGGATGAGAAGTGAAATGAGAACCCCTCATGGGTTCGTTCGCGGTGGGAGAGAGTGGCCGAGCGACTCTGAGTGGATCTCCAATTCAATGGATTCCTTCTTTGCTCCCTTTTAAATGTAGATCTAAGACCTGTCGGTGGGTTGGCGCGTAGCCATGGGTGTCTGCCATGCTCATTGTCTTCGTGAATAAGTATGCCATGCTTTGTTCCCGGATCATGATATAGCTCCAATAATGATACTGCCATAGGAGGACACAAAAAAGTATCACACTTCGAAAAACTGAGTGTGATGCTTACTTTAAAGTATATTTTCAGGCTTCCGAATCACCGCCTCCAGCGAAGCTCGCTGTCGGCAGCGATTACTGTCTCCAATGGTTCCCGTGAGGCTGCACCTGGGCAAGAACACCCTGGTGCATTGGCATGTACTGTCCATAAATATAGCCAGGCGGTGCCTGGATTGGATAACCATTGTGAATCATTGGAGGAGGATTCGCTGGAGACCGCGTCTGTGGACCCTGGGGACCCTGACCATTAGGTGGAGGCGTCATGATACCCTCTGGAGGCTGCGCAAAGTGAGAAGGAGGGCCCTGGAAGATCTGCTGTTGCTGTGGAATGTGGTCCTGTGGCGACCAAGCCCTCGTTTGTGGAGGAGGAAGATGGCTGAAATTTTCAGGCAGCTTGCCGAGCGACTTGAACGGCACGGGGTACATGCTGTATCCTTCCTGAGGCTGGTGTGGCATGGGAGGTGGTTGAGGCGAATGAGCGTAAGCCGGTCCGTTGGCGGCGCCCGCTGGCGGGCTTCCCAAAGTGGATCCTGGTGGCCTGTGGTGCTGTGGTGGGGGTAGCTGGGTGTGAGTCGAGACGGAGGAGGCGTCGCTGGGTCCCAGGACTCTTCGTTGGGGCTGCAACGGCGTGTGGGCAGGTGGAGCCGAGCCTGGGTGAGGAGGTTGTGGCTGTTGCTGCTGCTGTTGCTGCTGCTGAGCCTTAGCTTGACCGTCGATGCCCTGGCCCTGGACAAACGCCATGCGCTCCGAGGGAAGAAGCGTGACGAGGTCTCGCAAGAAGAAGTTGGGCACTCCCACGGGCACAGACAAGGGAGGAACGGGGCCCTTGCCTTGGGAGGCTTCCTGGAGCTTTTTCGAGCGCTCTTCGAAGCGAGCAGCGTTTTCCGTGTCGCCAATGGCGTGGAAACACATGGCAGCTCTCGAGCTGGCGTCTGCCGCGTCGCCCAACTGGTCGTCGCATCGCTCGTAGACACAGCTCAAGCCCTCCCACGCGGCGGCGGTTCCTGGCGAGTTCTCGTTGAGCTGGAGTCGGAGAGCCTGCGAGTACGCCGCAAGAGCGTCCGGAAGCTGCTTGAGCTCCAAGTACAACTTGCCCACGGCAAGCCACGTGATGGGCAGCCCCAGGGCACGGCGCAAGGCGACCTGGTAGCAGTCGTAGGCGGCTCGGGGAGCGTCGAGCACGGTGTGGGCCTTGCCCAAGAGGTACCAGGGGAGGAAGTCGCCGTGGGCGTCGTCGCCGTCCTCGGCTTTGTGGTCTGGGTGGTCCTTTTCCAGCTCCACCACACGCGAAAGAAGCGAGACAGCCTTCTGGGCCTTCTCCGGTTCCTCATCGAGCAAGAGCAAGAAAGCATGGGTGAGAAGGATCCGTGGCAGCGCTCCGACCGCCGTTTCGGCCCGCTCGCACGCCTCGAGCGCCTCGGGGATCTTGTTGGCCCGCTCTTTGGCGGTTGCAAAGGCACACCAGAGCGCGATGTGCTCGTTCTGGCGGGACAACGGGGGAGGGGGTAACGAGAGCGTGGCGGTGAGCTCGGTGATCAGGAGGTCGATGTTGCCGTCGGCGGCGGCGATGGCGGCCAACTCGGCGTGGGCGCTTCTGGCGGTTTCAATGTCGGCCTTGGAAAATTCAGCCAACAGCGGCGGCAAGAGCAGGAGACAGTGGTTCAACGCCAGCGCCGCCTGGGCACGTGCGCCAGCCCGGATGAGCGCCTGCGCCAGAAGAAGCTGCAACGCCGGGTCGTTGGGGGACCGCTGGATCGCCTGCTGGATCGCCTGCGACGCCTGGTCGTTGAGCCCCAAGAGCAAGTAGCACTCGGTGAGCTCGCGGAAGAAGTGGGGGCTCTGCGTGACCTCCGGGTGTGTTTCTGCCACGTGGTTCAATCTGTGGATGAGGGCTTGTGACCCCGACGTGTCGTTCATGTTGATGTCGTTCATTCGGAGCGAGTGGCTCCAGCCTACGAGGGCGTCGACGTTGCTGGGGGCGTGGTTGAGCGCCAGCTCAAAGGCACGAATGGCGCTGACGATGATCCCCATTGTCGAGGCGCAGTTGCCGATGGCGATCCAGGTGTCGGCGGCCTTCTCCTCGTAGGAGCCGTTGTTGTCGACCAGGACGTTGCGGGAGTGGTGGGCTCGCTTGGCGAGTGCCGGCGAGGTTGCAGCCGATCTCTTGCCCATGGGAATGGAATGGGGAATTTGGTGACGTGTTGTTTTGGATTTGGGGTTTCGGGTTTTGGTGGTTTTGGTTGTTTTTGGTTGGTGGTTCCGTGGGTTGGCGATTCCGTGAAATGGCTCGTTTGGTTCGTCGACAAACGAGGTGGGGCACGCGAGGATGGGGATGTGCTATTTAGCGGGGATTACGGTGTTTTTGTGTGTTTTTTTTAAACAGCCAGAAAGAAGAAGTAGTACAAGTGGTGAGAATTTTACAAAAGCAGGTGGGAAGGACAAGCCGGCTTAAGTAAGGTATGTGGCAGGCAAATGATTGAGCGCATGGTACTTGGAGGGAGTGCAGCGTGCAGCAGACAAAACGTGCAGCGTGCGTGTGCAGCGTGCGTGTGCAGCGTGCAGTGGGCAGAGGGCAGCTTGCAGGGCGCACTGCACCCGCGACACCACCTTGTGAGGGTATTTCCCGAACAGGAGGAGCCAGGGCACCGCCAGCGAGGACATTGTTGTCCTGCACACAGGCCGATAACGACCAAAGCGAGCCGTCGTCGTGCATTGTTGCTGCAGTTTCACCCCAGCTAGCGCATGCAGCGTTATGCGCCATCACATGCACCGCATGCGTTTGTTCGGACACGGTGGAACACTAGCCACGGCGTGCATCAGTTGCAACAATACCAGGGAGAAGAAGGAGAAAAAGAAAGAATTCAACAAAAACCCAAAAAGTGAAAATCAAAGTATGTTTCTGAATTTCCCTCAAGGCCGCTTTCTTCAACTTTGGCAATTTCTACCTTGAGACCAATTCCGTGAAAGCCCCCCTGGCCCCGCAGGCCAACGGCCAGGAAAGTGCAAGACACAATAGGGCCTACATGCAGAATGTTCTTTAACCTGTGCTCTCAGGAGGCATTGTCCAACCTCTTATAGTTTAGAATATGCGATGTGATATATTGCTCAGACACACGAACAACGCATGTCGCTGCGGAAGAATATCACTGAGACACTGGACGGCTTTGGGTGATGGCTTGTGTGCAGGCCCGGCCCGGATTGTTGGTTTTTTTTGCGTATTGATGCCTGTTTCCGATCACACCTGGATGGGCAAACCGTTGCCGCGTGCAGCAAAAGAAAGAAAAGAGTGGTGGCATTTGGCTGGTGGCAGGTCGTGCGTCGCCCAAAACCATCCCATTTGCTTCTGGTTTCCGGCACTGGGCCCAAAAATAGGCCTCTAACGCTGAGCAGCCTATAGTGTTTTCTCTATTTTATCCGGTCCGCAGTCGCTGAAAAGTTCGTAAAAATGGCGCGTCGCCTGTATGACGCACGCTGCTCCTATTGTGTGGTCCGCATATACCCCTGCCCCACCTGGCGGTGTTTCGGAGCGCTCGGAGGCAGAAAGAGGATCAATCTGCTTCCTTTTTGCGATTACCAAATCAACCATTTAGTCATATTATATGTCTTTGTGTTTATTCGTATTGGGGAGACCGTTGGGATGTAACAAGGAAGAGTGGATCTGCGCCTGCGGTGCAATGCTGCATCATGCTTCTATGCGGCGCGCTGCGGCACGCTGCGGCACGCAGCTCGCAGTGCTTGCGCATGTCCCACTTCCCAAGGCGATGAAAAGTGTTTAAAAAACAAGAAAACGACGAAAACAGCCACAAAACAGCCACAAAACAATATCACGATGTTCTCTGATCCACCTTGGATCCAAGATTTTCAATGTCTCCCCGAAAATCGCATTATTATCCAAACTCTCTTCCAGATCGCCCCCCGCCCGCTTTAAGCTTTGAACTTCCCCTATCTACCCACAAAGCTTCGAAAAATGGCCTTTTTCGAGTGATCCCACTAAAACAACCGCAAAACCCATCTGACGCTTGGTCCGCGTTGAAACTGCTTGCTGTTCGGTACTCCGGCTGGACTAGGGTCTTTGCGTCGAGAATTTGGAGCTTTTGCGTCAGTTAAGGGGAAGACGCCAGAAAGCCGAGACTGGCCCAACGAAGCAAAACAATTTCGAGTCCGATCGGCTGTGGCTGGGCTGAACGTCACATCGCTGTGCTCAGAGGCTGGAGATCCCGAAGATCTCGAGACGTGGACAGAAGGCGTAGCTTGAGAAGAAGGCACAATCAAAGTTTAAATGGCCGAATTTCTCGATTGTTTCTGGCCCCAGCACTAAAGCATGCAACGAAGCTCCTCCACGCCAGACTATTTGCTCCGTGATGGACAGCATTGTGGTTTAGCTTTGCACGTGCAGCATCGATGACGAAGCAAGCAAGAGGAGGACTAGGGGATTGAAAAGGAGAGAAGAGATGGTGGTGAAGTAAATTCGAATAAATTCAGAGCAAGCTGAATATCACCCAAAGCTGAAATCGCTGGGCCTCCTTCTGTTCGAAAGTGTTTCCGCTTTTGGCGCCTATTATCCGACGTTTCCTCAGCTTTAGACCCGACGTGCTGCTGTTAGTTCCTAGTCGCGTGGTCTGATAAAGAAACATGATCAGTGCCACATGAGCAAGAAGCAGAGGGAGCTAACGGGCTTAGGTGGTAGGAAGGGTTCTTTGTGTCACCACGGGCTAAAATCCGTCAGCGCGGGCGAGGAGTTGGCGATTTGTGGAGCCATGGCCAAAAAAAAAAAAAGAGAGAAAACAGCCAAATATGATTTGATCTCAAAGTGCAGTGTTTATACTGGCTGCAAATCATCCTCCCATATACTTTGGTAGCAAGGAAGAACGAGGTGGGGAGAAACTGCGTTGCTGTCACAAGCTGGCACAGTGCATGAATAAAGGTACGCGTGCATGGGCACTCGCTGTGTGGCGGCTTGCGTCGTGCGTCGTGCGCGTGCATGTGCATGCAAATGACCACACCCCAAGCGCTGCTGCGGCTCACCGTCCACTTCCACCCCACCAATTTCACACTCCCGGAATGAACCCCAGGAGGGAGACTTACCAACTGGGTGTGATTTTCCGGACTGCTAGATGGAGAAATCCATGGAACAATTTGCGGATAAACCCGTGGAAAGATTTATGGTAGAACAGAGCCTCCCAAACCCAAACGCACCAAACTCTATTAAGGTTGGCAAGGCATCAACGGGTTTAGAGGTTGAGAGCCTGCGACCAAATTCCCATTCAGGGGATTGGCAAAACCCAACCCTTCGAGCTCCAACATTCTCACAATCGGCAACAATACGCCCGGAGACCCAGTCCACAATTGTCTAACCCCGGACCCGGTCACCGTGACAGATTGGAAACAATTCGTCCTTTTTGGAGTGCCAACAATAGCCCGGGCCCACTCGTATTTGGAGCACCTCGAGCGGTTGGGAATCTGGGTCTCGGGCCATTTCCGTTTCGGGCTACCCTTGCACAGACAATATCCAACCAAACCAAAAGGATTCGAACGGCCGGACTTAGCGAACAATTGGCGGCATTCTGTTTTGGCGCGCTGCCACCATCGAGCTAGATCAGTATCAATCACTTTTCCCAATTGGAGGTGTGTGGGAACAATACCGCCGGGGCCTTTGTTCCAGAAAGGCCTAAGCCTGCTGCCTATTGTTTGGCAAGCTCCTAACTCCCCGCAATATGTGCTATTGTTGCTGTGTCAGAAGGTGAAGAATCCGGTCATTTTCTTGAGTTTCATGTTTGCAACTTGTCTCGTTTCCATTCTCTGCGTGCGCACGTCCGTGGATCTGCCAAAAAATATTATGTTGTCTGCCGCTGAGCCTGGCCGGCGGGTTTGGTTTGTAGTTCCGCGCCACGGCCTGCTCGGAAGGCAGGGGCGAGATGCACGGGTTTTGCCCGCTTCCTGCTTGCAGGAAAATCAACACCCAGCACAGTCCTCTGCTTTTTCCTTCTTTCTTTCTCCCTTGCTTGCTTCCCTCCACTATGGGGATTTAGTGCTGGCAAGCTGCGTCATGTGCCTCGCTAAACGTCGGATGATCTAGGGACGCACTCACCAGCTTATATGCCGGATCCTCACCGCAAAATCCTAACTCTAATTAGCACGTTATGCTTGCGCTGCCTCGTTCCTACTTCTGCGCTTGAGCGGGCATTGCATGCCGGCCCCGGCGCTTGCTAATTATACTTACAATGCAGATTGTGCATGCACGCGGGCTATGTGCAGCGCCGCATTATTCCATGCGTGCGCGCGCTGCCCTCTCAACAACCTCTCGAATTTTGGGTCACGTGATCACAGTCACGTGCACGCATCTCCATCATTACTACTACCTAGAACTTTATCACCATCAAAACCGGACTTCATCATGTTTCGAAGCCGATTCGCCCGATCTCTATTGCGTGCAGTACTTCTAAGTCCCCGAATCGCCCCGACCCTCCCCCTCAAAAGTATCCCCTTTCGGACAGCCGCCACAGTCCCCTACATCAGTCTGATCTCGCTGCTCACAGAACAACTCGTCCCAAAATGCACATCTTGCGGAGTTAAACTACAATCCACCGACAGCCTGAAAGAGGGCTTTTTCCGAGAAACAAGCGCTATCTCCGTCTCCAAAGGCCGTCCCATCGACAATGTATTTGATTCCCTTCTGAGCAAAATGAGCGAAGAAGATCGCATGCTACTACTCAACGGCGCCGACGATCTGACTCCCACGCTCCGAGACGAAGTCAAAAACCAAAAAAAGGCCAAGTCCAGGGACGCCAAAGTCCAGTGTGTGCGGTGCCGCAATGCCAATTTCAAAGCGTCTTTCGATCTCTCGCAGTTCCCCATCGAGCCTGTTTCCGAGGTGATGAACTCGATTCCGCCCGATGTTCCGCTTGTGTACGTTGTGAGTGCTCTAGACTTCCCAATGTCCGTGAACGACGAGGTTTTTAGGTACAGATCGCCAAAACAGATAAAGTTCGTGGTGACCAAGACAGACCTACTATTCTCCAAGAAAGACATGGTCAACAAGTACGGCGAGCGGTTCTACCAGGACTATTTCGAGAGAACGTACCACGTGCCTCGTGAGAACGTGAGCTGTGTCAGTGGAACCAGCGACTGGAACAATATCAACCTTCTTCACGAAATACAAGATGGGCTGTACATCATCGGCACAGTCAACAGCGGCAAATCAACTCTAATTCAATCACTTCTTCACGCTGCCGAGAAAGAGAAAAGCGAGCTTCCGAACGCCCGCAGAGAGCGGGAAATGCAAAAGCTCAACAACGAATTAATTGCCCAGGGCAGGAAACCCATGAGTCGTGCTTCGCTCATACGCCAGAACATCAAGCAGATAAACGCTTTCAAGCAGCAGCACGGGCCTGGCGTCTCGTACATGCCCGGGTTCACTCGAGGTGTGTTGCCCTTCCCGCTAAACAACCACAAAATCGTCTACGACGTTCCGGGATTCTCAAACGCCCAAAACACAAGACTATACGATATCATGGCGCCCGAAGCGATCAAGCAGCTCCTTAAAGGCAGGAAGGTCCACAAATACGGCATGTACGACTCCCATTACGACTCGGTTAGGGCTGGCCAGGTACTCACTGTGGGCGGGTTGTTCTTCTTGCAGGTTCCGGAGAACGCCATGTTGCAGGTCCGCAATTGCATCAACCACAAGCCGCATGTTTTCAGAAGCTTGGAGAAGGCGTTTGACACATTTTACAACAAGAGCGATACGGATCCGATGAGAGAGACGTTTCTTGTTGATCCGGCCAAAGCTGAGCTTTTAAAGTTTATTGTTCCTGAGTTTTACGGCAAAAAGGACATTGTGCTCCAGTTTCTTGGGCACATAGCCATCACACCGACCGGAGCCAAAGCCGCCTCAGACCCCTTCGTGATCTATCTTCCGAAAGGCGTTGAGGCCATTTTGCGCCAGCCTATCACCAACTACATCACGACTTCTCTTTCTGGAAGAGACGCAAAAGGCAATCCTCTCAAAAAAGAGAACTGGGTCTCGAAGAGTACGAAAGAAGTGAAAAGGTGGACCGGAAAAATCCCATTTTACACCGATCTTGTACCAGCCACAGACTCCTCAGACAAAAGCGATGCGCAAGTAATGAAAGATTTTGTGCAGCAGGCTGAGACGCACTGCGACTTAGGCGAGCGGAAAGACGAACACGAGAATCCAGAGTACGCCATGTGGTTCCAGAAAAAATGAAAAAGAGAAACAGAATAAAGAGAGCTCAAAGAGCGGGTTCTGGCTGTTGTTTTATTTTATTCCGAAGGCTGCAAATTATTTGACACCATCCATCTTTTGATGCCCCGCCGCACGCTGCCGAGGGGCTTAGGCGCATCCGCATAGAAGCCCGTATTATTTACACGCTTTCCTCGCGACGAAGGAGGCATCAACGCGCGCATTGCATCAACACACGCATGTTTGGCTCCACGATTCGTTGCAAGTTCCGATTTCACCTTCACTTTCTTTCTAAAAGACTCAAAAAACCTGATCTCCAAAACGGAAATTGCAGTTTATACCCAATTCAGACACTCCTTGACCCCGCCAAAACCCACTATCTTTCTTTCGCTGATCTATCACTATGCTTCGCAGCCAAAGCATTTCCAGTTTCACGGAGAAGAAAAACAGCTTTTTCACGTCGCTCCGGACGAGAAAGCTGTCAAAAGACCTCAACGGTGTGTTGAGAGGCCGCCCGCTCAGTCAGCTGTCGCTGCTGATGAACTTGACCGTCGACACATCGTCAAAACGCCATTCTGTGCTCATTCTGCCAACAGAAGATAAGGAAAACCGTGTTCCCAGGTTGAGAAAACACTTGAGCGCCTCAAGTTTGAAGGACTCAAACCGTCACACCCACATTGGAAGGCCCAAGATTTCTGCGCCTCTCGAAAAAGCGCCCTTGAGCCCTCCTTCGGACATTGCATCCTCTGAGACTGAAATGCTGGACAGATTGTCTCCTTATACCCCCAGTGCGCCTAGCTACAAGCTTGACGAAATCAGTTTTGCGCCACTTTCCAATTTCGAGCTGTTTGACTGGGACGATGAGCCTTGCAGCCCTTCAAAGCTACATCGCACAACCAACATGAACAACATCAACGATTTCATCAAGTCGATGGACTCGCTGATATTGCCCATGGGCGCTCGCGCTAGTCTTGAGTTCGAGGCCAGTGAAATAGAGCTTTTGCAGAAGAAACTCAGGCTGGACCAGGTTAAGTTCAAGTTGGTGGAGAATGTCATGTTCTTGCAATTCTTTGAGGACGAGTACCGCAAGGAGAAGCAGATGGATGTGAGATTCTGGGACGATATCGATATGGCTGACGCCATCAAGAACGAGCCGTACGGCGAAGAAGACGACTATTATATGTACATATAGAAAATGAACTCTGGACTCGATCCGCTTATGGAACCGTGATACCTGTATTCGAAGGAAGTCTAACTCAGACTTCGCGACTGTGTATCAAGAAAAGAATTTGACTTTAGTGGAATTTCTGAAATCAACGTATTCTTTGATGAATTTCAATACACAATGTCGATTATGTGAAGAATCTATAAACTTGAGATCTGCAATGTCTTGGTCCAGAGTGCCACACATGCACTATCTCAAGCAATGTTCCGACATACGAGAATCTAAACATCAAGCATTTTGAAAATCTCCTCCTTTTTCATTTTTTGTCCCATTTCCTTATGTTTATCCTCTTCCCATTTCAGTGTAAACGGCTTCTGGGTCCACACCCGTGCACCACCTACGACCAAAAAACCAGTGTGAACTTCTCAAGTTCAAGAAATCAGCATCAACGGCCATGTCTGACGAAAAAGATGAGTTGGAGTTGAACAACGTGCTTGAGCAGTTGTCTCTTGCCAAAGCCTCCGAAGACGAGGAAGTCACAAAAGAACAGGCCAAGGACGAGGTCAAGACCGAATCGAAGCCTGCTGAGGCTACGAAATCTCCAGAAGTGACTGAAGAAGCCGGAGAGGCCAAGACCGAAGAAGCCACTGAGCCAGAAAAGCCCACAGAGGAAGCGGAAGAATTGAAAACCGAAGAAGTAAAGGAAGAAGCCAAGCCAGCCGAGGAAATCGAGTCGAAATCCGAGGACAAGGCCAGCGAAAACGGTGAAGAGGCCGATCTGAAGAAAAAAGAGGAGCCTGCGGCCGAAGAGAAGGCCGACGAGAAGGCTGACGAAAAGGAAGAGAAAGAGGAGGACTCGAACTTGATCGCCTCCACGTACGAGGTCAAGGTCAAGCTTGCAGACTTGCAGGCTGATCCAAACTCTCCATTGTTTTCTGTCAAGTCATTCGAGGAGCTTGGGTTGAGTCCGGAGCTCTTGAAGGGTTTGTACGCCATGAAGTTCAACAAGCCTTCCAAAATTCAGGAGAAGGCCTTGCCCCTTTTGTTGAAGGACCCACCCACGAATATGATCGGCCAGTCTCAGTCTGGTACAGGTAAAACCGCCGCTTTCTCCTTGACCATGTTGAGCAGAGTAGACGAGAGCCTCAAGCAGGTTCAGGCTATCTGTTTGTCGCCAGCTAGAGAATTGGCTAGACAAACTCTCGATGTCATTCAAGCTATGGGTAAATTCACCAATGTCACATCTAAACTCGTGGTGCCAGGCAGTTACGAGAGGAACGAGGACATCCACTCGCAGATTTTGGTCGGAACACCAGGCACGTTGTTGGAGTTGATCAAGAGGAAAATGGTGAAAACCGCCCATGTCAAGGTATTCGTCTTGGACGAGGCCGACAACATGTTGGAAGCACAGAGTATGAGTGACCAGTGTGTCAGAGTCAAGAAGTACCTCCCCAGAACCGCCCAACTTGTTCTTTTCTCCGCCACTTTCCCAGACGAGGTCCGTAGATACGCTGAAAAGTTTGTGCCCAACGCCAACTCTTTGGAATTGAAACACGAGGAATTGAGCGTGGACGGTATCAAGCAGCTCACCATGGACTGTGACAGCGAGCAGAACAAGTTCGAGGTTCTTTGCGAGTTGTACGGTTTGCTTACGATCGGATCGTCGATTATCTTCACGAGAACAAGAGCTACCGCTGAGAAGGTCGCCTTGGGAATGAAAAAAGAAGGCCACACTGTTGCAGTTCTTCATGGTCAGTTGGAGCACGATCAGAGAGACCGCTTGATAGACGACTTCAGAGAGGGTAGGTCGAAGGTGTTGATCACCACCAACGTCTTGGCCAGAGGTATCGATATTGCCTCTGTGTCGATGGTGGTGAACTACGACGTGCCTACGGATCAGAACGGCAACCCAGACCCCTCCACATACTTGCACAGAATCGGTAGAACAGGAAGATTCGGCCGTGTAGGTGTGTCCGTCACATTTATCCACGACAGAAGGTCCTACGAGCAGATGGAGTACATCAGGCAGTATTTTAATGTCAGCATGACGAGGGTGCCCACGGAGGACATGGACGAGGTCGAGAGAGTGGTGAAGAAGGTGCTCAGGAGTTAGTGTGATGCTTGAGGTATGTACAGATATAGGTGCAATGAAGTGCAAAAGATCAGAAGATCAATGGTCAGCAAATGATCAAGTGCAAATTAATCAAGTGGAATGTGGTCAGGTGTAGGTGGTCAAGGCAAGACGAGTCAAGTGCAAGATATGTCCTGTGCAACTAAACGAATTGCAAGATCAAGCAAAAGGGGCATCAAGAGCAGTATTATCGATTACAAGATGAATCATGCGCAGCTCGAGCAAATCAGTTGGGTGCAAAAGGACAAAATGCAAAACGATCGAGTGCTATATGATCAAATGTAAAATGATCAAAATCACGTTTCAAAGGCAACGGAGGGCTTGAAACGAGCAGGGGCTCTGGCGGCAACCACCTCCCAGTTGATACAGTCCCAGACGTTGTCCAAGTACTGGTCCTTGCCAAAAACACCGTAGTCTGGAAGGTACACCTTCATGGAGGCATCGATCGCCAAAAGAGGAGCGATCTTGCGGTCACTGTAGGAAAAGGCCTCCTCAGCTTCTTCCACCGTGCCCAAAACGGTGTCGTTTTCCTTTTTGGGCGTCTCTTCCTCGAGCTCCTCGACCAAGTCGGTTCCCTCAATTTCCAGTCTCTCCTGTCTTCTCTTCTTGAGTGCCTCACGTTTGGCGACATTCTGCTCCTTCAATTTGGTAATTTGTCCAGAACGGATAGAATCGTCAACAATCCCAGCATTGTATGTGTTCATCACCGCCAACTTGTTGTAGGAGGTGTCAGGCTCGACCAGTCCAGAGCTGGCTCTCATGGCACTGTCTGAGTATGTAGCCTGGGCCACCAACCACGTGAGGCCGTTTCCCTTGATTCCCTTGGCACTGTTGAGCAAAAGCGTTCTGAACTCGGCAATCGAGCCGAAAGAGTCTATAATCCAGTCTCTCAACTCTGGGTTCTCAGGTTCGTTCTTGAACGAGGTCTGTATGGTAGGGGTTTTTAGAAGGGCCAGAACATCGGGCTTTTGGATTCTCTGGGATCCCTCAGCATTGGGTTTGATCGACTCCATCACAAACTGCAAGTTGTGCAATAACAGGGCGTTTTCGTAGATTTCCTTCAATTCTGGTTTGCTGAAAGTCAAGGTGATCAACTCGGCCAAGTCGCTCGGAGGCTCCGATATCAGCTTCTGGGCAAGCCCGGCATTGAGCCTGTTCACGATGGCCTCGCCTTGCTTGAACCAGAGGTCGTCTAGGGTTCTTGCTGAAAAGAGACCATCGAGACCTTCATTTGAGAGTTTGAGGTCGTTGAGCATCGAAATCGAGGGAAGTTTGTACGAGACGGATCTCGTAAGACGTCTGGTCACGCCACGACGGATCGCCGAAGACGAGGATGCAAACTTGATCATCTGGGCTGGTTTTTCGAGATCTGATCGAAATTGCAGATTGTGTGGGCTGAAATTTTCAGTTGTAGAAGCGGTGCGCGCACGACCCAGTTGATACTAACGATTCATAGGGGATGAAGAAACGTATGTTTCGCTGAATTTTAGACATTCGTGGAGACTAATTCAATTAAAATATTTGGTGAATGTCGCATAGGATTCTCGGTTAGTTTCATTTTTATGGTGTTCATGAAGTACAGTATTACAGAGATATTTCACGGGATCACTTTAGATAGGCAGTATACATGAAAGCTAGGAGTCTACTTTACTCTTTGTCTGACACCTCTGGAAATTGACCTCTTGGCAGTTTGAGCCTCTATGAACTATGGAACGCCTAAGTTTCCACGCTCTCATCGTGATCGTTCAAAAGGTATTGATGTTTTCATGATACATATCCAAGCCGTTAAGACCAGAACGGCGTTCAAATGGGCAAAATATCGCGTCTTTAAAACTCTATGGTACATTAGCGTGACAGGCAGCGGGGCTAAGATTTTCTGCCCACCTTCAAACTCTTGACTCTTCGTAAGAAGGACGAGCCCTGGGCATCCTCGTCAGCAAAAGTTCTGGCGTACTCTCCAGAGTTATCATGAGACGTTCTGGCTGAGGTCGCTTCGCTGCCGCTGTTCTTGCGCAATCTGTGGACCAAGGACTTCTTTCTGCCCAAATTGTTCGATGGGACAGTAAGCGAGTCGTCGGTTTTGGGAGCAGGAGCACCATCAAGGAAGGTTGTAGAGCCAAGGCCAGCCGTGGAGGGTCCGTGGACGGGCTCAGCTTTGGCATGCACGTCGAATGCTAGTATAGAGGGGTTTTGTCTGGGGATATTAATGGAGGACAGGGGATCGACAGGAGCTCTATTAGTCTTGGGCACTGCCAGGTTGCCGTTGCTTCCCACGGAACCCACAATCTCGTTTTGGTCCGGACCGCTGCCAAAGGCCATGTGAAGGTGGGAGCTCTTTTGCACCTCTTTTGGCAACGCCTTCATTGAGGTGTTAGGCCCGTCAGCCGGGAAGGCCATCACGGGAGCAGCTTTGGAGTCCTTGTTTCTGTGGGGCGTACAGGCATCAAAGGGCCCGTCGTGGTGGAATCTGCCGCCAAAGAAGGCGCTCACGTCCAACTTGTCGATGGTGTCGAGGCCCTTGGAGTTGTGGGGCTCGATGGTCTTCTTCTTGGGGGACTTGTTGCGCGAGGACTTGTGGGAGGAGCGGTGTCTTCTCTCGTAGACTTTCCTGTGTCTTTCGGAGTCGCTGTGGTGTCTGCGGGGCCTGTCGGAGTTGGAGGATCTGCGGGGTCTTTCGGAGGTTCTCTCTGTGGTGGAGGAGGACTTTTCTCTAGGGTAGTCACGCGCAGCGCGGTTTCTGCCGGCGGCTTCTTCGTACAGCGGTGGAGCGGGCGCTGGTTTCGACTCATGGCCCGGGCGTGGCGGCCTGTTCTTGTTTGTTGATGTTGTGGACGATGCGGAAGGTGGGGGAGGCGGGTCTCTGTGGTGGCGATACTGGCCCGTCATGGCGGAAGCGAAGGGATTGTTTGACATTCTGGGGTTAGTAAGGAAAAGAAGTAGTAGATGTTGATCTCGGGGCGAAAACAGCAAGTCCTCCAGGATATATACGGGGCAGGGCACGAAAAAAAGGCACAGTGTCAGGTGCGCGCGAGTTTGGTACTGGGAAATGTAGGAAAAGCGATGTCACTGAAACTGAGTAGCGACAAGGTTCCTGCAGATCCACCCAGGCGAGGCGAAGTTGCCCTGGCGGTTAAACTGGGGCAACCCCGAGACGGGGCAAGAGTAAGGAATCAGGGGAAGCAAAAGGGGAGCACGAGCTTTTGCGTACATGACACTTTTCTTTTTGGACTTTGGTTCCATGAGATAGGCTTACTTTGTTGTTTGTGGCTCTTGCCCTTTCTTGTCTCACCTTCCTCTCATTTGTCTCTTGCCTGTCTTTTCTCGCCTGCGCAGTTACTAGTTTGAAGAACCAAAAGCAACCGAGGCGTGCCGTGGCGAAACACTGACATTCGAGGAATTGTCGCCCAATTCGGATTGGGCGGAGGCTCAGCACACGATGCACGCAATTACTGATAACGCACTGCCAGTGTCAGACATTCCAGCACGGCGCGGGGGTGTGTTTTTCCGATACTATGCTGAAGTGTCACATCCCGAGGCAAAGCCAGATTAGGTCATGATCGACTCAAATTCAGTTAGATCCAAATTCGGCCTGATTCCGCCTAATCTATCTAATCAAACCTCCGCCCATTGGCTTGCTGATCTAGGCCACTCACGTGAGCAATTAGACGAAACACCTCCCGAGTGGGGGCAGAGAAGAGTCCGGGGCTTGTGGCCCGTAGTACAAATATCCTGTGGTGATGCTGTTTTCGTTGATCAAGCTGTAAAACTAAACGTACCTTCCGTAGTTGACGTCGCTGTCGCTTCCCGTTCTCGTCGACGTCGGGAACGACGGCCTCTGCAAAACTGGCTTGTGCTCCTCGTCCAGATCCTCTATCAACGCCTTGTTTCGCTCCACCCACTGTTCAAACGCGGAATTCGACAGCAGCGAGCTCTGCCTAGAGTCGAGATTCCGGAACGGGTTGTTGGAGGAGATCCGGCGGCTGGAGCTGGATCCGGCCGAGTCGTCGAAATTCAGATACATGGCCAGGTGCGGGGGGACAGCGTGAGGAGGAGCAATTGAGAAGACGGTGGGAGCTGAAGCAGAAAGAATAGAAAACGACAAGGGCTGGGGAAATCGCTGTTGTTGGCAACGATCACAGACTCACGATCTAGCCATCAGAAAGCTGGTTGGCGCACGCTGACGCGTTGAAGCCCACACCTGGTGCACGGGTCTCCATTCGCACACTGGCACACTGGCACACTTTCTAACAATACAATACTCGATGCTGTTGCAATATGCCAGCCCAGCGGCTGTAGCTATTGTTCAAAGGCTATTCAACAGGTCTGCCTGGACTGATTTCGTAAACTGAATGGGCAACGCCCGCGTTGCTCTGCAGAGAAGCCACAACAATGCCACTAATTTGTAGCCAGGGGTTGTAGGTTCTAGGACTGCTTTGACAATGCTGCAAAATAGCGTAGGCGGCGGCCTGTGAAAACACCAAAGCGAAAAATCAGCAGCACGAGAAAAGCTTATCCTGCGCCACACGCTTCTTCCAGCGCCGTGGATGCCACTTCCAGTATAGTGAGCGCAGGACAAAGCACCAGCCACACGCTAAAGAAGAAAATAAACAGAGTTTGCAGCCATCTAAAACGAGCTCCACGTCCAGTCCAGCGGCACATTGTTACCGGTGGAGCTTCTCCTGCGGGCCTCCAGACCCTGTCCGAAACGGGGGCCTGCCCCGTCGCAGCCCAAATTGCTGAATCCGCCTTCGAATGTGCTTCCGGGTGTAGCACCGCCAGAACACAAGTAAGGGTTTTCAATGAAAGCGTATGGAACTGTAACCTCGTCTGCAGCACGCTCCACACGCAAATTGAGCGCCTGGACAAGCCGGAGGTAGTTGACGCCGCAGAATTTGCAGATTTTGCACACCTTAAACCGCTGGCGCATGCTGCCGAAATCGTCCTGGAACTGGCTGAGGTTGGCGAAAATGGGCACCACCAAACGGGCCTTGCCGTCCATCATCACGCCTGTAGCCTGCTCAGAAGAGCCCAGAGATGCTGTAATTGAGGAAAACACCGAGTACCCGCTCAGACTGGAAGAGCCGCTGCCAGAGCGTTTGGCGGGGCTTTTCGCTGCGCTCGAGCTCAGATCGGTTTCCCTTGTTTTGAACAAACAATCCACGCAGAACAAGAAGCCACAGAAGCGGCAGTGGTGCCGTCTTTTGCGCTGCGGGCTGAAAAAATTGCCAAACTCCTCAAAGCACTTGGTGCAGTAGTCCGACGAGTTGTTGGGCTTCCAGTGGGCGTGTGTAGGCTCAGTCAATGATTCTGGGTGTGTTTCCTCGGCGGCTGGCATCTGGAACGGGTACTCCTTGATGTTCAGCTCTGGAGACAGCGCTTCAAGGTCTGCATGTTCTGCTAGTTGAGTTTCCGAAGCGGGTCTAAGCACTGCTGGAGTGCAAAGAGGCTTTTTCATGCTGTAAACCTGCCTTAGCGACGGGCCACGTGCGTCCACCAAATGGCCGTTGCTGGGCCTCTGTCTTCGAGCAGGGTACTCAGTCGGACCTACTCGTTCGGCGGTAGTCACGTTTTCCGAAAGATTAAGTAAAGCTCTTTGTATCTTCAGCAGGTCACGCAGGCCCTTCAGTGTCAGTCCCGCCAGTTCTGGCGTCCGAGTCTGGCTCCAGGCGGTAGACTCACTGGACGCTGATTTCTCCGAGTTAGGCAGCAGCAGCCCGGGAAAGTAGGTGTCTAGAAGCAGCAGCAGCGAGTCACGTCTTAGCGGAAGCAGGTTGTGCCGCGTGGGGGCGTTCAAGTCGAAAGTAGCAGGCATGTACGGCTTTTCCGGCGACTTGGGTCTTACTTCCTCATCGGGAGTCTTTCCAGGCTCGCTGATTTCAGCTTGTGCCAGATGCGTGTAGTGGTTGGGCACCGTCATCCGGGGTGCGCGGATCTGCTCGTCATAGTTGATGTTGTTGAGGGACGGTTTGGAGGTTGGACCCTTTTGATCGGGACAGTGTTGGTGAAGAATCTGCGAAATCCCCGACTCGTTATAGACGGCTTTTATTGGTTTCTTGGAAAACGAAAAGGGGGGTAGCGGTTCGACAGCCTCGCATGCAGGCTCGGCCACCTGCTCAGACATGTGGTGGTGGGAGTTGGAGTAATTGGGATTTGACGATGGATCGAGATATCAGGGAATAGATATTACGCCTGGTATCTGGAGGGTGCTTGTGTGCAGGACCGATGAGCGATCAGCACGATAAGAGACAATGGAGGCGGCGAGCGGTGCAAGGGTGGTGCTGGAGTGGGCACGGCGTTGGCCAATCATGTCACGGGCAGATCTGGATGTGGAAAAGTCGCTGGCGGCGGATATGGGTGGGATGAGGTGGATAAGGCGACCTGCATATAACCCCGATAAGAAGCAACGAGGAGGTCGCCATTACCAATTGGGCGCAGGCACAGAGAGAGAGAAGAATTAGCCACAAGGCAGCTTGGCCAGCGTGGTGCACGGGTGTCTTTGGAGGTGATAGATTACAAAACGTTGTCCCGGCAGCGACGATTTTTAGATTAATTAAAAAAAGAGGGCCAAATTGGACAATTGAGGGTTGGCTGCAATTGGAGGGACCAAAAAATGAAAAATTCGGATCCGCCGAGTTTGCCCCTTTTCGTCCCCCACACCCCGCCATCTACTCTTATCATCAAAAAATGGCGTACAATTCATATATCTAAGCTATTTAGTCCTTCAACACAACGTAGAACGCATGGACAATGGCCGGGAACCAGAAGAAGATGCAGCACACAATGTTAATCCAAAATTGAGTTTCAAGGCCGCATTTCATGAACACTGCCAATGGAGGCAAGAAGAGAGCTGTGGTTAGTACGGGAAGGGAAGGTCGAGGCGGCGGATTGACATACCTAAAATGCAAGCAACGATTTTTTCGCTATCCATGGTGGGTCAGGTAATTGGGAAAAAGGGAAGTGGTAGAAAGCGAAGTTGTTTTTATGCTCCGAAAAGCGGGATTCTCTGCAGTCGGTTCTAAGTTAATTATCATTTTCCGAACCATCACGAAAAGGTGCGGGTTTTCTGGGCACCTGATGGGATTCGGAGACAGCCCGGAACCGCCGGGGCAATGTGGATTTTCCGGATTTTGATGGATTTAGCTTTCAGTAAAGGAGTTTGGATTTTTTTTCTGTTTTGCCCAATCACCCAAAAGGCTTGTCAGGGTCCACGGCTGGCTCGCACTACTTCAGGCGATATGGACTTGAAGCTCGGCATCCACACTGGGAGGCCGAAAATTAGTCTTTTCGAGGTCACAATTTGAAATCACCAAAAAGCTCATCTCACCTCTGTGTAACTTCTAGTTTAAAGGGCAGGTGTGACTGATCGGCTTCTTCGGTCCCACACGCAGGCCCCACAGTATCGTGACAATTACTGAAATACAAGAATTAGATGAGGCTTTTTTATTCTGAAGCTCCGACCGTTGGAAGGGGCTCCGAAAGCCCGAATTCTCCGAATTTCTTGATTTCAATTTGCTCTTTGTGATACTCCATGCAGTTGGAGGGCTGGAACTGGAGATATCTGGGGCACGAGGCAGATCGGCAAAATGGGCACACCAGTGAGCGAACGAAAGGTAATTATAGCGAGATCAGAAGGTATTAGATTATACTCTATTTGTACCGCCACAGTCAGATTAGCTAATTATGTAGCTTGGACTGTCTAGTTCTGACCAGTGAAGAATGGCTGCAAATCACGTATACCCTGCAGGCCATACTCCAGAGTCAAGTATCAGATCCAACTAGACATACAACTAATTCCAATATATGTGCATTTAATTCAACTAAACTCTCCAACTAGGAGGACAACTTCTTGGAGGCCTCCATGTCATTTTCAAATCTCGCTCTCTGCGCAACAGAGCCTCTGTTCAACATCTCCTCCAAGTCGGTCGAGTATGGCGCCTTGGTCTTGGTAGGGTCGTTGTGCGTCTTCACCACTTTGAAGTAGTTTTCGTACAAGTTTCCGTCGTAGACACCGATGGCGGAGTTCAAGAACCCGTCAGGCTGCTGGAACGAGTCCACCAATGGAATAGCCTGGCCCCTAACTTCCAAGCACGACTCGGGGATGAGCTTGGACGAGATCTGCAACGAGAGCTGAGGCTTTACCACGGCGTACGAGACAAAGTCACGCGAGAAGGCCTCCAACACGTTGGTCAAGAAGTACAACTTGGTGACCTTGGACAACACGAAGGAAAGCTCGGGCTTCTGGGTCTTTCTCACGGCAAGAAGGAGGGTCTCCAACAAGTAGTGGTGGGCGTGCAACTTGGACAACAACACACGCTCGTAGGATACAGCATCCCACGATTCCAAGGTCTCCTGCTTCTCAGCAGCGGCAGCAGCCACTCTGACGATCAAAACCTCGAGCGCACGAAGCACCTCAATGGCGGTCAACTGGTCCTCACGCTTCAAGTAGTAGCGTCTGTTGAGGTACTCCTTGGCGTCCAGCAAGTAGGCGGTCGAGTCCTTGAGGCGGATATCCTTCTCGAGCACCGTCTGGATGTTCTTCACCAAAGTCCGGCCAGCAGACATGCCCAAAACGTTGTTGTCACCTTCCCACGTGCACTGGACGACCCAGTCAGCGTAGGACTTACCGAAACCGGAGTAGGCAGAGTATCCAGAGCCACCACAGGCCTGTCTGGTCTCGGTGATGCACTGCTCAGCCAACCAGGTAAGAGTCGACTTGAGGGCAGCAGAATCAACAAAAAGCGACTTAGTGTTGGCCAAAGCGGCGTAGATGGCCTTTTCGTTCTTCTTGGCCACGGCATCCTCCAAGGCCTTGACGGTGGCAGCGTGCTGTCTCTCCAAACGGTCAGTACCAAGACCCATGGCATACGCCAAAGCCAAGTATGGCATGAGACGGCGCTGGTGCAAGGGGTAGTTGATCAACTGGGTCTCGCCCTCCTCGTCCTCCCGCTGGTCGGACTTGAACTGGCGTCTGCCCACGGCGTATCTGGTTGCAATTGTCACGAAACGGGCACAGATACGGTAACTGTCGGCGGCCATGCCCACACGGCCCTGCAAAAGGGAGATATAAGACAACTGCTCCAAGGGAGGCAATTCCACCTTACCGTCGCGGTGGACCTTGCAGAACTTCTGCAACATGAAGAACCTGGGGATTCTCACTTTGGAGAACTGGATCCAGCCGTTGTCCACACCCTCACGGCCCATTTTCGAGCCAATGTCGCCAATGGCCACGCCGGGCATCAACTGGTGTCTGGAGTCTCTCAAGGGCACCACAAACGTCTTGACGCCGTAGTCCTTGCCCTTGATGATCAAACGGGCGTACACCACACAGTGCGTGGCAGAGTGAGCAGCACCGCCGATCCACCATTTTGTGGCGCCAATGTGGGGGGTGTTGATGATGAACTCGTCGGACTTTTCGTCAAAAGTGGCAGTCGTTTCCACTCCAGCGGCGTTGGAGCCGTGGCCCAACTCGGTCATGCCGAAACAGCCCCACAAGTTCTTCATGTGGCGGGCCTCCTTGTCCACACACCAGTACTGGTACTGGGCGTCCGTTCCGTTGCCCCTGATACTGTTGATGAAAAGACCCAAGTTGACCGAAATACGGATTCCCAACGAGGGGTCGTACACGGTGATCAAGTTCAACCTGCGCCAGAAGTCCTCGAAGGGCTCGTTTTCGATGTACTGGGTCATGCGGTTGATTCTCTGGGTCGTTTGCAACCTGTTCTCGTCACGTGAGAGCTCGTAGTCGTGGAAGCCCGGCGCCAAGATGGGGTCTCTTTCCAAGGACTGGTAGAGCTCGAGGATCTTCTGGGCTTTCTCTGGCGAGCCCTCGATCACGGCGTGCATGTCGACCGGATCAAAGGAAGCCTTTGCTCTTTCTTCGGCGATCAGGGTCACGGGGTCCGGGCCTGGCGAAGTGCTTACGAGAGATTTGGAGTTGATGGCCATTTTGGAGTGGTTAGAATTGGCTGGTGTGGATTTCCTGGGGATGCGCCGTATATAAAGGCCCATTTTGCAAGGCCGCGCGTGGTATTTGTGGGGTACGTCTTTCACAGGATCGAGCTTTTCCACGGAAAGGCTGGGAGCGGATCAGGCGACAAAAGCGGTACAAAGAGAGAAAAGGAAGTGGAAGAATGACTTTTGTGGATTCTGATTGGACGAGAGGGTCGATTCTGGTTTTTGCAGTTTTCTTATCGGCACAGTATGGCCCTTGGTGTTGAAGGTAGTATACTCTAGTATTGCATGGTACTTAGCCCTATCCTGGATGGCTGCAAATTGGCAGGAATGAGCGAAAGGGGAGCACGGGGTAGCCGGATAGCGGAATCAGAAAATGGCATTCTGTTTTTTTTTTCTGGGCTCCTATATTATTTCAATGTTGTATCTTGGATTGACTTTTGGAGATTTGTGAATCTGCCGCCGGGCATGGACTCGTGCCGCGGAAGATGAGGAACCGAGCAAGGAGGTTACGGTGGCGGTGTGATGGGGTTAAAAAAAAAAAAAATTGGCAAGGCCGTTATTGAACTTTGTGTAACATCTGTTCTACTCTCCGGACTATGGATCTCTGTGTTTCTTGTATTGATGTGTTCTCAGGGCTGAAACCTGGGGTACGTCCTTCCCAGAGCCTTCTAGTAAGGGTCCCAGGTAACCCGATGGACTAGGTCAGAGGACTAACAGAGATTATGGTGATACAAATGAAACCCAAGAGAAGAAGAAATGACAGGGAACGAATCTGATACCTGGTTTTATGGAAGTTATAGATTCTGGCCTTTTCTTTGCTCGCAAATCAAAAAGGTACGAGGGAGAATTTGCACCCATGTAAAGTTTTGCATGGTTCGGGTCCTTTCGAATTCCCCCTGAGTTGTGCCAACCTAGGGACCTATATCATCCGAATAGACATTAATTTATCTCAATTCGACGCTGACTCAAACGAAAGTGAAAAACCATGTCAAGACCTAGGTTTTGTCTTCGACCAGTGTTCAGTTCAGGTCGAGACTACGTCAAAAGGGCCTACCGTTGAACTCCGGACAAAATTAATCCAAAGAGCATGTACATTTTTCGACTACTTCAGCGCATACTAAACTTCATGCTATAAAAGTTCGAGTCGAATTTGAATATCGTTACCTAGTGTCAACCACAAAAGCCGTGAACTCAAGACAAACTCAATCTCAATTACTGCTCCATTCGTACTCCGAAACAATGTCATCGACAACAAAGAACTGTAACGGTTATTCGTGCCTTGCAGACTGGCGCATTATCAGCGATCTACTATATTACTCAATCTACACGTTGTTCTCGTAATGACATGAATTCACAGGTAAGTCAACCTAATACTTTATTTAGACAAGATCTTCGATGCGTCGATACCCTTGTCACCCCTCTCTCTGATATCGAGAGACTCTCTGTTCAAGAACTTCTCGAAAGCAGCACTGTATGGAGCCTTGGTGTTCTCTGGAGGGTTGCTCTTCTTGACAGTCTCGAAGTAGTTCTCGTAGATGTTACCATCGTAACGGCCAATTGGAGCGTTGATGAAGGCATCGGAGTACATGAAGGAGTCGGTGTAGGCAACCACGTTAGGTCTGATCTTCTTGCACAACTCTGGGATCTTCTTGTTGACAACCTCGTTGAGCACGGTTGGTGGGATGATGTTGTTACCCAAGAAGTCACCGCCGAACTTCTCAATGACAAACGAAGCAGCGTGCAACTGACCCAAGACAATCAAGTGTGGGTTCAACTCCTTGTGCTCGTTGATGTCGATTCTTCTGTAGAACTCTCTCAAGTGGAAACGGTGGGCGTTCAACTTGGAGAGGACCAAGCTTGGGGCTCCCACAGCGTCAAAGTTGCCGTTGTTCTCCTGCAACACCTCAGCACCGTTGAGCGCCACTCTGGTCATCAAGACCTCGATAGCCTTCAAGGTGTTCTGAGGCTGGAGCAACTCGTCAGCGCTGGTGAACACGATCTTGTCGTTGGCCCACTGCTTGGCATCGTTCAAGAACTCGGTGGCGCCCTTCTGCTTCTTGCCAGACTTCAACACCTCAACGGCAGCTCTGACAATTGGCTTGCCCACAGACATGGCCAAGATGGAGTTGTCTCCCTCCCAGGTACACTGCACGACCCAGTCGGCGTAACCCTTTCCGAAACCGTTGTAGGAGGAGTAACCAAGACCACCACAGGCCTGTCTGCACTGGTCAATGGCGTCAGCGGTAGCCCAAGTCGAGGTGGACTTGACAGCGGCAGAGTCAATGAACAAGGACTTCATCTCGTTGACAGACTTCATGATCTGGCCCATGTCCTTGGCAGCCACGGCAGCGTCCAAGGTGTCCAAGGTCTGCTTGATGAAATGCTCCAACTTCCAGGCACCGGCACTGAAGACGTAGGCCTGGGCCAAGAAAGGAATCAATCTTCTCTGGTGCAATGGGTAGTTGAGCAACTGGGTCTCGGTGCCGTCGCCCTGCGAGGCAGACTTGAACTGTCTTCTGCCAATGGCGAATCTGAGGGCAATGGTGGCGAAACGGGCAGTCCATCTGAACGAGTCCATCACCATGGACACTCTGCCTCCGAGCAAGGCGGAGTAGGCCAACTGCTCCAATGGGGGCAAGTCGACCTTACCGTCACGGGAAACCTTACAGAATTTCTGCAACATGAAGAACCTGGGGATTCTGACAGAAGAGAACTGGATCCAGCCGTTGTCAATACCGTCTCTGCCCATCTTGGCACCAATGTCGCCCACAGTGACACCGGGCATGATGTTGTGGTCTGCGTCTCTCAATGGGACCACGAAGGTCTTGACGCCGTAGTCCTTGCCGTCCACGATCAATCTGGCGTAGACGGAACAGTGGGTAGCCGAGTGAGCGGCACCTCCGATCCACCACTTGGTAGCACCAATGTGGGGCGTGTTGATGATGAACTCGTCGGTTTCCTTGTCGAAAGTGGCGGTGGTCTCCAAACCGGCGACGTTGGAACCGTGGGCCAACTCGGTCATACCGAAACAGCCGTAGAGAGCCTTCAACTTGCCGGTCTCCTTCTTGTTGGCCCAGTACTCCAACTGCTCGAAGGTACCGTTACCACGCACACAGCCCAAAAACAAGCCCAAGTTGACACCAATACGCGTGCCGGTCTGGGGATCAAGCACACTGAGAAGGGAAACTCTCTGGGCCCAGGTCTCGAAGGTGTCGACCTCAATGTACTGGGACAAGCGGGCAATTCTCTTGGCGGTCTCCTCTCTCTGCTGCTCCTTGGTCAAGTCGTAGTATCTGCCGCCGGTGTTCAAAATGGGGTCTCTCTCCATCAACTGGATGAGTCTCTTGAACAGTCTCGACTTCTCTGGGGTCTCCTCCAAAAAGATGTGCATCTTGTTGGGGTCAAACAGGGAGTTTGCCCTCTCGGCGGCGATCAAGGCCTTTGGGTTTGGTGCAGGCGTGGAGTCCACAAATCCTGAAACGTGGTTGTCTGTGTCAGCCATGGTTGAATAAAAATAGCAGAGTTGATCGCGTTTAACTTGACATCTGGCGGCATTTATATATGACGGGCATTTTTTGCGTAACAACCGGGGTACCGAGAGTGTGCAGGTTTGTGGAGAAGCGGTTATCGAGCGATCCGAGGGTTCGCAGACCGAGGATCCAAACTTCCCCAAATGGCGCAAACCGCTAGAGGGGGGAACGCAGGCGGACATAAGCTTTGACAGGTTGGACTCGAAAATCGGCTGATAACTTTGAAAACAGGCATCATTCGATGCCACAAGATTGGCAGAATTCATTGGCAAAAAGTTTCGGAAGAATGTGAATTTGCCTGGTTTGGTCAGCATGGCCTGATTAAGCGAGCATGCCCCACCTACCCTAGGATATGACAGTGCTGGTGAAAATTACCCCGGATTTCGTACGACAGGAAAAAAGAAGTTCTCCTTCGAACTCACGCCGGGCGGCTGCAAATGTAGAGAACACATTGTTACTTGCTTAAGGTTAGAGAAGGAAAATCACTGGAAACTCAATTTGCGATCAGCATGGTCAACCGCAATGGCTGCAAATCGAGCCTGTGTGGGGCCGTATCGACCGATGCCGATATCGAGAACATGGTCTTGGAAATTATCTTCGGTTCTACGGTGAAATTGATGATTTGCTTCTTCTTACCGAGGCTAATGCTCCAGGAAACAGGGTGTCAATCTGCGTATCGAAAGGGTCAAATCTACGTCCATAAGCCTTGAATATTGACGTCTGGATTGGCCTGGATTCCAGGGGTCGTATTTTTCATCTATTTTCAGTTTTGGCAGCCCAGCATGCGGAGCCTCTTACAGCTACTCCATGCCTCGAGCTAGACCGCAACTGCTAAAGACCCGCAAATGCCAAATTTTGCCTGGTAGGTAGAAATTCACATCTCCGTCGTCTTCCTAATAAGCTCTACCTCCTTGTTGCTTCATTTTCCAAACATTCGGAGGAATCTACAGCCGAGATGTCACACAGACGCAAACTGTCTTTGTGTAACAAAAGGCGAAATGACAAGTTGGAGAAGGGTCATGTCCGAAAATATAAGGTTATGTAAATGAGTCTGTGATAATTTGGCGCCCTTATGCTGGCTGATGCGTTATGCTCTCTTTCCCGGAAAATTTTCGAGTCCACACCTATGCCTATAGGCTTGGATTTGATTCAACAATTCGCTCCAGCGCAAAAGAACCTGATGCCATAGCTTTCTCTCTCTTATTCTTTCCCTCCCCTTTTATTCAAGCGCGTTCGAAATTTGTGACACCAGAAAACCGGACCATCGATTGTACTTTTTTACATTAAATCCGGTGAGTCGGAAACCAGTGATAATGTGTCCTAGCTTGTTCTATGGCTGCTGGCCTTTTCATTCTTTCACGTTTCCCGGTCTGGAACGTAAATCCGACATCCAGCCTCCAGCCTATCATAGATTGGCTTGACCCTGGGGAATACTCGCTGTTACCATTGTTCGCATAGATTCCAGAATAGGTACGTTTCTTTGCTCTCTCTTCCCCTCCGCTAGTACCGTTATCGAGTTCTTTGTGTTGGGTGTTAGAGTATACGGTCTTTGATGCGGACTTTGCTTACATCCGCTCCGTCAACTTTATCAATACCCTCGAGCGGAGAAGATTCTGGGACCAACACCAACCCCTGTGTTAGCGGTGTAGGCCTGTTTCGAGACGTGACTTGTCGATTCTACTGTATTTGCCAAATTCACTCACTGCAAGGAGCTGTAAGAGGTAAATTTCCTCCTCTATGCGGTCCCTCGATTTCTTAATTCAGTTGCAATAGGGCAAACGCTCCAGATCGGCGATTTTAGCTTTAGCATCTCAGATTATATCGTAGCCTTTCCTTAAAAGGTAATTCCAGCTTGAAACTTCCTAGTCGGGTCTTGATGGGGCAGCAGATAAACTACTCCCTGTCATATCAACTCTCAGATGCGCCTTATCAGCATCAAAAGCTGCCTTCTACAATTCTAAGCGTCCTGGCTCTCTTCATGATGCTTTCATTACGCTATGTACAATTTGTTTCGTGTGTTTAGATCTGAGGCACCAAAACGTCCATCAATGGGGACTGGATGAACCAAACGCCAGCGGCGAAAGCGGCGGCATGGAGACCGACCTTGAAGAATGGGGATTCTTTGAGTTGCTGGTATGATGATGGAGCAGATGGAACTTTGGCAGACATGATTGATGGATAGGTTTGTTGGTCAAAAATGTTCATTGCTGAAAAAAATGGCCAAAGCGATTTTGGTCACGTGACTAAATTGATGTTTCGGAGGGAATAAAGCCAATCCTGCTTTGAAGACGATTGAATTTTACACAGAATTAAATCAATGAGAGCATGAGTTCTGTACTTTCTTTGAGGTCTTTTAAAAAGTTTTGATTCTAATGAACTTATAGTGTTGGGATGGTCATCCACGAATTCGCGACAAAGCGTGAGGTTTGTTTAGGCAAGACAGAACTGTGAAAGGAAGTAGATACCAGATCCTGTAAACCTGTTTCGTAAAGAAATTAGACGGTAAATGATTCTCTTTTTCGAGAAAGTAGTGAAATCTCTTTCTTACAAAATACCTGTCCCAAATCTGGTCACTTTATGATGAGGCGGCTTGAGTAACCAGTTCACTTTTTGCAACCATTTCGCGTGGTCAAGTACACTCAATGCACCCTCTGACTGGATATGGCCGCTACATCAAATTCTATCCGTAGCTGCCTGGAATGATGTCACTCACGTCTAGAAAAAAATAGATTCCCCAAAAGAATTTTTTTCTTTCATTAGTACCCACCTTATCTTCACAAGTGTTTGGTGAAGTCTGCTACCGATAACAACCAGCCTGCAGTCCCATCACATCTTCCACAGAAGTTCTACTTTCTTCAAGTCAACCATGAGCAAAGCCACCCCAGTGACCGCTGAAAACACCTTCTCTTTGGCCGGCAAGCAACTCAAGCTCGACACTGCCAAGGATATCAACTCCTATTTGGGCGACTTGGCCGCTAGAAAGAATGTGGTCAAGATCGACTTAAGCGGTAACACCATTGGTATCGAGGCCTCTGAAGCCTTGGCCCAGGCGATCTTGAAGCACAGCGAAACGATAGAGGAAATCAACTTCTCCGACATCTACACTGGCAGATTGAACACCGAGATCCCACAGTCTTTGGATCACATCTTGAACGCCTTTTTGCAATGTCCTAACTTGACCACGATCGACTTGAGTGACAACGCCCTCGGTATGCAAGCTATCGAGCCAGTGGAGGCCTGGTTGGCCAAGGCTGTTTCCATGGAGCACTTGATTTTGGCCAACAACGGTATGGGGCCCTTGGCTGGTGCTAGAATCGGTAAGTCTTTGTTCAAATTGGCACAAGAGAAGAAGAAGATGGGCAGAGCTTCCTTGAAGACTTTCATCTGCGGAAGGAACCGTTTGGAAAACGGTTCTATCAACTACTTGGCCATCGGTTTGAGAGCACACAAGGACCTAGAAACTGTCAGATTGTACCAAAACGGTATCAGACCCGCTGGAATCGCCAAATTGCTTTTACAGGGTTTGTCGCAAAACTCCAACTTGAAGGTTGTTGACTTGCAGGATAACACGATCACCACCTCCGCTGTGGTTGGTTTGGTGAGGGCTCTCGAGTCGTGGCCCAACTTGGTCGAGTTGAACTTGAATGACTGTTTGCTCAAGTCCAAGGGATCTCTTCTTTTGGCCGACAAGCTTGCTGAGGGCGACAAGAGACCTTCGTTCGAGGTTTTGAAATTGCAGTACAACGAGTTGGAGGTGGATGCATTGAAGAAGATCGCCGTGGCTGTTGAGGAGAAGTTGCCCAACTTGAAGTTGTTGGAGTTGAACGGTAACAGATTTGAGGAGGACTCTGAATACGTCGATGCCATTACTGCCGTCTTCGAGAAAAGAGGCAGCGGTGAGCTTGATGAGTTGGACGATTTGGAGGAAATCGACAGCGAGGAGGAGGATGAAGAGGACGACGAAGAAGATCCTGTTGTGTTAGAGGAAGATGACAGCGATTTGAACCAGCTCGAGAAGGAGTTGGCCGGCATCAGTGTCGAGGACGCTGACAAGAATGTGGACGCACTTGCCGACGAATTGGCCTCTACGCATATTAAGAATTAGGTATGCCATAATAAATCATAAATAATCGCAGCTACTCGGTGGCTGCCTTAGCGATGGTGACTGGGAGTTTGACCTCGATGCTTTGGTGACCGGCAAAGCGGATAACAAACCGGAAGTAGTATAGTCTCGACATGAGGCAGGTCTGGAAACTGGGGACCAACGTGAACTCGTCGTAAGCCTTGTAAGTAGGCAGTTGTGAGTCCTTCTCAGCCAGCATTTTGCGGGCCTTAGTGACATCCACAACGAGAGAGAACTTCTTCTTGAATTGACCTCCTTCGACTTGCCTCCAAGGCAATTTGATGCCCTTGGTACATGGCTCCACCTTTCCGGATTCGTCCATCGCCTGGAGATCGGTAATGACTAGCTTATTGTACTTTTCGTCAACCTTGGACAAAGCAGCAAGGTCCTCTACCATTCCCTTAGATAGTTGCATGTTGTCGGCGCCCAAAGTCTTGAACAAATTGTAAACCTGTGTGGCGTATTGTTGCATGGGCAACTTCACGATGTGGGTGAAGTTGTCTTCAGACTTGTACTCGTCAGACATCTTTGAGTTGTTCTTGAACAAGAAATCGTGGTTGAGCTCGACGGGGATGGGTCTTTTGTTAGACTTGATTGTGAAAACGACGAGCTCGCCAAAGACGGACTGAATTTCAGGAGGCTTCAAATCAGCATCGCTTCTCAAGCTGCTCGGTGAAAATGTGAGCTCGATGGGAACCTCCACCTTCCACGAAGAAGGATCAATAGGCCCTCTGGTCCGGAATCGCTTCGGCGAAATATAACTCAACAAGTAATCGATTCTGGGAGTGGAAAGCAAAATGCTTCCAATTTCCTTGCCCTTGCCAAGAACCTGCTTTCTGCGATAGTTGATAACCACATCGTAGGTTTTGGGAACCAGTTCCCTGAACTTCACGTCACGAGCGCTGGACGATGGGTGATATAATTGTCTCAACTTCGTAGCATCATCATGGTTTTTGCGTTGGGCAGCCTCAATGGCTTCCAAGCGTCTGGCGTTATCGAGCTTGTCGCCGCTATCTAGGCCTTCGATCACTTTCAACATTTCATTGCCAATGGCGATTGTCTCTTTGATTTGGTTCACAAAACTCTCGTACATGACTCTGGAGATCTCGTTGTTAGTGCGCTTTTCCCTGTCGCTGAGGATCTTGGTTTCCTGGAGGATACGAATGAAAGAGCCAGCTTCCTTCAAAATCACGAACTCATCACCCTTAGCGTTTATCAACTTGAAGCCCTTATTGTCCGTCTCTGTAGCACCATACTTGGACGCTTTACCAATGAATCTCGCCCACAAGCCGTGGCTGATGGAGGTATCCACAAAGGAAAAGTCAGTAATCACCTGATCCTTGGCAGTCCACTGCTCCTTTTCGTCCCGGCTGAGTCCGAGAGTTGGAGGAAGCTCGGTGTGGCCCGAAAGGTTGTGGTCGTTGCACTCGGAGTCCAAAAGCCTCGTGGGAATTCTGAAAGTGAAGAATCGCTTATACAATATGCCCGGTTCAATGATTTTCTCCGGTCCAATGGACAAGTGGGACCCGTCCAAGGGGTCTATGAAGTTGGGGCAGTAATACTTGTTGATTTCTTCCGAGACCAAGCGGTCCACAAATGCTGGGTTCCACGAGGCGGCGAAATCGTACATTTCGAGAAATTTCCTTATTTTCACCGGCCGCCTCGACTTGACGTTGTCTTTGTCGGCCACTATGAAGTTTCCATCGAAAAGCACATAAAACATATCGAACGGGATCGGCTCGGTGCCCTCGTTCTTGATATAGATAAACCCGTTCAAGTAGTCGCCTTGTTTATACTCGTAGAGGGAGGGATCGATGATTTCCGGCTCCACACCCCTCTGGCCCACATCCTTTGTATAGTGAATAGAAATCTTAACCGCCAGGGCCATTTTGTTCTTCGTTCTCGTCAAATTCCGCAAATGTGAAAGGTTATCCAAAATGGTCTCTCGCCACGAGCTGCTCGACTCATCGGCCACAATGAAGCTGCCATCGCCCAGCGACCCCAGAACCAGACTCGCCCGTCTTTCCAGCACCAATCCGGAAACTTCACTGTTCACCACACTCGTTGGGGCCGTTACGTCGTTGGATTCACGAATCGAAAGAACCCGGCTGGCGCTTTCTGACTCCGAATAGCCCTGGTTCTGGGTCTCCTCCGGGTCCTCAGTATAGCGTGGAGGATCGGTTTCTTCCCCAGAAAAAGTCGAGTGATACATATAGTACGAGGGCAAGATGGTCCAGATGGGGTCTTGCGATTTACGCTTTGGGGACGCCTCGAGGGCTGGCGGGTCAGAGCCTGTGTGAGACATTGTAAAAAAGAGTGGTTGGTAAGACTCAAAAAGAAGGTGGAGGTGGAAAATCACGGTTGGAGGGGTCGCATTTGTAAGCGTGCCCATGACTCAAACGCTGCACCTCGTAACGGCAAGAGCCGTTGGCTGCAAATCGAGAGGCCCAGCGGAATCCCCAGATTGAGATAGAAGTTCCACTTCTTTTCTATCTTTCTTTTTTTTTTTTATCACTTTCTTCTTTCTCTATTATTTCTGACTTTCGTCCTATTATTCTTCCTCTTCTCAGATCTTTCCCTTCTGTTGGGCGCCTAAGCCGACTCCGTCTTCGATCCGTTTCCATGGTTTCGGGTGCGAAGTTGGCCCTAGCCGCATCCCCGCCGCCGATTGACTCAATCGCACGGATCGGAGAACCCGCCCACGGCGCCGGAAAATAAAAAATATTGCAATTTCGTTTTTCAACGCCCAAACCTCTTCAACTCAAAATAACGGAAAATCGGAAACACCAACCCGCTGAAGCCCATACAGAGCCACATGGCGATGTCGCCGCCCTCGTCTCCTCCTACCTTTTTGGCTAGGGGCCCTACCCAGTAGGCCTGCGACATCCCGACGGCTGCACCAGCAGCCCCACACACAAAGGCCATGGTAGCGGAAATGCCCTTGGTGAGTCTGTCGTAGTCGTTCCAGATGGAGAAGTTGTAGAAGTCGTTTTTCCTTTTTTTGTAGAGGTGGGCAGAACTTGTTTCCCACTTGCCCTCCGACATTTCGGCGGCCTCCGCTTCTTTGGTGTAGAGGTGGTGGAAGAAACGGCTGCGAAAAATGGTGTTTTCCTGAAGCAACATCACAAAGTACATCAGGATCCAGTACCCCACCATCGGCAAGAAGTTGCCGAGAATGTCAGAAAAATTCTCTCTTCCGACTATGGCGCAAACAAGGTAAATGGCAGTAAGCACAAAAGCCCACACCCAGCGTGGGATTCTGGCGAGCGGGATCCCGATGAGCTGGACCCCGAAAGCGGCGGAGTAGGTGTTGAGGATGTTGTTCGAAATAAGCGAAAGGAAGATCAAAACAAGGAGGAACTTGCCTCCGCCGCCCCACGCCGTGAAAACCTCGTTCAAAAGTCCCCCCATGCCCATGTTCGTGTAGGCGTCGCCCCAGGGCGTGTAGTTGAGAGCGACGTTTCCGATCAAAATGGCGGCGGTTCCGACGAAAGTGGTGGGAATCCAGATGCCAAAGAAAGTAAGGCAGAAAACCTGGGCGTCGGGGGTGTCCTCCGGGAAAAGGATGTAGTAGTCGGACGCAATGGACCCCCAGGTGGATGTGATGGAGAAGCACAACGAGAAGAACGAGAACATGTTGCCCTTGGCGGTGGCAGCGTCGATCGTCGAGGCGTTGGCGTTCGAGAGGTACTCAAACTTCTTCGAGGCCACGACGTAGAGCATCAAAAAGGCAAAGTTCACCGGCAAGCTGAGGAAGGCCTCTACTCTGAGCAAGTAGTGGATTCCGCCAATGGACACCACGAGCGACACCACAGCAATAATGATAATAGCCACAACGAGCGGAACTTTCCCGTCACTCATCGAACTGAGGATTTGTCCGCCCACCACGCAGTTCACCACTGACCAGCCCATCACACCGATGATACTCACCAAGCACACGAGTTTCACACACCACCAGCCAAACAAAAACCGGGCACCCACCATCTGTCTGCATCCAGACCGGGGGCCCATCAAGGCACAGTAGGCAGCCACAATGCACCCAAGGGTCATGCCCACAAGGCCAGAGATGGCTGAATCTTTGAGACCAAGACCGAAAAGCATGGGACCAAGGTAGAACGACGACATCGACGACAAACCGCCACACGCAGAGAGCCAGAGGCCAATGACGGTGACCAACTGCTTCTTCTTGTTCGTTGCTCTCTCGTAGGGCTCGATTCTCTCGATACCCCGGGCTTCGACTCCAAATGAGTCAAGCTTATCGGAAAACCGCTTGAAGAGGCCGTAGGCCCGCAACTCGTTCAGCGACTCCAGACTGGCTTCATAGGTCTTTTCGTTGACGACGTTGGGTTCTTTCATATCTGGATCTGGAGAAGAAAGAGGGTAGAGTGGATGCAAAGTGGTGAAGATTCTGATCCACTCTGACTCTGCAGTCCTGTCTGACTGCGATGGAAATTTCATTCGGGCATCAGCCGCGTGCCCCGAAGATAACGGCGGACCAAAGGCGAAGGTGATAAGAAACAAACTATTCAACTTCATTTACAATGACAATCTACAAAAAAAGAATCACCAACTCTTGGATTGTTGTAATGACGCTATTCCCGCGCTTTGTGTGTTAGGCCTATGTATCTCACCTGACCCGCTGTCTCCCAACCATGCTCTCTCCATCAAATCAGTCATCCTCCGTTCTTCGATCCCGATATCTCCACATTCCTCTCTACTTGTTGAGCAACGCATCTAGCGTGTCCTGGTCGAACATGTTGCTGCCCGACTGTAGCGCCTTGGCCAACATCACCACCAGCTTGTCGGCGAAATCGGGCTTTTTTCGAAGCTCGTCAATGTCATTGGCAAACGACGTCGCCATGAGCGCCAAATACTCGTTCTCGAGCTGCTGCTTGTCCTTGAGTAACGTCTCCTTGGCTTCGGCCAGCGACTGGTTTTCTAGCGAGGTGAACTTGATGTTTCTCACTCTGTCCATCTCCTCCCGAGAGAGAGGCTCATTCTGTACTTCCTCTTTCTCCTCATCAGACTCAATGTCCACATCCTTGATGTCTATGCTGGCTGAGGGTGCCTCGGCGTCTGAGGTCTCTTCTGCCGCTGGCTTCTCAGTGTGCGATGAGGAGGAGTCAGAATCGGAATCCGAGTCCGACGAGAAATCCTCCGTTCTTCTCTTCTTCCGCCTTCTATTTTTCCCCTTCTTGTCGTTAATTGGTGGCGCCATGGCTGGGGTAGGTTGTTTCGCAACTTGTAGTATTCGCGATGAGGTCAAGACAGGCCGCGTATTTTCCACACAGTAGGCTCATCACTAACAAACTCAATCCTTTTTGGGCTTTTTGGCATCACCATCTGCTGGCTTGGCTTTTCTCTTTTTCACCATCGACGACAAATCGTTCACCACTGGTTTCTTTTTCACCATGTTTGTAAGATCCTGAACCGCCTTGAGTGCGTTGGATCCACCCTCACTAACAGCTTCTCCCATAATCCCCTTGATGATGTCCATTTGCTGGGCCTGGAGGTCGGCCTTGGGGCTCTTTTTGAGCTCATTGTACCTCTCCTCCATATCACGCAACAAGGCCGCGTTGTCTTTCTTCTTCTCCTCGTCTGTCTCTTTCGAGTTTCTCAACTTCACACTTTCAATGGCAAGCTTCATCTGCTCAGTGGCCTTGGCTCTCAGATCGTCCTCGAGACTAAACTCAAGCGCCAACGAGAGCTTATAGTGGCATTCAGAGATCAAGCCGCTTTCAGTAGGGTAGAGCTTCTGGCGCAATTCGAGACAACTCTTCAAGTCTGTGGCAGCCTGCGAGAAGTTCTCCGCCTCCAACGAGACTTCACCAAGCAAATCGTAGACCTCCGAGAGCTTCTTGCACGTGCTTACGTATTCGGAGTTTGGCACCTCGTCAGAGCTCTTCAAGTATGGCGTTTCGAGTCCGTCAGAAGAAGACTCCCCAAGCTTCTTGTCGAGAAGCGACCTCGCAAGCTCGAGAATCTCCCACGCAGCTTCAAAGTCAGACTGCTCAGGACCAGCCTCTTCCTGTTCCTCTCCTCCTTCTGGTGCGCCTTCTTCCTCGCCTTCTTGCTCCTCGCTGGCTTTATCCTCCTCAGCGTCTTCCTCAGCATCTATTTCCTGGGCAACACCGTCCTCGAAATGGAAGTTGCCCTCTTCCTCGCCTTCATCTTCCTCCTTCTCCTCCTGATCCTCTTCGTTCTCACCAATTCCTCCGAGCATTCCTGATCTCAGCACAGCACTCTGGAACAACGCCTTTCCATACAAAAGTAGTAAATCTGCATCGTCCTCCCCGTGCTCCTCGTTGTAGGAAGCACAGGCGTCTGCGTATTTGGTTGCAGCCTCGTCATACTGTTTCACAGCATATAGTTTAGCGCCTTCGGCAATTGCCTGGTTGATCGTCTCGGAATAAGCCATAGTGCTGGATTAACGCGTTTGATGTTCTTCGCGATATCTAGATGGTCCACGAACCGTATACACACTGTGGTTGGTGTAGACTTTCAAGATTCTTGCTAGATTTTTTAACTTTTGGCTTTCTTATAGTATCGAGGATCCTCGAGAGTTAATGGTATTACTTAAACTTCCCAAAGTCAGACTCGTGCCACAAATGGTGTACTTAGCTAAGGTATACATATTGGCATAAAGCTCCAGAGCGAATTACCCACACTTTTGCCCAGAGTGGTCTACAACGACTTTTTTGGCCAATCGAGATAGCTACTACACTCAAAAAGACCAGAACCCGTAGCATGCCATAGATTGAGTGTAGTGTTGTACATACAAATCGACCTATTTGATGCCATACCGCTACAATCCCGATTCAAACTAGCTCTGACTCGCAGAACTTAGCCAAACACCTCAAAATGCAGTTATTCGAGTCGACTTGGCTCAAAATCAGATCGGTGTTTTTTTGGTGCCTGACGAATATCGATCTTGCTTCCACTAAATTGGATCTCGCTTAATTTGCAACCATGCGAAGATGCATTCCCATGCATAACGTTCGTCTCGGCTAAAACCCCGATTTTACCGAGAGAACCAAAACCGATTTTCAAAAATAACTTCGTTATTTGCCTATATTAGCATACCCTTCTAGGCGACAATAGAGGCTCCAAATCACCTCCCGAAACAGACACCTAAATCTCACACGTGACTAATCGCTACTCGGAGCACTCTAGATGGACCTAAACACCTCCACCACAACCTAGCGTTGAGCCCAAATCACCACAATTCACGAGAAATGGCCTCGCAATCTCCGGCCAGAAAGTCACTAAGGCGAAAGCCTCCTCCCCCATTGGAGGATCCGGTACCTCCTCCGGAATTCGTCCGCCAGGCTGCAAATACTCCACAATCTATTTATCAGAAGCAAATCGTCCCTTCACTTACAATGGCTTCGCCTCCGCTCCCTGCCAGAGAAATGCCTTCTTTGATCAACACTAGCCACTTTGAAGATGAGTCTTTCGAGGTCAACGAAGACACAATTCAGTCTTACGAGAGTCCTCGACCTATGGGTCCTAAAGAGCTACCCATGGACCACAGCTACATGTCTTCCGAAGCTCCCTATGATTACAATTTCAACGCCACTGAAAGTGCTGTTCTTACCTCCACAGCTGACGATGCTTTTCTGGTAACACCAGAAACACAGTCCACGATTCCCACCACATCCAGCTACTCTCCACTTTCGAACCAGTCGTCGCAGTCTCGGCGGAAAAGTTTCCCGAAACGCCGATACCAGAACCTTCTGCTGGGAGGAGAATCTCCTTTCATATCACACGACACAGACAATACCAAGCCGGAACAGGAGAGCCTGTCTTCCTTGCTAATTCCTCCAAGACCAAATGGCTCAGTTGCAGGAAACGATCCGATCCCATCTCCTCCATACCCACTAGACTATAGCTTGATGTTCGATCTGGACGACAATCAGAGCATATACGATCCAATAACGGAACAAAAGAACAATACACCGACTCATATACCCACATTGGTGGGGAACAATCTACTGCCGGTTTCTCCCACACGAGGAGAGTTCTTCGGAAACCTGCAATACCAAACCTCAGTTTCCCAAGGCTCACCCTCCATTGAAACAAAATCTCCACTTTTTGATTCTCGTTATGCACTTTATGATCTAAAGCAGACTCCCACATCTCCCTCTCAAAGGGGGTCCAGTCAATATCCTACAAGCCGGTCACCTTCTCCCACAAAAACACAGGACAGAACCTCGTGGTATATTCGAGATTCGGTTTACCCTGTTGACATGTCATATGATGAGGCTAACGAATCTCCAGAGGAAAGAATACCTCGATGGAGTTTGCTCGAAGCTGAAAATTCTGATTACTTCGATGAGCTCGAGCCATTCACCCCAATCTCCAACAAATTTGACTACTCGATTCTTCCAGAACTTCCGTCTCTTGGCGAAAGCCAGCCCTATCCATATAATGATGTTATGCGCCCAATTGCACGTCCTGACATTCTTCCAAGAAGCTCGACCCTCAATTCGAAGAAACACGAATCGCTCCCTCCAATTCCACTAGATCTCCCACGGCTTCCTTTTTCATCATCATCTCTCAATGCTCAACACTTCGCTACTTGCACAGCTGTATGGTCATTGTCTGAGATATACGGATGGTGTTTGAAGCTTAAGAGTTGGCTACACGATTCTCCAATTTCGCACGAGGAGCTACGAAAAGCCTTGATCAAGCTTGTCATTTTCCACAAAAGAAGTCTACCCATTGACATTATCAACAGAAATGTGACCAGAATACTAGAGTCTCTATATCTGTCAAATGCAATCACCAAGGCAACTAGCCTGGATCTGGAGCAGCAAGAGTCAACTGAGCCTGTTTCGATCCAGTTTGATGATCTTGCCAAAGTGAATGCGGTCTATCCGGAGTTGACGGCTTGCTATAGCTACTTCAAAGATCATCAACAGGAAGAGAAGTCAGACAAGCTTCTCTGTTGCTACTCTTCCAGATGCGAAATAAACAGATGGATTGAGCAGAAGCACAAACTAGAGACAACAAAGATAGAGGACATTCAATTGGGTGCCGATTGGGCAAGTCATTGGAAACTCGCAGCTAACGACATCATTTTTGATCCTGTTGTCACAAAAAGACAGTCGTTTCTCTTTGACTTGATCAAGTTTGAGCAAAAATTTATCCAACGAGCTGACTGCTTTGTTAAGGTTGTCGGGCCGGACTTCATAAAAGTAGCAACGACTGTTGCTGGTGCATCCCTAGTCACTTCAGCGAAGAAGTTTAAAGAAGACATTCTCGTGCCCGCTAACGAATTGCTCGAAGTTCACAAATCTGTGTTAATGGAGCCTTTGCTCAAATTGCTTTTAGCAGAAGGAAGAATAATATCTGATGTTGTCAGCATTGCACAATATTACACAGCATGGTCGAAAGCTTCCACCAATGGTCTTTTACGATACATGAGTGTGGTTCCAATGATTGAGGACATCATGCACAGTGATGTGTTAAAGCTGTGGGCCGAAAGCTTAGGAAGAAATGCTATGGTCAAAGATCTCAAGGTCAACGGCAGTATTCTTCTCCTCAGTACGTTCAACTCAAGATATCAGCAGCTACCATTGCAACTATCAGACATAAGGAAAACTTTCAGCGACAAAGACGTCGAGTTCACCGAATTGACGAGAGCAATTGATAACATCAAGAAGCTTGGAAACAAGGTCAACGCTATGAAGGTTCACGCTGACAACATCCACGCCCTTCGCCGTATCGAGAAGCAACTAGCATGGAAATCTAGTGTTGTGCAGCCCAACCTCAACTTGCAGTCGAAACTGCGTAAATTCTTCTTTCGAGGTAACCTTACGAGAAAGGGCGATCTTAAGATCAAGGCCCACGCTGTCCATGTCATTATTCTTGACAATTACATACTTTTGACCGAGAGGCTGAAAGGTGCCCGTGCAGCGAGCTACAAAGTGGTTGAGAATCCAATTCCAATCGATTTTGTAATTTTGGAAACTCGTGAACGAGAAACAGGTACTCTTGCAGCGATGACTACTCCGATACTGAACAGCACCCAAACCAATTCGAAGGCTGCTGATCATGATGACTCTGATGTATCGACGTTCCCTTTCAAGATACGCTACGCTGGTCGTGGCAAGAGTCAGGCATACACATTTTACGCTACAAGTGAGAAGGAGCGTGAGAGCTGGTTTACCGGTGTTCTTCAGGCTCGAGCCAATCTATTGAAAAGAGTAAGCCCCTTGGCACCATACAAGGTTGAGGGAATCGAATGTGCTTTTTTCGCTTACGACTTCAATGATCGTATGTTGAAGTTACCGATCTGTGCCTCGAACGATCCGTTGAAAGTGATATCTGAAGAAACGAACATTCTTTTGAAGCAAAGAGGTGTCAAGACCGACTTGTACTCCGCTGCCAATATCCCGAACTCACTAGTCATGGGAAGGGTAAGGTGTTCAGAAAAGTTTACATACAGAGGCATTGATTTTCACCTTGTCGGCTTGAGTGCTGGTCTCTACTGCTCTGATTTGAAGAATCGCTGGAAGAGAATGCTCAATGCTACCAATGTGACGAAGATAACCGTGCTCCCAGCATTCAACGTGATCTTGGTGCTTGCGAACAAGTTGTTGAAATACTACTCGCTTCCGCAGTTCGTTGATGTCTATTTCGAAAAGAAGGAGACCATCTCCTCCACAATGCTCTCAAACGACCAGATCCAATTCTACGAGGTTGGTCGCCACAGAGAGGTGCCCACCCTCTTCTTAGCGAAGAAAAAGAACGCTGGCGTTACTAACTTCAAAGTGTTCACCATCGAGACAGACAACAACGGGATCATGAGCTCCTTCGCCTTGATCAAGAGATTTTACATCCAGGCCGAGTGCTACGGATTGTCGGTCTTCAACACCACCATTGCCGTGCACACCCAGAGAGGCTTCGAGATCCTCGATCTCCAGAGGCTCCAGCCTCGAACGGTGCCGGAGATACCAATGCAAGATGCGTCGAGCAAGAAGATTGATATTTACACTCGAAAGGCCAATACGCAAGGAAGCGAGTTGATCCGAAAAGCACTTCTTCACAACGGCATCAAACCGATGGGCATGTTCAAGCTCAACAACAACAAGGAGTTCTTGTTGGTCTACAATGAGGGCGCTATCTTTGTGAACAAATCGGGGAAGCTCTCGCGCAATACAATGATCAAATTTGACTTCAAGCCGAAGTCCGCTGCATTCCAGGACAACGAGCTTTTCATTGTCAATGAGGAGGTTATTGAAGTGTGGTCAATCAGCGATCAATCCAAGGGGACCAACATGCTCCACCAGGTTATCTCCGGCAAGGACATTGCAGCGACCAACTGCACGAATTTGTGTTTTGTCGCGGCAAATCCACGGAAAGTCGGCTTACAAATGGTCTTCTACATTTTACCCTCTCTGCGTGCGATAAAAAGCGTCTCGTAACGATCCCCTTTTTTTGAGTCCGGACAGTGCCTCAACGGGTATTTTGGATTCGCACCGAGGATGAGTTGTGGGGTAGCAACTCCGTACACACCGAGTCCTAGTATAAGAAGTGTCCTGGAGCTGGTCCGCATTTTCCATTCCCAGTATTTTCGGATCATCAGACAATCATGTACACCTACGACGTCAACGGAAAAACTGCAGTGATCACAGGAGGCACCAGAGGTTTGGGTCTTTACGCAGCCGAGGGTTTAGTCCTCAATGGCCTCAAAACGCTCGTTATCACTTCGAGAAAGAAGGCTGCCTGTGACGAAGCCAAGGCACACTTGGAGAAGCTCGCCAAGGACAACGGCAAGTCCGTGGAGGTCATTTCCATTCCTGCTGACATTGCCAAGGAGGCCGACTGCGAGAGATTTTTCCAGGAAGTTAGCAAAAAGGTCTCCCAGGTGGATATCCTCATAGCTAACGCTGGTGCCTCGTGGGGTGCTCCATTGGAGGAACACCCGGTTGCTGCCGTCAAGAAGGTGTTGGACTTAAATGTGGTGGCCGTCTTCCACACGATCAAGTTGTTCACGCCTTTGCTCGAGAAGGCTGGCAAGGAGGACGACCCTTCCAGAATCCTTATCATGTCCTCGGTGGCTTCGCTTGTTGCTGCTGACCCTGTCGGAGTTTACGGCTACTTGGCCTCGAAGGCTGGAGTTTCGCACATGGGCAAGAACTTGGCTCTCCAATTGGGCCCCAGAAACATCACTGTCAACTCACTCGCTCCGGGCTTCTTCCCCACCAAAATGTCCCAGGGTGTTTTGGACATGGCTGGTGAGGTCATGATCGAGAACAACCCAAGAAAGAGACTTGGTGTGAAGGAGGACTTGATCAACGCTGTTATGTTCTTGGTTGCAAAGCAGTCTTCCTACATCAACGGTATCGTGTTGCCCATCGACGGTGGCAGTCACATTGGCGGTGCTTTCTCTCCAAAGTTGTAGATTCAACGCTTATGCCATATAGAGAAATGAACCTCGAGAAATATTCAATATCTGTAGATTTTGTAGGTGGGTACTGTTGGTGATGGTTCTTGGAGCTTTCAAACTGCACACAAGCCAGGCTCGGTAGGAATCATTACCTAACGGTTCCGTATACCAAAAAGCACTTCTTCTAACAGACTTCACCTAAACTTTTATATCACACAAATATGGGATTGGCTTCTTCAACACTTCTAGACTCTTTCATGGAAGGCACAAATTTCGATCGTGAGGAGATCGACAGACTAAGGAAACGGTTCATGAAGCTCGATGCCGATGGAAGCGGAACGATCGATAAGAACGAGTTCTTGGCCATTCCTGGAATTTCGTCCAATCCACTTGCAACGAGATTGATGGACGTTTTTGACGAAGATCACGACGGAACTATAGACTTTCAGGAGTTTATCACAGGCCTTTCAGCGTTCAGCGGTAAGTCTTCTCGTGAAGACAAACTCAAGTTTGCATTTAAGATTTACGACATTGACAGAGACGGGTTTATTGGCAATGGTGAGCTTTTCATCGTCATGAAGATGATGGTGGGCAAGAACTTGCAGGATGAGGAACTACAGCAGATTGTTGATAAGACGATTCTGGAGGCCGATGCCGACGGAGATGGGCGATTAAGCTTTGAGGAGTTCCAGAAGGCCGTGGACTCCACGACGGTTGCCTCTGTTTTGACATTGAACAATATTTAAGAAGATGGCACCTCCTAGGGATGAACAAAGCGAAGAATTAAAAAGAAAGACACACGTCATATATAAGCTCACGCGTGACGCCATAGAAAATTTGCATTTTTACTTTTTTACGTATGCCCTTTTCAGGGTGTTTTACACTCTCCCATGTCAACTGTGGAATGGCTGCGAAATTAGCAAAGAACAGCCATATCTCATGACATGCCACCAAACACAACGCAAACCAATAAATAAGAACTTTACAAAAACCAGAATCTCTAACATCCCTTTGTTTCGTTCCCTTTTACCATGCTCGTGACAAATATCTACCACATATGGTCATACGACCTTATCAACATGTGGGGCACTATCACTTCCGCGATAGTGATCTGATGCACAACCTCATCCACTATCTACTCCAGCATGTCTGATGACGCTGAGGACTACGAGTCCATAAATCTCGCATCAATGATAGTGGAAGCGCCTCCCCTAACACTGCTCTCTACAGTCCCTGAATCTTCAGACGATGGGCTCGATCCCCACGAGTTTCTTACACACAATCAAACTGAAGGAGTTTCTAATGACACTGTGAATCCTGAGGACAACAACACAGACACATCTGTCAACGACAAGTTCGATCGGTCGAACTCCATGCTGGCGAGCCATTTATATGAAAGCACATTGAAGGGCTCAATTTCGTCGGCAGCACTACCGGCAGACGACCTACTATTTCTCGATACAGAGAGTGGCTGGCAAAGCAGGCAACAGAGGGAGCTGCTTCTACGATTCTTGCTGAATCGCCACGACTCATTGAAGGAGGAAATGCATCGGGACATGAAGATCCATCACGATTTCATAGCGCAGGGAAGTGACTGCAAGCAAGTTAGAGAGATAATCGGGGACAGGTTTCTACAAATGTCGGAGAACTCGTTTGCGCTCAATGAGATATATGAGCAGGAGAATACTCTGCTACGCAGTTTCTTGAACCATCTTGAATCGTGGGACTTGAAGCGAGCCAGAGTGTTAAACAGAGTGAAGTCTATCAAGAGTGATAAACACAGTTTTGGCCACAAACTCGCAGGCCTTCTACAAAAGCGAAACGACATCGATTCAGAAATCAAAGATCTCGAAGACCGGTTAGCAGTTCTTCGGGACAATCGAGCCGTTGTTAATGCGGAAATCGACGAGGCAAGCTCTGTGCTAGAAAGCAAATCAGCAAAGTACGTCAACTTGTTTCGTGAGCTTGAAAAACATGGTGAGAACGTGATCTCTGGATTCTTGGTCTCCAGCGGGCTCCCTCAAAATGACTTACAAGTTCTTCTCAAAAGGAAGAATGTGGAGACGGCTTTCAAGTACGAGCTGAAAAACAATCTGCCGCCAGCATCAAAGCAAACGAGGAGTCCAGCCTATACGCCGAAAAACCAATCAGTCTCCCCAAATAAGTCAGTCACTATCGAACCACAGTCAATGGGCGCTCACTCGTTTGAGCCTCAATCTATGGGTGCCCAAGCTTTCGAACCACAGTCGATGGGTGCTCAGGCTTTCGAGGTAAATGACGACGAACTACCAGACTATTCGGAGAAAACTGCCTACGAGAAAGGTTTCCAAAGAGGCAATGAACAGCTCCACAAGGTCAAGGAAACCTTAGCATCATATGTGAATTCGTTTATCAACGGAAAGTCGGAAGTCAAACAGGTCCAGAAGGCCATTGACGATGAACTGAATACGATCACGAGTAAGATCGATTTGGATCCGATAATTACATTCTTGTCTCACAGGATCAAGGCTTTGGAAGACTTAGCTGTCGAGTCTTCCAGACGCTCCGCCGAACTTCATCAAGATGGCGAGTCCTGGAGAGCCGTTACGCAGATCTTGAACAGCAGAGAAGCCAGGCTACTCGAGGTCGTGAGTCAGTCCACAGAAATGACATCAGAAGTCAAGGAATTACTTTCATCCAACTTCCATACATTAAGGCAAGCCATCAATGACATCAACAAGAGCGATCGTAAGGTCGCTCGTTCCAAGTACTTGAAGATCCTTCTTCACAGAGAGGCCAAGGCGATCGCCTCAACTCTCGATACGATTGACAAGGACTTCAATTACTCAAGCAAGATCTCCAGCATAGAGAGTTCGTTCACCGATGACTTATCTGATACAGAGCCCCTCCTGAAACCTATTTCAAATTTGAAGTTGACTCACTACGGCTATCGTCCCACCCCAATATCAATTGTGAATACCACAACAGAGAACGTGGATGGAAAGAGTTCCAGAGGGGGCGAAAGCGTTTACGAAAAAAGTTCGAAAGATATCAAACACGAGTGAACCTCGAGCTTATTTATTTAATGCCATACCCTTTAGGAGGGTTTTGTATGAAACTGCGGTTTCCGTTGGTTAGGCCTTCTAATAAATATGTCATTAGCCTTCTTGCGACTAGCGTTGGGACCCGTTCCCGGAGGTCGCATATAAACACCGCTGTTTGTAGCTTTGGGAGGTTCCTGTGGTGCAGATACCTTATTAGACAGCACATCCTGATTTTCTTTTGATGACTTTGTCAGTGCATCTGATGCATCACTCGAGCTTGTCGAGATCAGCTCTTTCTTCGAATTGCTATTGTCGGCACGTTGTTGTGGGCCTGGATGAATGTAGACACCTTTGGAAGACTTTGGCTTGTTTGGCAACCCTGCTCTTTCCCTGTGGCCTTGGCCATCAGCGAATACTGAAGTTGGTTTTCGTTTCGGTGGAGGATCAGACTTCGAGTTCGAGGACGAGTCGCTCCTGGTAGCGTCTGAATCGGTAGAAGGTTGTGGACTATTATCCGTATGGGGCTCCTCATGATGTCTCTTTTTGGGTATAGTTTCAGAATGCCCACTGCCACTAGGAGCTGGTATAGGTGTAGGACGCATCGGTCTCTTCGAGAATCCTGGTTCAGCTAGAGTAACGCAGCCCCTAGATTCGGCATTATCGATAAGCTTCCGCCATACCTTGTCTCTTCTCAAGGAGGATTTGTTACCAAGAATCCAGAGAGTTGTTCGAGCTCTGGTAAGCGCAACGTTCATACGCCTGACATCACTCAAGAAACCAACACTTCCAGTCTCGCTGGCTCTGACACACGACATGATGATGATTTCCTTCTCCTGACCCTGGAATCCATCGACTGTGTTGAAGTCAATTTCGCTTAAGATTGAGCTTCCAAAGGTTTTGATGAAAATATCTCTCAATGTACGAATTTGCTCCTTATAGGGCGAAATGATACCGACCCTGCCTTTGAACTTGTCGTTGGGTAAAATTTCCATCAACTTTTGAACAAGCTCCAAAGCCACCTTTGCCTCAGCATAGTTGAAGAAGGATTTCGACTGCCCACTCTGCTGATGCCTACTAAGAATATCAAAGAATCTGTAAGGCGTGTAAGGGAACTCCTTATGCCATGGGCGATCGTTCTTCTCAAACATGCCGCTTCCATCTGTAAGCCTGGAGTTGTAGAACTGAGCACTTGGGAAGGCTGAAATATCGGGATGCATACGATATTGAACATCCAACAAGTAGACCGATTCGGGGTGTTGTCTTTGCATCCTGACGAATAAACTCTCCTCGTACTTGAAAGATGCTGCAGTTTGCGAAAGTACTGTTGGTGGAAGCTGATTTGGGTCTCCAACCATTATACACCTTTTGCAACCATATCTCAATGGGATTATTGCAGAAAGCTCAACACACTGACATGCTTCATCAATGATGACTTGATCGAATTTCATCGACATAGTAGCCAAGAAATCATGAGCAGAACCAGACAAAGTAGAACATATAATTTGCGCTTCGGACAAAATCTTGGCTTGAGCCTGGCGTCTTTCGATGTCTCGTGTTCGTGAAGCAATAGAGGCATTCTCTCTTTGATCGTCGAGGCGTTTTCCAAGTTCCGAGCGCTTCTTGTTGATTTCCCTAAGCTTGGTCTCTAGCTCAATAATCTTTTCATCTTCCAAATCTCCTCTCTTGAGCTCCTCTCGGATCTTGTTCCTTTCTTCGATGCATTTAGTGTGTTCGCTTCTGATGGTAGGATCGATCTGAACTAGCTTAGTTTTGACAGAGAGCTGGCGATCAATGAGCTCTTCCAAACTAAGGTCCCTCACTGCCTGATTAATAGCATCACTTCTTCCAAGACGGACAATCTTTGGATTCATAGGGTCACCAGCAGAGTTGAAGATTCCATCTCTCACACGGACTACCAACTCATCAACAGCAGCGTTACTCGGGGCACAAATCAAAACTTTAGGCCCCTTTGACTTCTCTTCAGGAGTGCCACTGCGAGAAGCTGTATTAGAAGGAGGAGCAATCTTCGTGGATTTTTCCAGACGAACAGTGGACAAGAAATGGCCCACGATACCCAAAATGGTCTTCGTTTTACCAGTACCTGGGGGACCTTGGATCAACGAGAAACCCTCTGTTCGCGAGGAACCCAAGATCGCTTTGGCTTGAGACAAGTTGACGTTGTAGTGTTTGACCAACGACCTGGCCTCGTCATCTTTGATTTCGGCGCAGTCCGATGGGGTGCCTGTGAGGATTTTGTTACAGAGATCGTAATAAGGTAAACCCTTGAGCGACGAGTATTCTCTTTCAACTGTTGTCATTTGCATCACCTTCATACCAACAATGGAGGTTTTAGGTGTCAAGAGACCCATCATTGATCCTTGAGGGTAGACTCGCAAGGTTATATCACAGTAGTCAGAGTTAGCGTGCTTGATGTGTCTCACTTTAGCTAAGCAAGTCTGGGTACCTGGCTTTTTCAAGTAGGCGGACACAGCCTTATTCCCCGGACCGGAGCTTGGATCATCCAAGTAACCTAGAACCATAAGGTCAGATTCATTGATCTTGCTATCCATGAGTTCTGTCTTCTTGATGGAGGCATAAACATCGAAAAAGCCATCACAAGTCGTACGACTTCCAACAAGTAAAGTCACTGGAAGTTCTTGTCCTGTTGTTCGAGACGATTGAATGCCTTGCCAGCACTCCAACATCAACAAGGGCTCGGTTACTTTGACATACTCCTTCACATCGGTGTACAGATCCTTCACTGGCTGGTAAATATCACGCTCTTCTGTCGGATAGGGAGAATCCAAGTTGTAATTCCATCTCAAGATAGTGGAGTAGAGTGGCTTCAAGTTGACATTAAGACGCATTCTCATACGCTCTTCCTCTCGGCGCTCTTGATTAACTCTATTAGCTTGCGCCACCTTCGTCACAGGATTTCCATTAATATCCAACTCAATAATTTTACTTTTCTTCTTGGATTCCAAAAATAAGTCTGATGTATCAATGTCGTCTTCGTCGGAAGAGGACGAGTCGGAATCTTGGTTTTTGTGTCTGAGAGTATTGAGGGAGCGACCCACAACAGGTGCTCGCTTGGAGTTAAAACCAGCAGGTCGAGGTGGAGCTGGAGGGCCGACTGGTTTTTGTGGCGCTCTATTATTCTTCAACTCATTTCTGATTGCCTCTAGATTATTCGACTTGAATGCTTTGGGCGGTGGAGGTGCCACTGGAGGCTCTTTCGAGACTACGCCGAATCTTGTGAGTAACAGCTGCTTGCTTTGCTTTGGCTTCGCTGATTGATATGCGTAAGAAGCTGTCTGCGAAGCAGGCTTGACTTGAGCGGCCGCCTGTTCCTTTACCAGGAGGCGCTGCTGACGAGCTTCCTCGACAACTGCCTCGACCAAATCTTTATCAAATGTACTCGCCTTAGCAAGAACATCTTCTCTTTGCTGTTCTGTAAGCTTGTTATTGAACTTCTTGGCCTTTGCACCGTATTTGACAAAGGTTGTCAAGAACTCCTTGTCGACAGAGATGCCCATCTCTTTGGCAAGATCAAATCCTTTGAAGACAAGCTCCACACATGATTTCAAGAGGGATGTGTCACCGAGTCTGAGCCAAACAATGACATGATTGAAAGCTTTCAAGAACTTACCAAATAATGGGACCTTCGCCTCGGGGTCGTCAAGGAATTCAAGAATAGGACGGAATGCATCCAAGAGCAAATGACTGACATCAAGAACATCTCTTGTGAATTCAATAAGATCACCTAGGTGGTACATTGTAGCCCAGACCAATGTAAGTTGATAAATCATGACAAGAAGCAGCCAACTACTAGCCCAGAGCTGCTGAATTATCGAGCCACAATCTTTCGCCAGGGTCGTGTTTGTAGTGAGGATACCGTCAAGAGGGTCTGCCAACGCTTTAATAACATCCATCAAGATACGAACAGCTTTGGGACATGGCTCAAAAGCTCTCAACTTCGTGATGATGGTAAAGGAGTCGACAATGGAAGCCAAGTTAGTTTGAAGTGAAAGGTTGAGAAGTCCACAAATTGCCTCGTATCGCCCTTCCGCATCAAATACCTGGTACAATATGTCCAAGGCGGCTTGATTAGTCTCTGGCGAGAAAATACAATTCCATATCGCCATCAGCGAGGAGGCGTTTTTCATGATCCTTAGCATCATATCAGGGTCAGCCAATGCAATTTTTTCAAGAAGTGTTGTAATCCCTTTGCAGACCTTCTGGGCGTCTCTGTTATGCATTTTTGTTGCAGCCTCCAATTCCTTGTCTGGCTTTTCGTTCTTGCGCTCCTTGAATATGATGATGGAAACGACATCACTAAACGATCGCAAGAGCGAGCTGATGACTTGCTCCAGGAACAAGGGTACCTTCAAAAGTGTATCCCATAATGCCATGTTCACATCAAGCAAAGTTGGAACCTCTTTTCGCTGTATCTGAGATGAATTGTGGGCAGTGAACATAACATCATAGGTCAATGAGGCAGCTATGAGTTCCAACACACTCTGTGACATATTCAGATCGCTCTTCTGCATGGCTGTTACAATTGTGTTTGCGTGTCTGGACACAAGTTTGCTTGCATCACTCAACCTCAAGAACATCAGAGGATCATCACGACATGCGGACAACGTTTCACTGTTGAAAGAAGAGAGTAAGATTTTTGGATAATCAACGCACTTGACGTCTTGTCTGATGAAGTAGTCGCATAAAGCTACTGCAGCCGCCTGTTTCTGAGAAGGACCCACTGACTCAGGTATCAAGAAAACCCAGGAAACAAGGTCATTTATGTTGTTGGAGCCTGCAGCATCACGGAGTAGCTGGGAATAGACTTGGCTCTGCAAAATGCTGTCAACGAAGTTTCTGTAATGAAGACCGTCTGCGAGGGTCCAGAAATCTAGTTTAAAAGATGTAAGAAGGGTGGCGAGTACACGTAGTAGATCCGGATACGTTTCGCTCATCTGTGCCAAAATGTTATTCAAAAGCACTCGTGCCAAGGGGTAGAGGCGTAATTGAGTGAATTGGCTCTGTGGCTCGAGATCTTGTGGTTTTGCCAACAGCTGCAATGCCTCTGTGTCGAGCAGCTTAAGCATGAGGGAGCACATGTGCCAGAACCTTTTGGCGAAAATGGCGCTGAAGTGCTTTGGATCCTGGATACGGTAGAGCTGGTGGTGGAACTCATCAGCCGTCTGAGGGTCGACTTTGCTGGATACACTGGACTGTATTAGCTTGATTCCCAATTCATTAACGCTTGGGGTCTCGCTTATGGAAAACACAATGGCTCCCGGGACCAACTCCTTCACTGGATCCGAGTCTGATTTTGAGTAGTATGCAATTGTAGCTTCCGCAATGGACTGATCTTCTCGAAGCAAAGTTGCATTCTGAAGACACTCGTATGCCAGAATATCGTCAAGGCCTTGAGCCACTCTAGCCTTGAGCCGTGTTGCGATCCACTTATTGATAATGCTGATGAACTGGTTGACCTGGGCCACTGGGATGTTTCGCAACACAATGAAACGGTACTTGAGCTCAGCCAAGCATTGATAGAATCCACGAGCATTCGCCTTGCTGGAGCTGATGCTACGTGCTATTCTGTCCTCCACGGTTTGGTTTGTTTTTCCTGGGAAGGAGAACATGATCAACGCATGGCCTGCTATCGGCTGGAGAGTCTCATCCGAGAAGAGATTGAGCTCATTCTCCGTGTACTCCAGCAGGAGGAACTTGATGCATCTCATGAGAACATTTGACTGGAGCTCGGACGAGCCCAGCTCTCTGTGACTTCTGTAGATATCCTTGATCAACTCATCCTTGAAGGATGGAATGTCCATGATGAGCTGCAAAGCGCTATATCTATGGTAGAGAAGTTTTTGTAAATATTTACAGGAACGTGAAGCTGCTCGGCTATATTATATAAGGATGGAAGCTTGGCGCCTTGTGGCTTGTGTGAATGCCCTCTGGCAGATAACCGGTGCAGTTGATTCAGAAAAATCAAGTTTGATGTGAGACGCGATGTAGTGCAGCTAAATAGTGTGCGAGATGGATTGCTCACACTTTTGTGCCTTTTCGCTTTTTTGCAGCCATTCTCACATCAACACCAAGTCTATATCGAGAGCATCTGCTGCTGCAGTCCAGTCTTCACCGGTTTCCCAGCACCGGCTCATGACCAAAAGACTCTTGGTGGCGTTGTTATTTCCGGATCGGGCCATCCAGGTATGTCTCTCGTAGATAGCCTGTCTTCTCTCAGTGTCGAGTAGTTCACATCCAGCGCAAAAGTGGCAGAAAATAGTACACAATTCGGCAGAGCTTCTTGGCTCAATTCCAAAACGTAGCACATCTGCCATGTCGTTTGCAATCTCCTGAACGATTGGTGACAGGCGTGGGACTTTGAGCACACGGCGCACAAGATTGAGAACGCCCATTAAATAGAATAGCATGTTGGTGGCACGAAGCGTATTGTCGTGCTGAAGCACTTCCTCAATGCCTTTGTTTTTGGGAGATTGTCCAAATCCACCCTTAAGTTTGGTGTCTATGGCCTTCTCTGTCAGTGCCTGTCTCCTTGCTTCACCAGCAAGGTGGGCTTCCTTTATGTTCTCCTTCAACTCCAATGCTGCAGTAATGAGCCACACTGGTAGGCTCAAGGCCTCTCCATTCGAGGCACTTTCAATCTTCTCCACTTCTCTGATAAGAAGTGCAATGTTTATTAGGTGTGGGATGATGCGGGTGTCGAAACCCATGAAGAAATCAATGTCGTTGCGGGGGTCAATATCGTGAGCGTCGTGAAAGGGTAGTCCGACTGTTCGGACTGGAGTGTATCTGTTTCCGTTTGTGTATGCCCTGAGGTACTTGTCGTGGCCTCTGGTTGAGGAAAGAGCGCCAATAACGTCGACATAAAAGAACCATCGGGTCAACACAAACGCTATACTGCTCTCGTCTCGGTTGTACACCACAGAGAGTGAGCGTTCGGAGCTGTCTGAGTCGTCCGAAGTTGGTGAGGTTTGATTGGTTGCAAGCGCAGCATTTCGTGCGAGGACGATCTGGCTAGCACCTATGGTGTGTGTTCTGTGCTTTTCAAAATCGTTGGAAGTCATGACCTCGTAGCACGACAAAAGCAACGACGTGAGCAAAACACCATCAGACGTTGCTTCTCGTTCGTCTTGAAGCTGTTTAAGAAGCTCGTTACAGGACCGAGTCAAAAGCAGGTCCACGAGCTCCTCTCCATCCTCAAGGTCGTTCATTATGACTCCTCTCCATTTAGCAGCAAAAGCTAATAATGTGGTCAAAACGCTTGGATATCTCATTGCCATTTGTGGAACCAATACCTTGAGTGGGTTGTCAATGTAGAGATGCGATGGAGCTGGAACAAGCTCGTTGGAGGCCACTTCGACCCAGAAGTTGAGTAACTGACGATAATGGGGAACCTTTATCAAAATGTCCGGCAAAGGCGTGAGTTGAGGGGGAATTGAAACATAAGCTTGTTGTGGTGGCTGGTACTCTTCCTGTGAAGAAGAGTGGCCTAGTAGAGAGTGGTATCGCAGAAGAGGGTCTGTTAGAGGTGTAATTGGGCTCATTGGCGATACAGAGCCTATTGAAGGCGGAGTTTTGATCAATGCCTGTGACGATCCAGCTCTTCCTGAAGAGCTAGTCTCACCAGATCTGACATTGCTCTCGTTCTGGCGCTCCAACTCAGCCAAGTCGCTGCTGAAGCCGTCTATCAAGCCAGTCAAAAATGCAGATGGACTGTGATAGTTTGGCGACTCAATGTGCTGGAGATTTCGGTCGTGTGGAATGGTATGCATATCGAGAAACAGCAGGGGCAGAGTTCTGCCGTTCAGGTACCTTTCAAAAGCCTGTGTGTCGTCTTGGGAAATGTCAGTCAAGTTTGTGGAAGTTGATATAGTGGGAGCCATGTGAGTGACATCATTGTCAAGAGACTCACTTTCAAGCTTCACACTAGGAGATGCATTAGTGCTTTGACTCTTTTGTTCTCCATCTTCACTTTTCACCGAGACAACCTCGAAGTTGTTCTCAACAAAAGTGATGTTTTTGGCGTTGCCTGTTGCCTGAACAGGGCTCACCGGTTTCACAACCTGGAACGCTTTCCTTCTTTCAGCATTTTTATATGGCCTTCCGCCCCAGGTGAGTTTTAGCGTATAGTCACAGGGAACTCCAGCTTTCGAGCAAGACACACAAGAAGGCCGATCTTCCGAACATTTGGTTTTGAGTTTTTTGCATCTGTGACAGCCCAAACGGGATCTCTTGATCCGCTTCTTTTGAGGATCTGACATGGCAAAAGAGCATGTAAGATGCCGAAAAGGGATAAATAAACTGCTCTCAGAGGCAGTTGAAGATTTTAGTGAGGTCTTGCTGAATGGGGTACGCTAGAGGAATCCTACACAGATAGGCGGAACGGTTTTTCCTGGTCCAAAACGCAGGTCCGAGATTGAGTTATGGACAAAAGCCATCTTTTCGGGTGAGAAATTCCGTTGGATCTTAATTGGTTGGTTTTTACCAAGCTATCGACATAACGCTGTAATGCAGAGTGGTTTACGATTTTCAGAGTATCCTTCGTCGCAGATCCTGTGCCCAAGATCGCCTAAGCGGCTATTGAAAAAGTGTATTTTGCGCTACTTTATCTCGCATACTAACTTTGCGAGAAAGCCGCTTATTATGCTGGATGCTTCCTTATGCTTCGAGACAATATGTGTCACAACTTGGCATTATTATTTTACTGGCTTTTGTTGTTTGGCACCAGATGGTCCAAAAGACCGCCTTCCTTCTTTTCTCTGGTTTTGTCCACATAGCGTCTGCCAAAAAGAACAAGCAAGATCTTCTCGTAGAGCCTGAATAAGTAGCCGGCGGCAATGAACAATCCGGCAAGAATGGTGGCAATTCTGGACACAAACAGGAAAAATGAAAGACGTTTCTCGCGGATCAGAAGCTTGATGGGCTCAAAAGTGTAGGAAATGAAGATACCTGGCGAGTCTCTTCCGCCTCTAGACTTGCGATGGAGCTCAGTGAGCGAGTACTGGCAGGTGTCAATTTCGAGTCCGATTTTCTCGTAGAGAGTAGGAACGACCTTGGCATAGTAATTGTATACCTGGTTTCTTTCTTTAGTCACCTTTGCAGTGAAGTCTAATGGGTTGTCAAGGAATGGATAGAACTCACCGTAGGAGAACTCGTAGACGACATGCGAAAAGTTGATAGCCTCTTCTGGCACTCTTTCTCTCAGGCCAAACATGGCGCCCTTGGGGACCACGAAAAACTCGCCTCTGACGTGATTCACTGGGATCAGACCGAAAATATGGCACGCTGGTGCATCGATGTTAGCATGCTGGCCTCGGGCGGCATACTCGGCACGAAGCGAGTTCTCCATGGCTCTGTCCAAATCGGGAGTTTCGTGATGGTCGTTTTCGTTGTTGATGTTGAAAGATGGTGGAACAGTGAAGTCCACGCCAATGAAGTTGAGAACTTCGATTGCAAGAAAGTTATCACTCGTGATGTCCATGACGTTCGCCGTCAAGTACTTACACGGCATGGCCACCACCATGTCAATGTTGATGTCTAGCGATGATTCTATGTATTTGTTCACGGCAAACTGCCTGTCAATGTATCCTCCTAGATATCCTCCAACCTGGACCCATAGTATGAAGAGTCCACAGATTACTGTAAATATGGAGGAGAGACCGCCTCTCGAGGATCTGACTGAGTGCTCCGGTGCCACTTTCGGAAAGGCATCGAAAACCTTCACTTTACTGGAAAAATTATCCATCACCCCAGCACAGAATGGATTGAAATATCTTAAGGCGTATGTAGACCAATCGCGGAGGTAAGGGTGTCACATCCGCAGCACTTTTCTACAACCTACTCGTTTTTCGCAGCCACTTATTTCTATTCTCATTTACAATATCTTGTTGTTCACGGGACGTGCGTATCGGAAACACTCCCGATAAAGCCTGCGTCTTCTAAACTCTATTGTGGAATCCTGCTCGGGTGGGAGTTTGTCGTAAACCCACCCCTCGTTCTCACCTTCCTTGATCTTCAAGTGGCTCTGATCCACTGCACGATCCCGCAAGAACTCCTTGGGGTTCTTGTCAATTATCCAGTTGCTAGCAAAGCCAAAGTCAAATTTCCAGTCTTTTGGAGGCTGGATCTTGGCAATTGAGTCCACCCCGTGTGGCTTCTTCCCAGATACTCTGACTTTGTCTTTAAAATCGAAAAGTCGCTTGGAGTACCCGTAGAGTTTCCATTCGTGCTTGAGCACGTTGCGCATTTGCAACTCGTAGATCTCGACCACGCGGACCTGTGGAGCATCGTCAACAATGATGTCCGGTCTATCAAAGGTTTCATGTGGCAATTTCTTGGGTGGTTTCTCCTCGCTTTCATCCTCGGTCTCTTCACCCTCGTCCTCCTCGGGAGGTGGTGCGCTTCTCTTCTGCTTCTTCAAAGCTTGAATATATTTCTTTGCATTCGGATGACAAATTATCATGCCGATCCAGCCGGCTTGGATAAAGATGATTCTCCAGGGGATCCATCTGCCCACAAAAAGGACAATAGAAGTTACAAAGGTGACAATGTAGAAGATGAACGTCGTGAGCCTCTCGTTCTTGAAGCCCACGATATCTGTGGCCACCTTTTCTGCACGGTCAATACCGTTGAGGAGGTCTGTTGTCAAGTTTTGCAAGTCTCTCATGTTCATGAATGTGGATACCTGCGACTTCACGAACTTGGACAGACTTCCCGAGGTGACCGAGTCCGCAACATCAAGACCTTTCTGAGCTGCGGCTGAATGTGAACCTGTCGTATTCGTCGTAGTTGTTGACGTTGCTCTCGAGTATTCGGAAGATTGTGTAAGTGTCGATTGTATCAGATCACTATCCGAGAACTGGTTCGAGTGTTCGTCCATAAAATCCATCACCACGCTCTGATCCTCCGACTGATTGAAGTACTGCAAGAGCGATTGACCTCTTCTCTTGACTTTCACGAGCTCTGGTATGTCCATGGGGTGGCGGTGCAAATAAGCTGGCACGATAATCCCAAACAACAACACGAGCAATGGAAGCGCCACCACCAAGTGGGGCCACATGCAAATTGCAGTATATAGCACAAGAACAGAAATTGTTTTTGTTGGCTGCTTCCAGGTTATAACATGGATAACCCCGTACTGAAGCTTGAAAAAGGCACCCATCTTGGAACTCAATCTCTTCATGTTCGAGCTGAGCTTTCGAATTGACAACGGATCTTTGCTTTTTCTCGAAGGATCTTTAATCCGGCTGTTGATCTCCTGGTAGTCGGGTTCATCTTTAGGCACGGTATGGCTTATGAGCTTCTCCATGAATCTATCCATAAAGTGAGAAGGTTCCTGTCTAGCAGCGTGTTCCTCGGCAGACAGCGCCATTTCCCGAACAGCCTCTAGCTCTTCTTCAGTGTATTCAAAACTTCCATCCTTGGCTCGAATACCTCCATCGCTGGTTTTCTCAACGTGCTCCAATCCCATGCTTAAGAGTGTTGCTGCGGTTCCAGCAGCTATACCACGATTTCTGCCAGCGTTCGATTCGGCGAAGTCGCTTGTATAATTGTATAAGGAGTTGAGAACTCTACTCCGCCGACTTCCTTTTGAAGCATTCCCGGTGGCCATTGAATAAAGGAGGTGAGTATTGTTGTAAAGTGAAAAGCTAGATTATAATGGATGGCTCTCACTTGTCATGTGACAATGTGGGGAGGAAATAGCCTAGAATGCATGAGATCATGGCTGCGAAAAAGTGGCCCCTATGCATTTAGCAAGTATAATTCAGGAGTAGCCTTAATATTGAGGAGACTTAATTCCCTGCAAAAAGGGATCCTCGAGAAGTTTTTCAGCGGTGGGCCGATCTTGAGGATTCCAGCAAAAAAATCTGCTCATGAATCGTGAAAAGAGAGGCGCATCTGGTTCTCCATAATTTAATAAACGTAGACAGACATCCAACGATCTCGAATTGAGCTTTACATTCTTCTTCAAGCTGGAACTAGAAGAGCTGTCTTTGCTTGTTGCCAAAAGCAGCAGGTTGAGAAATTGGAGATTGACCTTGCCATCAATGGTGAAGAGAGAGTACAAGAGAGTTCTCTTGATCTTTTTCTCGTCAATGGAAGACCCAAGGTTATTGCTTTCAACAGATGATCCTGCTGAAACAGGGTCCCGAACCTTGGTTGGGCTACTTCTTGCAAACCGCATAAGCTTCTTTCTCTCGTTGATGACAAATGACACGGATGGAGCACCTATCAACTCCAATATGAGCGCTATCTGCTCCAATTCGCTTTTTCCTGGAAGCAATGGTGCTCCGGTAAAAAGCTCAGCCAAAACACAGCCTAAAGACCAGATATCAATTTTGCTCGAGTATTTTGTTCCTAATATAACCTCTGGAGCTCTGTAGAACCTAGATTGAATATAGGAAAAGGAGGACTCATTCTCCTGACAGGATGATCCAAAATCAATGAGCTTCACCTCAAAAACAGATGGCTCGTACTCGCTGGTAGGATCGTAGTCGACTGGGAGTTTGATCATGATGTTCTCGGGCTTTATATCGCAATGAATCACTCCTTGTTCGTGGATGAATTTCAAGCCTTTGAGAATATCCGAGGTAAAATACTTCAAGATCTGCAAGTTCACGCCCCTGAAAGAGAAAAGCTCGAGGAAAGTGAATAAGTTCAACGACAAAACCTCAGAAGCGATGCACATGTGGCCTCGGAAATGGAAGTGATCGTAGTATTGCATGATATGATCGGTACCGCCTTTTGACGACTGGTTGAGTTGCTTAAGCATCTTGATTTCGCTCACCGCCTGCAATGACCAATTGAGATCGTTACGGATTATTTTGATGGCAACCTTCCTCTTTCGCTGAGGAGTCGAGAATTTATGGTCCACACAAAGGACAACATTGCCAAAAGAGCCCGTACCAAGGATGCGTTGAATCTCGTATCGATACTCGATATGGTCTCCAATCGAGACAGTGTAGTTGCCATTCTCGTCGTCAAACCCAAAGTTAGATTTATAATCCGCCGAGCTGAGCGAGTTCATATTCACACTTTTCGCTTCAGGCTCTGGCAAAAAGTATATATGCTGCTTTCTCATAATCTCTCCGCGCTCGTAGACACTAAGAGATTGGCCTTTACGATGAGAATTGACCTGATGAGGCAAGATTGGCGAATTCAGCTCCAAGTCGGGATCAAGGGTATGCGGATTCGAAAAAAGCTCTGGGTCTGTTGCATAGAGGGTGGAGTACATCTCCAGCAATGTTGCAACTTTTTGGATCTGTGGGTTCTGCGGCAGGATAGATTTTTCTTGCCGCCAGACGGATGAGAGCAGTCGATAGCCCGACAGTCTTGACAACTCTTTAAGAGGTGACGGTCTCAATTTCGGTGTTTCGTCACGTAGGTACATTGATATGTCATTTGTAGACGCTGACTGGCAAATCTTTTGCGGTGATGGCTGCTTGCTTCTGGGGACTTGGGGAAGATTCAAGATCTCGGGAGGTGCAATTGTCGGGCCCTGATTGGCAGTATTCTTTTTCCCCTGACTCTTTGATGAGACGAACTGCGTACACGGACGCTTGTTGTAAAATTCGGGATGCGAGAAGGATCTCTCTTGGTGAGATCTATGCGATTGGAGGTTGGGCAGCTCGACGGCTGCATGCTGTTTCTTTCTAGATGATGCCGTTTCTCTCATGAAGGAGAAGTGAACATCCGGGCCTGACGGCTTACGAGGTGTCCTCGTTGAGTTCGAACTGGCGCTGGAGAGCGTTGATTTATGTAGCTTTCTATCATGTAACGCGTCGGGAACGGGCTCACTGTTGTGTTTTGAGCTGGAAGATGACCTAGACTGTGCTCTTTTGGCAGTAGAGAGCACAGGGGCCCTACTCAAGGTGATTTGGTTATTTGGATGTTGACCTTTGGGATATAGGCTCTCTGGGTACTTCTTTGGTGATCTGGAAGGTTTGGAGGGAGTTTTCTGGTTTTGAGTTATCTCGATCTTAGCAAGCCGAGAATTCAATGAAGGCGATAGTTTCGACATTATGCTAGAATGGTACCTTGCACCCTTTCTACCCTGATTCTCTTATGTGAATCGTCGGTCGATGGCTGAGAGGTGCGACTGTATGAGAACGAGTATTTTGTAAACAGAAGCCTATTAAGGCGCATATGGCACTCACCAGGGGCAGTGCAAAAAATGAACAAGAGATCGGAAGAAAGAGAAAATGTAGTAGGCAATTCATGTCAGAATTTAAAGGCTCGACAAGATGCCAAAATAATTGAGATCCTGATTTTCGAAACACTGTGCATTTTCTGCTAAGTTTCCCATGATACTCATTGCATCGGCGGTAGGCCTGTATGAGAAGGAGATCACAGCTTTATCTCAATCGCCTGACCACTACTTCTGAAAATGACCGCCTCCGGCGAACTGATAATAGTTTCACCAAGCTCATACACAAACAAGGACCTCCTCTTGCTTTCTCAATTACTTCACACCCAGGGGCTAATTGAGCCCTCTGCAGTGAGGGAATACGAGGACTTAGACACTATAGCGAGCGATTGGTTCCACCATGATAGCACGCAATTGCTGAGAAGAACTCACGAAAACAGTCTCACAAAGCCTCCTACTGGAAAGCAGATTCTCAGTTTGTATGAGAACATGCTTGCGGAGAATGAGGAGTGCAAGAATACCACGGACCTTGCGAACAAGTTCTACTTTGCCCGAGTCCAAGAGCTCGAGAGCAGGATTAAAAGGAATAAGGAAGATTTCGGAACCATCCTAGGGGAGGCTCGTACGTGACGGTTGTCTTGGGAGAATTGAGATGAATCCGGGAAGTTGAAGTTGGCGTCAGCATTGCTGATGTGAAATGAGAGTTGAACGGAGAATAGTGGGACAAAATCGTGTAGAAAGCACACATTGGATGAGAAGCACTTCCCAGGTGCAATAATGATCAAAATTTATGCTTCCAGTTGATCTACCTATGCCACCCCAGATAGTTCCCTGAGCCAAGACAAATAGCTGCCGATTACGAAATCTCCAATTTGATTCAAGAACAGCCCTTTCACTGAAAACTGCCGATTTAGCACGTTTACGTAACTCTCAAACAGTTTCAGATTTTTTCAGTTATGTTCTGAGGTGCCGTATCTGCCCTTTGTCTGGCACCAACGGGTGCGTCGCATGATGTCCACCAAAATCAGAAATCATGAACCAAATCAATGACAGGTATCTAGCTTATTAAAATTCAAAAGAATCATGAAATTACCACTTGGTGTGCAAGTAACCTACCTCCATCTTCAGTGTAAGTAATTTCGCAGCCAGCTTCCTCGGATCAGTTGCTCCCCACATTTAGCTGTGGCCAAGATGCAGTAGGGAACCCTTCTATCTGGCCATCCTAGAAAAATCACCAACCTACACCTACTACTCATATCAACATCATATTATTTATTGCAACTTTCGACGCTCCATATACCTAAATGTCGACAGTTTCCAAGAGGGTTCAACGTGACTCCTTCGCCTTGGCGGTCTTCAACGCCTACAAGTCGAATCGGTCTCTCTTGTTGAATGCCTCATACATTATTTTGATCACCGCTGCCTTCTCTGGGGCTACCAATAGTTCCACGCTGTCCCGAAAAAAGAAAGATCCAACTGTTGACGATGTCATGCAACAGAAGACTAAGCCCAGACTAGCTAAGGAATCGCTCAAGAGGCTTCTCAGGTCTGCTATTCCTTCTTACGTGAGTCCTGTTGTGGGGTACTTCATTTCACATTTGGTGCTTTTGGTGTGTCGTGCCATGTTGACAATCAAAGTGGCCAATTTGGACGGTTTGCTTGTGGGTGCTTTGGTGACCAAAAAGCTCAGAAGGTTTGCGAAACTCTTGGCCTTCTGGATGCTCCTAGGCTTCCCAGCCTCTTTTGTAAATGCGTTGCTTAATTGGACAAAGGACAAGATGCGCCAGCACTTGCGGATAAACTTGAACAACAGTATCATGGAGGACTATCTTCCCGACAATTTGGATCCTAATTACTATGCGTTGATCCAACTATCAGACAGCAAGATCAAGGACCCAGACCAGAGAGTTTCCACAGATGTTTCACGTCTAGCCTCAGCCATGGCTAGTCTCCCTGGACAGCTTCTCAAGCCTACTTTGGACATGCTTCTTTGCGCTAAAGAGCTTTCGAGAAGTGGTGTGGGCAGTGGAGAGGGAACCCTTGCCCTTGGTATGTTGGCACACTTCTCCACCATAGTGTTGAGATTTTTCTCTCCACCTTTCGCCAAGTTGGCTTCGGAAAAGGCCAACTTGGAGGGTCAGCTTCGCTCAGCCCACTCGAAGATCGTCTCCAACAACGAGGAAATTGCCTTCTTGAGAGGTCACTACCGTGAACTTGACTACCTTGACGTCTGCTATTACCAGCTAGAGCGCTTCTTGAAGATGGAGTATTGGAAACGTGCTATACACAAGATTGCCCAGACCTTTATCGTCAAGTACTTCTGGGGTGCTGCCGGGTTGGTGTTGTGTTCCGCCCCCGTGTTCATCAACAAGTACTTGGGTAACGAGCCCGATCCAAACGCAGCTGGTGAGTTTATCACCAACAGAAGATTGTTGATGAGTGCGTCCGACTCTTTGGACAGATTGATCTACTCCAGGAGATTCTTGCTTCAGTTTATTGGCCATGCCACCAGGGTGACATTCCTCCAGGAAGCTTTGAAAACCATCAAAGACAAGAGACTTGGAAATCCTCAGGAAAATGCTGAGAATGTGGAGTTCGGCGAGGAGATCACCTTTAACAGCGTCAGACTTGTCACACCCGCAGACGTCACTTTGGTCGAGAGCCTCAACTTCAGCATCAAGCCGGGTGAGCACTTGTTGATCGCAGGCCCCAATGGATGTGGTAAATCCTCTATGTTCAGAATGTTGGGCGGCTTGTGGCCATGCAAGTACGGTAAGATCACTATCCCCACCAGCGACAACATGTTCTACTTGCCTCAGAGGGCATACCTTTGCAGAGGCTCTTTGAGGGAACAAATCATATACCCCCACACCGAGGCTCAGTTCAGGAACAATAAGCACGGAAAGACTGAGACAGATCTTGAGGAGATTCTCAGGATCTTGGATTTGTCTGATATTTTGCCAGAGGACAAGAACTGGGATATTGTCAAGAACTGGAACGAAGAGTTGTCCACCGGAGCCCAGCAGCGCTTGGCAATGGCCAGACTCTACTACCACCAGCCCAAATTTGCCGTGCTTGATGAGTGCACTTCAGCTGTGTCCCCCACTATGGAGCAGTTCATGTACAAGCATGCTCAGGACATCGGTATTTCCTTGCTTTCTGTGGCCCATAGACCAGCATTGTGGCATTTCCACAACCGCTTGCTCAAGTTCGACGGCAAGGGAAACTACTTCTTCGGTGTCTTGGACGCAGAGCGTCGCTTGAAGTTCGAGGAAGAGAGATTGAAGCTTGAGAAGAACCTCAGAGATGTGCCCACGTTGAGAGAAAGACTCCACGAGCTTATGACTGTTTCGAAGTCTCAGCACATTAGATACGAGCAGTCTCATGGAAATTTGGTGGAGCTTGGCAAGATGTCTGAGGCAAAGAGATTCAACACGAGCTCCAGCAGCTTGAGAGCCAAGGCAGAGGCAGAGGCAAAGAGAAAGAAGGAGGAGGAGGCAAAGAAGAATGAGCCAAAACCCCAAGTCTCTGAAGCTAAAGGCAGCCAGCCAGCCAAGAAATCTGGAAAGAGGCCCGGTAAGAAAGCTTAACGAATGTAATGCGAAGGTTTATAAGCGTTTCTGGTTGTAGTAGTAGATGCGCGGGTGCGAAAACCGCAAAGATAAGATTTATCAAATGCTACGATATGGCACCTGGCTCTGGCCACAGCAGGCAATTAAACAATTTCTGACCCTCCAAGAAGGTAAGCCTCCTGCCATTCTTTTCGCTGCTATTGGGAATCCAGTTCCCCAGTATGCTGGCACAAGACACAATGTGGGGGTATGGGCTCTCGATGAGGTAGTAAAAGCTCGAGAAGACAGTCCCTCGTTTCTGACATCTCCGAGATTTCGAGACTTCTCGGTGTCAGAACCTCCAGATCTCAACTGCATTTTCCTCAAGTCCACGAAGTCGTACATGAATCTCCAAGGAAAGCCCGTGCTGAAGGCCTGGCTGGAGTTCAAGAAAGCATACGCAAACTACTCCACAGCTTTGGTCATTCTCCACGACGAAATTCAAATACCACTTGGCAAGATCCAGGTCCGCCGTCAGAACACCAGCGCCCGAGGCCACAATGGTCTTCGATCGATAGATAAGGCAATTGGGCCCACCTACACCAAAATCGGCATTGGAGTGGGGAAGCCTGAAAACGTACCTGTTGACAAGCACGTCTTGTCGAAATTCAGCTCCGACGAGCTTGACATACTCAGGGAGAAGAGTATGCCCCAGGTCCTTCGCATCATAGAGGAGATGCTAGGAGGCAAGCACATCTACGAAAAGTTGTGAAGAAAGTATAGGAATTGGGCGATTGGCAGAAATTACGAGAAATCACTTTTCTGTCATTTCATTTTTTTAAAAGATATGAAGAAATCTGTCCAGCCTCGGAAAGCTGACTGCATTGGCTGCAAATATGTATGTCTGAGTCTGACCTGCAAGCGCGACCATACTAATCAGAAGCAACGAGCACTCCTCAGAATCCAACACAACATGGATTTCACACTAAACCTCACAGCCGACCGTGCTGTGGTAAGGGAGTCTCTCAAGGGTATGTCTCCGAATTGCTCAACTCAAACTTACTAAACTTTGCACTAACTATCCAGGTGTTCTCTGGTGCATATTCTTCAACCGCCTATTCGGGCCTATTGCCCCTACCTCCCATGAGTTCATGGGTGTTCCATACCCGGTGGCAAGCAGTCTACCGGATCTCGACTCTCTTTTCGACCAGAAGATCGACCAGCTCATCAAAAAGAACTTTGGCACCGCTGACTCCCTAAGTGAGCCCAAGGTCGGACAGCTCTTGGTGCTGTTCCACAATAACCCATCCAAGATCAAGAAGAAGCTGTCGTGGTTTGGCCACCTCAAGGACGACGCTCTGCAAGAGACTAGTGTATGGGAATCGTGGCGAATCAACGTGAATTGCCGTCCTGTGCTTACAGAGAAACTCCTGGCTGACGCTTCCTCCAGGCATGACAAGGGCGTGCAACTGCTGAGGCAGAGCTTCGAGGAGACCATCATGGCGATCTACGAGAACATAGACGCTAGCAAGGAACACATCCCGCCGATTACGACCCTCGATGTCTCTCCCTTTCCTTACGAGATAGAAGTCGACCCAAAGTCTCCCAAGAAGCCTCCACCGCCTCCTGACGACGAGTCGTGGGGAAACTACATCAAGAAGATGCTAGACTAATGCTCTGATCTGGCTCTGTTAATGTAAATAGCTTACTTATTGCATCTACAAGTTGGCGCTGTACATTCCCTCCTCGCCACGAACGAGAATGCACTCGTCTTGGTGGATCACTCTGTCAAGCAAACCCAATGCCTCTGCAGTGTCCAAGGCCTCCTGGTCGTAGCTCCCGGGCTGGAACCAAAGAGCCTTGATAAGTGACTTGTACTCGGGAACCTCAGCAATGTCCTTGAGAGTCTGGACGGTGATGTGGGGAGGAGTCAAGAAAGAAATACTGAGCCCGTCCTTTTCTGAAAGCTTATACTGTGAAAGGTCCTTCTTCGCACTCAAGTATTTCATTACCTCGGGGATCGACTTCACCACGGGCTGTCCGAGGATTTCTGACTCCCTCGGGTTGATAGGAACCACTGACAAATCGTGGCTCACGTACCACAGTAAGATCTTGAAGCCGAATTTGGATGGATTGTTCGAGGCACCAGCCACGACATACTGTCTAGCGGGGCCAAAAAACGCCTTAATCAACGATTTCATAGACATGGCAGAAAAAGTGATTGTAAGCGATTTCACAGTGGTGATTCTCACAAGAATCCGGGGGAATGGTGCATGCCTGGGGTACGGGTGCACAAACGGCTGCAAACGGGTGTTGTTAGCGGGTGGTCATCATAGAAGATAGAAGTGTGACTGAATTGTTGTCGCTTAGATGGGAATCTGTACAAAAGATATGTCAGTTTCTGGACTTTAAAGAAAAAATTCCCTGACTTCTTCCCAGATTCGGGCATTTCATGTTGACCTCACAACCAATTCATTTTCTCGAGATTTTGTAGCTCTCTTATTAATCTTATAAAAGTGGACTTTACTTACCTCGACTGTTCCACTTTTTTTTGTTCGAGTAGCAAAAGGCTCTTCGATAAGCTCCTCTTGTCTTCAAACGAATCGAAACTCTCGATAAAATCAAGATCAGTCGCTTTTTTATCGAAAGGTCTTGACGTAAATCGACTACTATTTATCGCATTTGGCATTTGCGTCAAGCGTTCAAACCTTGTTGCTGGGTTACACTCAAGAATAACCCAACACAAACTATTGAAAGCATCAAACGACATACAACATTGTACTAATCAGCTTTACATCAAATTCCACGTCCTCTTTTCTTCACCGACATATACTGTTTTGTTATGCATGTAGAGCCATCTTCAGCTTGCACTCTACACACTACTATCACATCAAACCCACCGGTAGTAGTTTAGTCTGCTATGGCGAGAGAAAAACGAACGAAGCCATGCAGTAACTGCAAGCGGTCCAAAGTCAAATGTGAATACAAGGACTCTCTACCGTGCACTCGTTGTGTCAAAAATGGCCTTGCAAGCACCTGCCAAATTATTCCAAAACTTCCTTCGCTAGTTCTACCTCAAGTCGGGCCCCAAAGTCTACCCGATTTCCATGCTGTGCCTCATTTACCATCGCTACCGCAACATGCAAAGGCATTTCCTCATCAGCATCCGGCGCCTATGTCGTCACATCCCATTTATCACCAACCTATATCGAGACAACCAGTCAACCCGCATCTACATTCACAACACCCCCAGCCACCTATGCCAGTTTTGTCGCCCAACCTTGGAAAAGCAACTCATGAAGATCCTGAATCCAAATGGAAGTCACACATGGAAAACAAACTCAACTCTTTTGAGTCTAAGTTCGATAACCTAGTTGAGGCTCTTCGAGGCAACCAGCATTACGCGAGGCCAGAGCTAGGCTACAGACAAAGACTTCCCTTGCTAAATAATGGCTCTTCAGGGACAGAGACCCCCATGATTGCAAGTGCAGCGTCCACGCCAGAATCATCAGACTCCGAACAAAGCAGTAAGAGACAGAGCCCTAATCCAGAAGTGCTCGGTAAACGCAGGCGGGTCGACACTGCTGATTTCAGAAACAGTGTGATTTCTTTCGCAGAGGCAGAAGCTCTATTCACCTTCTTCGATACTAACATCTCTCAGCAGTTGTTTGGTTTCGAGATCCGAAAATTCCAAGTCAGCCAGATTTGGGAAACATCCCCCTTGCTTCTATGCGCCGTTTGCACCATCGCTGCAATACATTACCCTGATCCATCCATATCCTCAAAGCAGATCAGCCTTCAGCAACACTTGCACAGCCTATGTTCAGATATCTTATTCCAGCCAAGACCAAAATCTGCCATCGAAGGGTTCAATATCATTGTTGCTCTTATTCTTTGCAGCTTCTGGCTCTCTGACTCTCAGCGCTTCACAGGTTTGGCTCTACAGCTAGCCAAAGAATACGGACTTAATAAACCAGTGTCCAAACTAGATACCTCGCTAAACCCCAAGGATCGTCTCAAGCTATGGTATTTGCTTTATGTTTTGGACGGCCAACAATGTATGTCTTTGAACCGAGAGTCTCTTTTTGACTCAAATGACTATTCGATAAAGAACAGTCGGGCTTTGCTACTAAAGAAGAAGCCACTCGAGATCCAAAATGGCTATTGGTCAGGGAAAGAGGGAACCATTACTGCAGCAAAGAAAGAGAACGATCTAGACAGGTCCAATGACGATGCAAAATACTCGCACTTGACGGACCTTCGTTTGGTCTCTCAGGTCGAGTATAATCTGGCCATCAGAGAGGCATTCAAAGGAAATGCATGGGACCTCATTGCTCCAAGCTCATTTGGAATACCTTCCAAGTCAAATTTGGAGCTAGACAAATGGATGGTGTCCTGGACAGTGCTTCTTGCTCCAGTCAACAACGGTGCTGTCTGGCTGTCTAAATCAACTCTTATCTACTACAATTTTGCCAAGATGCATATCAATTGCTCAGTGTTGAGGGAGCTTCAGATTGAGACAGGTTCGGAGAACGTAATATTTCCCAAGTGGGAAAAGTATCATGAGTTGAGCAAGTCGGCTGAGCCACAAGACGGGCCGTCAATTACTGCTGAGTCCGATTCCGATAGTGAGGATGGTGACGAAGAGCTCATCACCAACACAGAGCTTATGACCCGCGACCAGACCCTCTTGAATTTGAATATCGCCGTAAACGCTGCTCAAACTGTGTTGAATCTTGTTCTTAGCGACAAAGACATCATCAACAACTTGAAATACGTTCCTTTGCACATTCACATCATGCTCTACTATGCGGCTTTGTTGTTGGTAAATCCTCCTCCCACTGATGGCCTGAGCGTAGGGGAGGAAAAATCGGAAACTTACTTCTCAAAGATTATCGAAAGTTTGCGCATCGCCAAAGCACTACAGAAAAAGATTTATGCCAATCTCCCGACCGATAAAAGTTTTGGTAACAAGTTCATCCTGAGTCTTGATGAAGTTGTCATTGATCGGACTAGCAGATTGAAGACTGAGCTCGAAGACTCCAACCTTTCAAGCGAGCAAAAGAGCCAATTCGGTGACCAACTTTCCAGCCTCAAGTTTTCAAACGAGAATATCGAATACATTCCTGAGTCCAGTGGAAGCAGCAGAGAAGCATCTCCCAGGGCCTCAGGAATAGCAGCATGGCCGGGTTCGCATCATGGCCACCCCTAATTTCGCATTTGCACCCAGTGCAACTAATACAAAACTAAAGACACCACATTCGAAATGACAAAATTATTTGTAGTAAGGAAGCCTGACTCAAGAGTGCTCTCGGCAACTTCTTCCCCAGTTTTAAAAAGCTCATCGACAATCAATAAACATGATAATTTGGCGACTTTGATTCATGAGGTAAGGACCATAGCAAAAGTTACACAGGCGTTGAATAAGTTCATGGAAGCTCTTAGCTGCAAGGCAGCGGACGCAGTTCTGACGTCAAATCTCGTTGCCAAAGAGTTTGAGTTATTGTTCAGCAAGGAGTTGAAGAGATCGCTGATTCAGCCTGCAACTAAAACCGTTGAGGAGGAATTTGTTCAGGGCTATCTATTCACGTTAAGTAATGTTACAAACTCGACTGCTCCCTCAATAAGAAGATACACGGCACTGGCCCGCAGAGTTTGTACTATGATGGAGAAAATGATCAAGAATATCGAGTTCGCCATAGTCAAAAGAGAGCTTTTTGCACTGGAAATTGAACTATGCCTAAGATGTCCGGCTCACAAAGGGTTATCAGGAACAGTCTTTCTGGGAGAGAATCATCAGATGCAAGCAAAGCTAACGAGGATCGAGGACGCTCTACGTAAGGAGCTTCCCGTCTTCATAGAACTCGCAGAGCAGTTATTTGATGTCTTAGTTGGTGAGCTTATCGAGAGGCAGTTTAGCACCACTGAGATCGCCACAGAAAACCTTGTCAACTATCTCAAGGTCTGGGGAATAGAGCCAAACGATGATTTTGCGTCCTTTTCGTCACAACCTCGAGAGATGAGTCAGGTTCTGTTCCACTTCAATTCGTTTGAATAAACGCTCTCAGACAACGGAAGTATATCCCATGGATGGTCCCTGAGATTAATTAGTCTTTCAATCTGAAAATCAGACTACAACGTAGAGGCCTAAAACATAACTCATCAAATTAGAAGACCTAATTGTAATATCCTGTCCTCTGTGTATAGCGGCGAACACATGTTCCGCAACAGAATTCCCTTTTGAAAGGGATATTGACGTTCATGAGAAAGTCCCACCACTCGTATACTTCAGCATAGGGTACAACCACGACCATGTCGCATTCGCTACATGTGTCCTCGAACATACCCTTCGCGATAGCTTTGGCTAGCAAATGGTGAATAACGAGTGGAGTTCGGCGCTTCCACAAGTGTGTCTCACTATAAGTCACGTCGTATTTGGCGATAGTGTGCAAGCACAATGATTTGAGCGACGGAACGTTGCGTTCCTCGGATTTCAAGTTCACCTTGCTGACGAATTTGGGTGAAGGTGCCTCTGTCTGAGGTAACTGGATTGCGTCAGCAGGCACAGGGATGAAAGGATTTGGACCTGCCCTAAAAGTTGTAAGCCGTGGTAGCTCGAGGATCTGGACTGGCAAGTACCGTAGGTGGTTGGTTGCAATATTTAGGTCACACAAGTTCTCGAGGTGCTTGATGCTGGCGGGTATAAAACGAAGGTAGTTCTGGCGCAAACTCAACACATTGAGCTTGGTGTATGCAAATAAAGCAGGGTTTAAGGTTCTAAGTTTGTTGTTGCTCAAGTAAAGCTGGTATAGATTCTTTGGTTGGTCTGAAGTGAAAATCACCAAATTGTTCAAATCACGAATCTCCTCAGGAACCTCTGTAAGCCCCATGCCCTCGAGACTGATGGACGCCGTGACGTCCTCGAATGCCTGGAGAATCTTGCTTTTTGCTAAAGCGTGCAGAGCAGACGACGAGGCGGGATCTGCCTCACTGCCGAAATCTGTATCAGTAGATGGACATGCAATGTAACTGGAAGTTTTAAAGCGATTGAAGGGTCCAATTCCGAAATCTGGCTCCGAGCTTCTATTCTCAATAAACCTTAACTTCTTCTTATGAATTGGCGATGTGTTCAAGCTTGTCATTTCATGGCGTATATCCACCGGGCTGTCCGGAACTGTCTGTGTCGTGGTGGAGATGTCAAATTCTGACATGTGGGGCAACACTGGAGGGCTACTGGGAAGCTCCCTCACACCAAGGTGAGGCAGATCGTTTCGCTCGAACTCCACATCCGGGACGGTGTCGTTGACATCCTCGGAATCTTCGCTCGAAGTGTCGATGAAGTCATCGTAGTCCCTTCTCTTGATATCGTCCTTCTCGTTGAAACTTTCGCCCATTTTTCTCTTCAAGGTTGGCATTAACATCGGAGCTTCTGTCCTCAAGGGTCTCCTAGGACCATTTTGGCGTCTAGTGTGATATTTGCTCTGTGCATTTTCGTCAATCACAGCTCTGTCTCGGGGTTCAGTGCTCAATGCATTGTCGTCAAATGAGCTTGTATTGAATGCAAACGGGAGCAAAGGATTACTCTTCTCCATTTTCAGAGTGAGATCCCTTGCAGTTGATAGGAAACCTTTCGAAGGTGGTTTCTCAATTCGGGCCGATATGCGGTTATGGACGCGTACAAGATCGCGATTTTGTTGACCTTTACCGCCATACTGGAATCAGCCTCGAGGATACCTGGACTTGCATGTCGCTTTTTTTCTTTTTCCCTATAAGCAGATGATTTCGATTTCTTGGGCTTAGCAAAAAGCTTTGTGGTTCCAGGCTTGCCGTAAAATGGTGTACCACATCTGAAAAATTCCTCTAGTCATCTGCATAAATCCGCAGAGGCTTCGATTTCCAGATCCACCCCGCTTTGTGAACACAGAGTGCTGAAACATATGGACCAGATATTAGTCTTTGTAGAGTTTTGTCCCACCAAACAGTTCGTTTGCCTTGGTAATTTTGGTGATTTTTCGGATACACATTCACATTCATTTTCTTTGTAACACCCCTCGGAGATCGACAGGGGTTTATTCTCTCTCGATACCCACTTTGATGACGGTCTCTCCTATTCGATGCATGTGGTGAAACATCAAGACTGTGAAATTTGACAGCATTTGGTAAGTAGGGTGCAAACAATACGAGCTTCCCTGAAGGCTAGATCTGAAAATACTTAGATCCATTCATGTGAGGCAATGTCATGCAAGACAAGCTCGACTTCTGCCACCAACACAACCTTCTCCTCAGTAAATCCTCCCAATTGTCGTTAGATCAAATTTCGGAATCAGATTCTGTTAGACGAAAGGTTTTTCACCTTTTTTGTTAGACCGTTTCCTTGAAAACAGGCTCGGAGGTCGAATAGAACAGGGTCCACGAATTGGAGTTCACTAGCACTTGCCTTCCCGATCTGACTAGAGCCTTTTTCCATTCTGCGGCAACCCGCATATCTAGGGCATATCTCCATGTGGAAAAGGAAAGTGGAATTATTCTTGCTCTCATTATACTTTCCCCATATGATACCCCGAACATTTACGCATCTGCAAAGGAAACTTTGGATCTCGTAATCGGTTCGTTTTTAAACCACAGACCAGATCAATGAACTTTATAGCTTTTGATAACCGTAAAATGACTGAACCCGGCAAAATCCCAGGCAGAATGATTCCATCGTTTTCGGAGTTGCTTGCAAGCTGCAATATACCCAGCTCTCAGAGCGGAGCATATTCAAATGAGATCTATAGGCCAAGCAGGCCGGAGACTGTCCTATCAACTCCAAGTACCTACAGTAACTCACCCCCTAGCGATATTTACAGTGAGTCAGGTGCGCAAGACCAACCATTCTCAGCTTCATCTTCAAGCTCTCCTCTCGGCAAAAGGAACTCACAACTTCAGGTTCCATGGAGCAACAACGAGATCTCAAGGTTCGATACAAATCTGGAGGGCGCAGGGAAGGTGGAGCAGCCCACCATGATAAAGCATAGCCAATCGGAATCGAATTATAAACATGAATCCCAAAGGACTGTTAATAACACACGGAAAAGCAGAAAGAAGCTGTCAAAGAGCATATCGAAAAGAAGGACGGGAAAGCAGATCGGGGCTCTTATGGAACATGAACGAATCATATTCACCTTAAGTCCAAGACCGGCCACAGAGCATTCCCCGATCAAGGTTGTCTTTCCTCAGAATCTTCTCAACAAAAAGCTTTGCTTGAAGTACAATACCCAATGCAGCCAGTGTAACTCGAAAAAGACCCCAGAATGGAGATCAGGGCCCACTGGGAGTAGGACACTTTGCAATGCTTGTGGGTTATTCTTTGCAAAACTCAGCAAGAAACTAGGACCTGAGGATGCGAGCAAGTACTTTCTCGAACTCAAGAAGGTTGGCAATGTTTTCGACCGCCGCATAGGGTCCCTCAATTAATGAATGAATAATGATTGGTTTTAGCGTGACTTTTTTTCATCTGGATTCGTAGTTGTATAGTAATGCATTGCAAGTTCATTTAACCATTTCTCCTCGATGATCATACAATTTCTCATGTACTCTTTTGAGGTAAGGACCAATTCGTGATACAAGACAAGCTTTGGCGGAGGCTTCAAGGGGTATAGCACTGATGAAGGATGAATATGAACTGGCAATTTTCGTTTGAGTTGAACGTAGTTGGAACCGAATTTGGAGAGCCGTGCGACGTTCGGGAAGAAGCCGGCTACTAACGCTTTTTGAATTCCTCTTATATTGTCATCCGGCGATGCAAGCTTCTTCTGATCTTGCAGAATGTAATTGAGACCAACTCGCTTACAAAGACTCTCGAGTTGTGTCCGAACTTCCTTGGCTCTTTTGAGTGTTCGATACTGCAAGAAGTTTTCTTCGGCCCATATGTTGGAGAAACCAGTATCCTGCCAGTCGTTCCAAATATTCAAAAGTGTGAAGTGGTCACCTAGCTCGCTCGTGAAGGCCTCTTTTTTCTTGTCGGCTTGCTCCTTCCGGTCTTTTGGTCTGAAAAATAGGGATGATGACTCGGAAAGCAAAGCCATGATGGAGAGAATGTCCTCGGTGACTCCAAAGTCCACACTCTTGATGAGACATCGACAAAACATAGGATCCATTGGGAACTCTGCCATTTTGCGGCCCAACTTCGTGATCTGCCCCTTTGAGTTCAAAGCTCCTAATGCATAAAGTAGCTCAAAAGATTTGATGAGCATTTGTGAAGAAGGAGGATCCATAAAATCGAAATGCATCAAGTCCGTTATACCCATCGACAAGAGCATGAGTATAATAGAACTAAGATTGGTTCTCTGAATTTCAGGAGTTGGACTGGCCTGCAACTCGTTATAGAAAGACCATTTTGTGAAAAGCCTGTAACACTTTCCAGGGCCCACTCTTCCCGCTCTACCAGCTCTTTGATCTGCAGACGCCCTAGAGCAGGGAACGACAACAAGACTTTCCATGCCAGTAGTAGGATTGAAAACGTTCTCCTTAACATACCCTGGGTCAATGACGTACTTGATGCCATCAATTGTGATGGAAGTCTCTGCAATATTTGTAGCAAGGACAACCTTTCGAGCCCCCGGTGGTGTTGGGTCGAAAATGCGCTGCTGTTGCTTTGGTGGAAGATTAGCATATATCGGGGCAACAATCAATTTGTTAATCAGATCTCCCAATTTGTCGCAAGCATCTAGTAGTGTTTCGTTCATTGATTCGATTTCGTCTTGACCAGTCAAAAAGACCAAGATATCGCCAGAGGTCTCTTGCGTTGTGTGGATCTGGAAAATGGTAGTGATTGCAGCCTGGATGTAGTTTGCTTCTGGGTTCTTAGTGTAGCATACATCGACAGGATACCTTCGACCAGGAATCTTGAATATTGGAGCACCGTCGAAGTAGTCAGAAAACAAGGAAGCATTGATGGTAGCAGAAGCTATGATTAGTTTCAAATCGCTTCGTTCACGAATTATGTCTTTAAGCAATCCCAAGACCACCTCTGTCGATACGGTTCTCTCGTGAGCCTCATCGATCATGAGAGCGCTGTAGGTAGACAACAAAGGATCAGCGAGAAACTCTCGTAGAAGCATACCATCGGTGAGATATTTGATGTGGGTATTATCCGAGGTGCAATCCTCGAATCTGATGCTGTAACCGACTTCTTTGCCCAAATTGCAGCCCACTTCATCTGCCACACGAGAAGCAACCGAGGTTGCGGCCACTCTTCTAGGCTGAGTGCAGCCAACTTTTCTGATTTTGTTATCTTCGTTTGCTTTGGTGTAGCCTGCCTCATAAAGGTACTGGGGGAGCTGTGTCGTTTTACCAGACCCGGTCTCTCCAATGACTATGAGCACCTGGTTCTGCTCCACCTTGGTAAGAAACTCATCACGGAACTTAAAAACAGGAAGGGATTTTCTTACTTCCTGGATGGAGTTTCGGTTCACAGTAGGGCTTGGCTCATCTTCTTGCTCGTTGTAGCTTTCCTGCTGCTCTGTCTCATCAGCGAAGTCTATGAACTGCGAGTCATCAAAGACGTACTCGTAGTGTTTGTCCAGCTGGACTTGAATCTGATCAGGGTTTGCTGTCTTGATATCGTTGGCCTTTCGAAGCTGCTCGAGCTCCCACTGGTTCTCGTATCTGAACTTCTTCTTGGTATCAACGGCGTCTGAGACCTCACTCTCCCTTTTAAACGATAAAAGCGTCTTTTTTTGTCTTTTGTCGTTTTCGGAGACGGCATTCGACCCCGGGAGCTCGTACTCACCTGTATCGTTTGTTGTTTTGGTGGTTTTGATAGATTCTATGATCTCCTTCTTCTCTCGATACTCTTGAGCTTCTCGTGCATTGAGATGTGGAAGAGCTTCGAGCCGTTCGATGTCAGTCTCTAGCTCTGCAAGCTTCTTCTCAAGCCTCCTCTGGAGGTATTCAGCTCTGGATGTTTGACGAGCATCTTCGACGTCTATAGCAGGCTCAGGATTCTGCTTCACAACCTCGTCAGGTTTTGCACTCTCAGGCTCCCTTTTCTCTTCTATAACGGCCTCATTTAAAGTGTTTGTTTCATCGTCCCAATTGTCTCGCCTTCTGTGGTGGCCCTTTCCAGTAAGCTTTGACATAACGTGGTTATCAACACAGGTACTGTAGGGAGCTCTGATGAGCATCGCGATAAAACATCAGAAGGTGCTACTGATAAAACAGGATCCCGACCTCAGCACATGACTTCTACTATCGGAGGAAGAAGGAGGTCTTCCAGAATCGTGCCCAATGACGAACAGGCGTCTTTTTTCCTGCCCAGTTCCATGTCACCTGCCTCGTCTGTTGCTGTAGATGGGTCCTTGGATCTATCTCAGCTCTCTCTCGCAAGCAAGTCACCAGGCATTTCCACATACATTCCTCCCTGGACTGAGCCGTACATTATTGGTGTTGCTGGGTTTTCAGGGTCTGGAAAGACTAGTATTGCTCAGAAAGTCATCTCCGAGTTGAACCAGCCCTGGACTGTTCTTTTGCTGTTTGACAACTTCTACAAGCCATTGACGCCGGAGGAGTCCAAGCAGGCGTTTGCGTGCAACTACGACTTTGACAAGCCGGAATCTATTGATTTCGATCTGATCGTGGAGAAGGTCAGGTCGCTCAAGCAGGGCAAGAAGACGGAGATCCCGGTGTACTCTTTTTCGCAGCATAACAGAACAGAGAAGAACATCACGATCTACGGTGCCAACGTCATCATCATGGAGGGAATCTACGCTCTCTACGATCCCCGCTTGCTAGAGCTCATGGACATCAAAATTTTTGTGGACACCGATCTTGATGTCTGTTTGGCTCGTAGGCTAGTGCGTGATATCTCCTTCAGAGGAAGAGACTTGGCAGGAGCACTCAAGCAGTGGGAGGTTTTCGTGAAGCCCAATGCGGTTTCTTCTGTTACTCCCACCATGCATAACGCTGATATTGTGATCCCCAGGGGGCTTGAAAATACCGCCGCCATTGAGCTCATGATCCAGCATATCCAGAAGCGTCTTGCTCTCAAGAGCACATTGCATCTCCGCCGACTCAAGGAGCTCGGGCTCGGGCCAAAGTGTGACATCAGGAGCTTCAAGAACCTTAAGATCCTACCCTACAACAACCATACGGCTGGTATCTACCTGATTTTGTTCAACATGCATACGGATAGAAACGACTTCATCTTCTACTTCGACAGAATCGCCAACTTATTGGTGGAGTTGGCCATTGAGCAGCTTCTGGCGTACGAGGAGATCGAAGTCGAATGCCACAAGGGGTATAAGTACAAGGGGTTGAGACAGAGCGAGGACATAATCGCCGTGAGCATCATCAGATCTGGCGACTGCTTCATGACGTCAATCAAGCAGACTTTCCCATCGATCCCGATTGGGAAGCTCTTGATCCAGAGCGACTCACTCACGGGAGAGCCGCAATTGCATACTGAGTCGTTGCCCAAGGCCAAGCTGAGCGACAAATTCTTCTTATTTGATGCGCAGATTATCAGCGGAGCAGCTGCCATCATGGCAATTCAGGTTTTGATCGACCACACCGTTGCCCAGGAGAACATTGTACTTGTTTGTTCCTTGCTGACGGAGATCGGAGTGAGACGAATCTTGAACGTGTTTCCCCAGGTCACCATTGTGGTAGGTCAGCTCAGCAGAATGGGAGACATCGACGGCGGAAACGACAATGAACTGGCGATAGAAACCACCCCTGAAGAACCTCAAGCCACCGAGGGATTCCCAGAGGAACCCAAATTCCGTGATACAGACTGGCCCTTCCGCACCAGGTTCATCGACTCATTGTATTTCGGCACAGCATAGATAGCATCCACGGCATTACGTATCTTCCGCCGTAGTACCAGTTCCCACCGTCCGGGGCATCAGAAACTTGATAGCCACGGAATTTCTCCTATGGTGGTTCTTGAAATTGAAGCTTCGAGGCGCTGCCAGCAGATCTAGAAGTCGTTGCAGCGCTTCTTCGCTGAAAGTGTTGAGGTCACAGATGGAAAATCGCCGTGGGGGAGTATACGAGTCCGCATTGGGCACGGAGGTGAAGGAAGTTGATTTCTTTAATGGGGGCCGGGGATTTTCCACCAAAAATGCACACAAGGGTTTGTTAGGAGGCGAGTCTGGCGACTCCGAAGTGTCAGCGTCTTCCACCGCTAGAGAGAAGCGTCTTTCTGTCATGAGGTAGTTTCCAAAAAGAATATGAATAACGGTCAGGTTGATTTCTGTAAAGAACGTTTAGAAGTAACACAAACAGCAAATCCGGGGCTAGCTACAATCTGAAAATCTAGGGTGATGGGGATCACGTTACTGATGCCTGTTTGCTCGTGTACAATGCAGATGAGGAGAGGAAGGCAGGGCAACCACAAGGGGCCGGGCGTCGAGACCCAGGGGCAGGACAAGGCCAGGGGAGTTTTTCTGGGTTGATTCGGAAAAATTCGAATTTTTTTTTTGGTAAAAACCTTCGAACTTCTTTTGCCAAATCCCCCTGGGCAATTGCCGCCTGGCAGCCTCGACGGTTGTTGCTCAATTTGCTTATCTCGTTACCCCAGAATGCTCGTTTTTCGCTATCTCGCACCACATTCTAAGCCTGGGCCGAACACGAGACTGCAAATGGCTACCACGCGGGGACTCAAGGGGCAAGCCCAAGAAGTCACGAAAATCACGAGTTTGACAGGGAGCCAAATCACGGTTTCTGGAAGCCCTGACCGGAAAAAATCAAAAATTTTAGCATCGAGGCCGGAGGGCTCTGGGTCCTGAGGTTGTCTGGTGTACGGGTTTTTCGTCACCACTGGCTGGCCCACTCCCAAGTCTTGGCCCAAAGTCAAAATGTCCCGGAGAATGAGAATAGGCTGCAAAACTCGAGGAACATCAACCCACTCGCGAGGCTGGCTTTCCAGTATATATGGGCTCGTTCTCGCAGTGCACCTCCGGTGGACCCTGAACGCCCCACAAAGAGTGGCAGCCCAAATTCCTTAAAAACAAAATGATAAGAATAAAAATAAGCTAAATCTAAATTCACCAGAATGCAAATTCCTCGAGGCCAAAAAACAATTCCTTCTTTGGGGCTCTGTGTGCACGGCCGGGAGCCGACTGGGACCGGGACGCCGGTCGATTCCGCATCTGTACTTCCGTTTTGCAGCCAACCCCACAGCACCTTATCAGCACAACGGCGACTCCGGTGCCACGAAAACGGCACCAAACAGGCAAAAAGTACCAAACTTTGTCTTTTTCCCTGTACTTAGCCTTCAAACTCTCCCAAAACGCTGCTTTCCGTCCCGCCCCCCGCTTGGTTCCCGTTGGAGGGTTCTCCAGTCCTGCACGCGCCCAGAGAAGATTTGACAATTAGCGCTGCTACTCTCCGCTGGAAAAAGATCACACGCCAGGCCGGTGACTCCATTCCGAGATTTAGCCGCTTTTGTCGATATTTCAAAGAACCTTCCGCATCGACATAAATACCCCCGGTTCCCCTGTCACCATGAGTCAATCTGTATTATCTCGTTTCAAAATGGCCCCGCTGCTTATCTCTCGCAGGTGCTCTCTGACCTTCGTGCCAGCTCCACCCTTCACCATCAAGGACTTGAACGAGTCCACGCTAGAGGCGAAGTACGCCGTGCGAGGCAAGATCCCGATCCGTGCTGACGAGCTCAGGCTGGAAATCGACTCAAATCCTTCTCACGGCCTTCCCTACGACCGCATTATCAGCGCTAATATTGGCAACCCACAGCAGTTGGACCAGAAGCCCTTGTCCTGGTACAGACAGGTGTTGTCGTTGCTCCAGTACCCCAACATAATCAGCAAGATCGAGAAACTCGAGCCCTCGGTTCGTGACCAATTGTTCCCGCCAGACACCATTGCTCGTGCCCGCAAGCTTCTCAAGTCCACTGGCTCGGTGGGTGCTTACTCGCACTCGCAAGGTGACATTGGCATCCGCCGCTCTGTGGCCAACTTCATCGAGAGAAGAGATGGCTTCCCCTCGGACGCTAACGACATTTTCTTGACCGGAGGCGCTTCTGCCGCCGTCTCGTACTTGATCCAGGTGTTGTCGTCTGACGAGAAAGCAGGCTTCTTGATCCCCATCCCACAGTACCCATTGTACACAGCATCGATTGCTTTGAACAACGCGGTCCCCATTGGCTACTTCTTGAACGAGGAGAAGGAGTGGGCCACCGACCCAGACCAGATCCGTGACTTGATTGCGGAGAACAAGGAGAAGGGCATTGCCATCAAGGCCTTGGTGGTGATCAACCCAGGCAACCCTACAGGCGCCATTTTAAAGGAAAGCGACATTGCTGAGCTTATAAATATCGCTGCTGAGCACGGCATGGTCATCATCGCCGACGAAGTCTACCAGGAGAACGTTTTCCACGGCGAGTTCGTCTCTGTCAAGAAGGTTTTGGCCAAATTGCTCCAGAAAGACTACAGCCTATACAAAAATGTCCAGCTTGCATCCCTCCACTCCACCTCCAAGGGTGTCAGCGGAGAGTGTGGCCAGCGTGGTGGCTACATGGAGTTGGTGGGCTTCACACGTGAGGTCCGTGACATTATTTTCAAATTGGCCTCTATCAACCTCTGTTCGGTCGTTTCCGGCCAGGCGCTCGTGGAGCTTATGATCAACCCTCCTAAACAGGGTGACCCATCTTACGAATTGTACCACCACGAGACGCTGAGCATACACAAGGACCTTGAGAAGAGAGCGCTGCTGTTGTACCAGGCGTTCGTGAAAATGACCGATGTGAGCTGTCAAAAACCTCAGGGTGCCATGTACCTCTTCCCCAGATTGAATTTCTCCAAGGAGGAGTACCCTTCGTTGTACAAGAAGGCTGACGAAATGAACTTGACTATAGACGAACTCTACTGCACGGAGTTGCTCGAGAAGACGGGTATCTGCTGTGTCCCTGGTAACGGTTTTGGCCAGGTCCCAGGCACGGCGCACTTGAGAACAACCTTCTTGCCTCCAGGAACCGAGTGGATTAGTAGCTGGGCTGCCTTCCACGAAAAGTTCGTCAAGCACTTCAAGAACCAATAGAGGTGACGGTATATATCTATTCATTATTTCTCATCAGCGACCTTCTCTTCCGCCACTTTCTCTTTCTCTATTTTCTGGTCTTCGGCAGTCTCGAAGGTACCGAAATTGTAGGCTATGGATATGGAGATCCAGGCTGGTAGCCATCCCAAGGCCACAACAAACCATGTCCAACATTGCAACTCGTCCCACAGGGACAATAAACGGTAGACTAAGGCAAACGTGCCCTCTGCTCCATTCTCACTCTGGAAGTATCCCAATATCAACAATGCAGTTGCAGGTGAGCAAAGAAATATTAATGCTGTGATTCTGTTGTGGGTCTGGGAGCTGTCACAACCTGCCTTGATCAGCTCACTCATTAATGGCTGAATGAATGTCAAGGGCAAGGTGCACAAGCCAATTGTGAATGCCAAAGCGAAATGCACGATGAGAAGCGTAGTGATCAACATAGCAATGAAGTAGAGACTGAACGAGATCAATGCGTACGTTGTGACCTTGCTGAGTCTCAATGGAATGAGAGCTCTTCCCACCTTTCTCGTTGACAAGACAATGGTCAAAATAGATGCAAGGATGAGAATGGCTCCAGATCGAGAGACTGGATCAGAAGTGTTGATCACGAGTTGTGGAAGTGCAAAGGCAAGTCCCAAACAGACAAGCTCCACCGCAGTGAAGATTCCCAAGAGATTGCCCATACCCATCAAGTACTCCCTTCCTGTAACGCCATTGGCCAAGCAGCACAAAGAGCTAAGAGCAAAGGCAACAGCCAAAAGGACGGCAGATGGCAAGTAGGTGCCAATTGAAACGAAATGGGTAGGCGATAACAAAAGATAGAAAAAGAATGACTGGTGGAACTTCTCGAGCAAGTTATTCACAGCTCTGAATGTAGAGTCCACAATACGTCCAAACTGGGTAATATCGGGGCCGCCTGTTCCCACCGCTCTAATTGTTACGGCTTGAATTTGCCAGCCTGAGAAGGCCTCGCACCCCAAAGATGACTTATGCAACCCAGCCAAGGCCAAGTTGATGATCCCTTTGGCCAAGGTTCTCACACGCGATACGTAGTCTCTTCTTGTGAGCTCTTCACCTGAAGTGCCCTGGATGCTAACATGCATATTTTCATTGCGTGCAATTGTGGTGATTGTGTTGATCAAATCGAGGTTTGGAAGCTGTCCGTTGAGGCCCTCGTAGAATAATTGCATATGGTCGAAATTATCGCTATCCTGGGCATACTCCATGACGATGGCTGCCTCAATGGAGCCTGCCGTGAGGTCTAACGATGTGTGATACGCTTCCACCCACGAACGCAAAGAAGCATGGCCATCCTTTGGAAACACAAATATTATATTCTTGGACCAAATTGACATTCTGTTGAAGTAACGCGCCAAAGCTGGTGCTAGTGCCATTCCGCCTATGTTTGTCTCCTCTGTTGAGGTGAAATATGGCACAGCAAGCACAACCGCCTCGGTGTTGTCACCACGTGTGGCACGCATCACTCCATATAGGGTGGAGCTGTTCGTCTTTGGATCATTGTAATGTGTCATTTTGAGACCAAGATCTGTCAACCATGATTCGAGAGCTGGATTGCTTTCAGCAGCCTGCTCATAGTCCCATTCTTTTGTATCAAGCCTGTAGCCGCGAACAATATTCCACTCACTCTCACGGAAGTACGAAGTGACCTGGCCAGGCATCAACGCATTCTCTGAGATATACGTGTTTCTGAACTGGCCATTCTGGGGAAGCACGAGAAGCCACGCAACACTGGCTAGAGCAAAGCAGAAGGATATTATAGGTAAAACCTTGACCACTTTTGGGATTATACCCAGTTTGTGGACCCTTCGAAGGACGGACTCTGCTAATGCCATCGATAGCTCTGGAGTCTACATTTCACTTATTAGCTATGTATGTAGTTGTACGTGGTGCACGGGTCTACGAATATGTACCTTGGTAATGTAGCTGCAAGGGTCCAATGGGCAAGGTAAGTGGGTTGAGTGATTATTTGAGTATTCTAGTAGAACTTCTATAACGTAAGTTTCATGATTTCAAATTGTGGATGATTCCGATACATTTTGATGAAAAGTGGTTTAATCTTCAGATTCTCATAAACGCGCGTGGAAGTAAATCGCAGGTAAACATTAATGTTAACTATTATACCATCCCCCCATCTTCAAGACTCAGATGACATCAACACTACGATATTACAAAGAGCTATACAAAAACATCAATAGGTTACCATTGGACCAAAAAAGCTTAGAATTAGCCAAAAAGAAGATCAAAAAAACCTTCAGAGATGGAAAGCAGCTCCCAAATTGTCCCATCGACGATCCTAAGAGATGGCGTAAAGCTATTGACATAACTAGCTCGCTTTTACAAGGTGACTACAAAGAACTTCCAAACGTTCTAGATTTAATATACAAGGACAGTACACCGCAAGGGCCATGGATTCATCAGTTTTTGGAAACGAAATATAGCGCTTTCAAAGATGTATGGCCCCAAGTTCACCTTCTACATGAATTTGGCAAAGAGAAACATATAAATTCATACAATCAGGAACTTTCAAAGCAGACTGTGGGTGAGTTCTCGCTCATGAAAGAAATGAACCTCAAACTTCAGCCAGATGAGATTCCTTTGCAGCCATTGAGAAAGGCCGAAGCGGGTTCGTCATTGAACGATCTTATATCCAAAATGAAGGCATTTCACACGTTTGTGTCTCGTCATTCCGATACTTTGCTAAGTGGTAGGCCGAAGCCTTTTGAAATCATATACGAGCCAACTCGGTTTGGTCTTCCTAAAAGTGTTGCTGCCAGGGAACGAGATATCAAGTTCAAAGTCAACTACATGAAAGAGATACTTAAGCAAGTACAACCTATACCAAAAGACCTTGCTCAGCATCTTTGCAAGGTTGCCACTAGCACGTCTAGTGAACTGGACATTGTTTTGAATTCCAATTTTTTTCGATACATGTCTAGAACTCACGCCTCCAGAAATGACGTTTCGCCATTCGAAAGAAAGTATCTTCGCCAGAAGCAGCTTGTTCCAAACGAGCGTAATATCAGATTTTGCATTAAAGATTGGGCTGCTAAGCAGGTCTACGAGGATGAAAATGGCACCCTCAAATTAAACTCTATAAAGTACGCATAGCCATTCCATCAAATCTTGAAGATGATGTAGCTTCTTTTCGTTTTGTCGAAAATGCACCCACTGACTGCATTCGAAAAGGGATCCTTCGTAATTCTCATGATCGCCGGATCTGTAAGGGAATGAGTAAGCGTCACAGCCTTCACCTGATCTTCACCCATATTGCCGTACTCTGTTTTGGATCCCGGTTCAGGGACATCAAAGAGGGCAAGTTCTGAAGTGCCATCAAGGCCTTTCAATAAAGCAACAACACGCATGTCGTTTGTTAGTCTAAAAGCCAAGATTGAGAGGGGAAACAGCATAAACGAGGAGAGTGTCTTACCGTCGTTGGCTATGAAGGAAAACGTAATCTTGCTCTCACTTGCCTTGACAACTAGTATTTTCTCACCAGTTTGAATCATATCACTTTCGCCATCTTCAACGGTTTCCGCAACTGAGCCCATCAGATCAAATTTTGCTTTACCAGCAAGGTATTTCTGGATCCCATCCAAAAGTCGTTCGTTGATTTCACTCTTGAGAGTGATTAGCGCAGTGACTATGGAGTCGTCGCCTTCTTTCTGATTGCTGATGGCTTCGTAACTCGAGGTGTCAACTTTCAAATATGAGACAAATATTGGCGTCATCATGTGTTTGTCAGCGTAATTCATAGCTTTTGACGTGCTCACTTCAATGTCAGGGTGTGCTTTGATGAACAGCTCCCAGTCGCTCTCACCTTTGGATAGACGCTCGACGATCTCCACTTTCACGAAGCGACAGAATATGTTGAATGACTCCTGCTCCTTGTTCATTTCGACGATGAACTTGTAGACTTTAATCAACAAAGCCTTGCTCAACTCCACTGCATTCTCGATGGTCGATACATTCATTCCGATAGGGTCCTCGTATATATTTTGAGCAGCGAGGCATACCCCTCGGAGGTCACTTAGTAGGATAATGAGCTTTTCTATGGCCAAGATGATCTGAGCATAGGCCGTTTTTCTTGTACCATCGAACAACTCATTGCCCATTTTGGATAGCTTCATGAGGCCTCGTTCGCCAAACTGGTTAAGCCAGTAGTCCTTCAAGTTTGGTGGTATAAAGCCTGTCATCATGATCTCCATGACGGTTTCGACAAGTTCGTCCTCAGTGACTTCGACTTCTTCGTTCTCATTGTTGTTCTCATCCGTCTTGTGACCTTCAGCGATGGCATCCTTCAAATTGCCAAGGTGTCTATCAAAGAAGGAGAGAAATTGGCTTGCTTCATGCTGCATGTTGGAGACCTGGTCCGTGATGTGGTTGAGCATGGAGATGATGAGTGAGGACCATTTGAGGATGTCCAAAACGTAGGACTTTTGTCGAGGAGTTGGAATGTCAAGCACCATTTTGTACACGGCAAGCCGGTCCAGAGACTCCTCTGCCAAGAAGTATTGTGTGAAGAAGTCCTGCCTCACCTCATGCTTGATATATTTACAGTTTTCAGGTAGCTCAATACCAGGTATGGCGAACAAGTTGTTGAAAGTTGCGGAGAGAAGCGAGTTAGCATTTACCACTAGTAGATAATCGAGTGAGGAGTCGTCCTCGTTGGTGTTCGTGGCAGAAACAGACATGGACTGGGCCTTGGGAGGTGTATCGTGAAGGGAGATGATGCCTCCTGCTCGTTCGGTATCGTAGAAGTTCACCTCATGACTGAGCTTCGGTAGATCCTTGAGTATATCCTGTTTGAACATGTTTATGTAGCGCATTGCCTCGTCAGAACCAATGGAGATGTTCATGCTCACGCTGGACCAGCTGATCAAGGTGATGGGTAGGGACGAGTTGGTTGCAAACTTATTGACGAGAACACCAGAATTGGTTTCGTAGATGTTGATGTAGTTGTCAGTGCCGGATACAGCAAAGAATCGGCCGCTCAGGTTCCATTGGAGGTCTAGGACCTGGGCTTTGTTGTTTATGGAGTAGACTCTTTCGCCATTGTACCTGAACATCCAAATGGAGGTTTTATTCATGGAGATCGCAAGAAGATCCATTTTCGGACAGCAGCTGAGGACATTGCCATCGGGAAGGCCTAGGATTTTGCCACTATGTAGCAATTGGATCGTGGACATGGGTGTATTTGATCTCGTCTCCAGTGTGGAGTGCGATGCGAAATATATCGATGCTACCACTTAAGAATCCTAGTAGATAGTACACATTAATTACACACATATATACACAAACCATTTATCTCTAAAGCGTCGAACCCAAAAGCGACTTAACCTGAAGAGCGAAGTGAAACGATGGAAAGTAGACCCAAGTATATAGTCAAGTCGTAAAAGAACAAATCATGAATCATAAAAGCGAAAGGGCAGCCTCACCTGCGGGCACCCACACGCAACGAAAAGTTGCGTTTCACCGGGCCCCACTCCTCAGCAGGAGCCTTGCCGCCGGGAAGATGGTCCGCAGAGGCAGCGTGGCTGGCCTTGAACAAGGGAAACTCGTTGTCCAAGGGTGTCTTTGGAGAGGGCGAGGGTGAAGGCACCAAAAGATCCTCTCTGGACTTCTGGCTGGTGTTGATGGAGGAAGAGGACTTGAACAACTCTATCAAGCTTCTTCTCTTGCTGTTGTTGGACTTCTTCTGCGCGAGAGGCGGCCTCTTGGAGGACTGGGGTATTTGGGGGAAAGCAGCCAAGGGTGGTGCAGAGGTGGCAGAGTCGTCAGCGGGAGGCGTGAGAATGGCGTCCTTGACGAGAGAGGCCTTCAGGTTCTTTTTGCTGTTCACCTGCTCCACATCGGTGTAGATGGGAGCGCCATGGCTGGCAGAGTGGCGGAGATTGTCGGAGGAAGCGACTTTTTCAGACGAGTGGTGTTTCGAGCCAAACGTGAGGGAGAAGCGCTTCGAGCGATTGGCGGGCACGCTGTAGCTGTCAAAGAGACCGGTAAATTTCTGGGAAATCGACGATTTTCTCTTGGGGGCCAGGTCTGATGTGCCGTGGCGCTGTGTATAGCTGCTTTCCGAGTAGACTGTGGCAGGAGATACCGCATGGCCCTCCGACGACGAAACAGACATCGAGTCGCAGTCCAACTCCTCAAGACCGCCCAAAATGGAAATGTACGTCTGGTACTTCAGTAGAAGCGGGTCGTAGTGAAGGACCAAGAACGTGAGCAAGCCCTGGAGCAGGTGCAAGTCGTTCACGTTGGTGGTGTTGAAGATGTAGGGCTGGAAGATGATGGACGAGTTGTCCACAGACATGCTGGTCACGTTCTCATGTGCCGAAAGCTGCTTGAGCTTGTAGAGCAAGTACATGAAGAAGTTGTTCTTGGCGGTGACGTTCTTGGTCACTAAGAGATGAGCCACAGAGTCTAGAAGACCTTCCGGGTCACGAATGTCAAACAGCAGAGGCCCAGACTCAGGCACTGACGTCAACAGCAGCAGGCCAAACAGCGTGTTGGCGCTGGTGTACGAGTCAATGCTGGCCTCGGAGCCGTTTCTGCGGTGGGAGACAAACAGGCGACGGAGAAGCGTGAGCAGCAGTTGGGAGAAAAGCCCGTGCATCGTGTCCAAGTAGCCAGAAAGGTACTTTTTGATGATGCCACACACGTCGTGGACGTTGGGCTTGGGGTCCTCGGTGAGCCACGATTTGTAGTTGGGGTAGTCGCTCGAGACAGCCTTCATTCTTCTGACAGAGCCGCTGACTCTGAAAATGCCCTTGGTGAGACCGTGGGTCAAGACAAATTCAAAACAGTCGTCGATAATGGCGGGAACACTCACCTGGAGCCTGTCGATTTCCACCACCAGGTAGGGCATTGTGGGTGGGATGGACATGGCCAAAGGCTCAGGCTTCGAGGCGGTTAGGAGGCGTGATCAAGCGATGGAATGGAGATTTTAGGAATCTCGAGAATGGTTTTAAAAAAAATTTGATTCTTTGGTAGTTTCAGCTCAAGCTAAAAGCAGCGAACACGTCAAAAAAAAAAAGCGTTGCAGGTGGTTTATGCTGGAGCTTTTATTGCACTTTTGTTTCTGCTTGAGGCAGCGATTCCAGGCAGCGAGGTGCGCAAAATGCGGAGAGGGCCAGAAATCTAGGTTTCCACAGGCTAAAATTGGCACAAAGTGCGACGCAAAAACCGGATCTAGAGCGAGCGGTAGGCAGGGAATGACTCTTGGACAAGCACTCTTACAGCGAGTGACGGCAACTCAAAAAAAAAAAAAAGTTTCCAGACGGCTGCAAAAACCAAAAAATAAAAACCCTTCTTAAAGCTGAACAAGCCCCAGGGTTTATATCCCGCCGCTGGAGTGGCAGAAAATCTTTTTTCTCCGACCGTTTGGGAAATATTCTCCATGTACCAGACAATTCTGACGCAGCGTGTCGCAGTGCACAGAGTCTCACAAAAAACTCCTATTGTGGCAGAGGCGAGCTGGGGCTGGACCAGTGGCAGTGTAGCGCATTTCGTCAAAAATAGACTCGTCGCCAACGTTAAAGGCAAAGCAAAGCAAAACAAAATGTTATTTTGAAATGAAATCAAAGTCAAGTCTCATTTTTTGGCATTTTTTGCCCTTTTCGTCCTGTTCTAGAACGCGAGCCCCAGGAGGGCTGATTCGCGTAGTGCCTCTGAAATTGGCATAATGTTCGATGGCTCGCTTCCGCGGCTATGGCTGCCAAGCAGCGTTTAAGAACGATTCGCTGGCGCCGTGCGCAGGAGAAGTTTTTTTTTTTGGCAGCCAGAAGGAAACCGAATGGCTTTTTGTGGTTTCGGTTTCGTTTAGATTTAGCTTTTGCCACCGATGTTCTCCCAGCATATTCGAATTCTATCAACATTTTCTTTATTTTATCTTCTTCTCGCCTGGACCAATTACGCCGCGACCCCTATGCTTCGGATTTGGCGCGAGCGTATTTACGTCCAAACCCTGGCACAGTCCGCCGGCTTAAACAGCTTGTGCAGTCAGACCGAAGGAGAAAGCGGCTAAAGATGAGGATTTTCCCTTTTGGGTTTTATTACGACGCTCTCGACGCAGATTTCGGTTTTCTGTCACTGCAAACAGTCGGGTCTTGTGTTTCACAAAGGTGGGATCTGGCCAGATTCTCGATTCGACGGACCAAGATCGTAGTTCTATTTTTGGCGAGGTAGTATGAAGGGTTCACCTCGAGAGTGGCTTTAGCTCCGAGACCAAAATAGAAATCCTAAGATGGAGGAATTCAGAATGTATGAAGAGCACAGTCAGTACTAAGACTAGTAGCACGAGGAGCCGAAAGAAACAGATACCCGAAAATCAGAATTCCAACGACTTACAATCAAAAGCTACACCGGTTTCTGAAGAAACTGTGGGCTTGAACTGGCCACAATATGGCACAATATGGGTAGTCTGAGGTGGGACGCCAGGCTGAGTCTACCAATGTCAAGCGATATGGCAGGTCCTCCGAAACCCCCCAAAACACCCTCAACCGGCCCCGGCCCAAAATACACCACTCTCCAATGATTCTCTTCAATTCTCAGCCTCGACTCCCCTTTCAATTTTTTAGCTCCCTGATTCCTCGCTCTCCTTTTCTTCGCTCCATCCACTTCAAACCCCTAACCATTTCGCAGCCATTACTTCGCCTACCTGTCGCTTACCCACTTCGCCCCAAAAAGCCCTGAACCTCCGTGTCAGCCTAAAACAAACTCCAAGCATATCCAAAACGACCCAGGCCTGGAACACCTCGCACGTGCCACCATGCCCTTTGTTCTTATCACCTTTGTTCTCGCATCTTATCGTGTTTTAGCATGAACGCCCATAACGATCAACGCGTTTACCCCAACCCCGGTCTAGAACTGCTCCGGCTCGTCAGGAAACCCAGTTCAAACTACAATGCCTTATTCCCCTTTCCTAAATTTCCCCCCGGCCCGATTGCTACTTTCAATGCCAACTCCACCTCCAAAACTAGCTCACGTGACCTCACTCACATCAAATTTTTCAATGGCTCTTCCAAAACTCAAACAGTGAAGCTGCCATGTTCGCCAGAAACCTCATGGCCCCCATGGGCCGCCCTTTGAACAGGCTCTTCTCTACCAATTTGCGCACATTCGCCCCTCCGGCCACCAAAAAGTCCAAGGACAAAAAGGAAGAGAACAGAGCCAATGCTCGCAGACTAATGAAGAGGCGAGCCGAACACAGAGAACCTCCGCAAAAACACCCTCTTTACATGGACGTTCCCACTGCCATGAGATACTTGCGTGCTGCTGAGGTCGGAAAGGCGCCTGAAAAGACCACCGTTAGCGCTCACATTTCACTTGTGCCAGCAAAATCGTCCACACCGCTTCAGGGCAAGATCTTCTTCCCTAGAATGATCAAAAACTCGAAAGCGCTTGTTTTTGCCAACAATCCAGAGACACAGGCCGCGCTCAAAGAACAGGCCAGCAGCATTGTCGTAGGAGGCTCTTCACTCGTTGCCCAGATCAAAGAGGGCAACTTTGACTTTTCCAACTTCAACCAGTGCTACGCCGAGCCCGAGATGCTCACCGAGCTCAGAGCCATTGCCAAGATTTTGGGCCCAAGAGGCTTGATGCCGCTGGAAAAAAGAGGCACTGTCTCGACTGATCTTGCCGAGCTAGTTAAGGAGAATTTCGGTGCACACTACTTCAAGTCTTCTGGCGAGGCCATGGCGATCCCCGTGGGCCGCTGTGACTTTAGCGACGAAGAAATCATCAAAAACTTGAAAGCGGCCTCGGACGCCCTCTACACCTGCCAGATCGGGAAGAAGGACCCTGTGATGATTGGCAGATGCCACCTCAGCACGACGCTTGGGCCTGCCATTGTCATTGACTTCAGAAACTAATGTTAGCATGTAAATAGAAAAGCATTAACGGGAGACATGGATTGTAGGTTGAAGAATTGCAACCGGTGGAGCCTGGCGCACTAGATGTAGGAAACCGCTAGAATGCTGCAACGGGTGAGGCACTGAAGCATCCCCAAAAAGGAAATTTTCGAAGTGGTTTGAAACCAGAAACCCAGATCCTGCTTTTTTGACTGCTCTCCCGGTGTTCCAAAATTCTTTTATCAAGAATCATATTTTTTTCCTCGTAGGTCTCCCCAAAATACGGGGAATCCCGAAAAGACGTTGCGTCTGCCAGCGCACAACCGCTTTTCTACTACATCCTTCCATGCAAGTACGCTATGTCGATCGCTCGCGCGTCAATATCTCCATATAAGCGACAAAACCGCCAAAATAACCGCCACACTATTCTGTCTTAGAATTCGACAAAGTGCCTTCGGGACAAAATAGCAAAAAATTTGAAAATCCTCACCCGGCGCACTTTTGGCTCGCCTATCCATCTCCACAAGTGACGTAATACAATAAGCTCTCTCCTGCACGGATGCTTGCAAGCCCTCAATATCTTCCAAACGCATCTCTCAGTCACTCCTCACTTCCAAGGACCTTCTCCATACTCGGGAACCTCGACAGAAAATCGAGATTCATCCCCTTTTCCACCACCACCGAACCCAAACTACTTTCCTTCTTCTTCCCAAGACCTGAAGTCTCGAAAATTTCCCACACTTTCTTCCCCAGCACTCCACAACAACTCCATATCGCTCAGTGATAAGCACCCTGCCTTCGTCCTACGCTCATGGCCCGACTCGTGATATGAAGCTGCCTTCCCGGAAATTCCAACCCAGCAACCCTTCTCCCTTGTCTGCTGGCGATATTCCTGCGGCTCACCAGCTGCTCTTACATCCTCCAGTATCAAATTTAGTGCCAACTAGTCCAACTACAGAAACTGCTCCGTCAAACTTGCTCGAAAAGCTACAAACGTTTCCTTTGTTCAATAATGCCCCGCTACTGTTCCACCACAAGGTGGCCTCAAAGCTCAAGCTCGTGCAATACACCCCACAAGAATACATCTTGAAAGAAGGCGACCCTGCCTTGTCCATGTACTGGATCCTCAAGGGCTCTGTAAGCGTGACATCCCCAGATGGCGACTCCGTCTATGCTGAGCTCAGTCCTGGAGCTTTTTTTGGAGAGATAGGTATCCTTTTTAACCGGCCAAGAACTGCTACTGTTGTGGCACGTTCCCGTGTACTCTTGGGAGTTCTCACGGCAGATGCCCTAAATTCCGTCTTGCGTTCGTATCCAACGATCGAGCGCCGCATTCGTGACGAAGCCCAGGAGCGACTATCCATGCAAGAAAAGAAAAATAAGGCTGATATTCCCATTCTTAAGCAGAGCAACTCGCCGGCACCAGAGTCTTGGAATGTGCCAGTGCTGTCACTCATGGACTCAAATGGTCTTAAATCTAACCCCCTGCCGCTCTCGCAGATCGTAACAGCCTCCAGGAGGGGCCTGACGTCGACACCTTTGGTCGCCTCAGATAACGTCGATCAAACTTTGTCCATCCAAGATTACATCAAATCGGTTCCTATATTCTCTAATCTTCCGCCCGATTTAACCCATCGTTTGGCACTTGGCGCTGACCCACTCAACTTCAAACCATACCAATTCATATTCCGCAAAGGCGATCTCGGATCGGACATATATTTCGTCGTGGACGGAGAGGTTGAAGTTATCGATCACTCGGCTAATAAGGACGGCGCAGAGACAACTTTGGCTCGTCTTAAAAAGGGCTCTTACTTTGGTGAAATGTCCTTCTTCGAGCTTGCGCAAAATGGAAAGACCGTCAGGCGAAGCGCTTCGATCAGGACCATTACATCTGTTGAGCTCATAGTGATACGATCACACGAATTAGAACGCATTTGCGACAAGCACCCCCACTTCGTTGACGAAATCAGAAAGACCGTTCTCGAAAGAAAATTAATGAATGAAAACCACACCTTGACGACCCAAACTGTTCTTCCGGTTGCTATACCAGAGAGAAGACGGAGCACTGCACTCGAAACTATTACTCTGAGATCGCTGCTGAGCTACTCAGTAACAAGCAGCAGCAGACAGCTTTTCTCACCGGAACCTTCTTTGTTCAATCCTCATTGGGGCGGATTCTCTGCCTTTGAGCTGTCTCACAATAAGCCATCAAGATCGGTGTCGCCCGCATCCTCAATCGATCAAGAGCTCACACCATCAAAGACGCCCTTGACGGTCTTCGGTGAAAGCACCGATGAGCCTAGTCGAAAGCGCAAATCGATGTGCAAGAGTGTGTCACCTCTGCAGCAATTGCCAGAAGGCCCATTAGACATAAATGTTCCTCTGCAGCGATCGTTTGACCAAGTTAATAGCTTTCCTTCGAGCCGACGGCCTTCGTTTCAGTACATGCCTCATAGCAAGCGAATAAAGCTCGCTAGCTTGGCTGGAAGGCGGAGATCGTCCGTCTTGGTAAGTCCTGGTTCCATCCCTGATAAGATCTTGCTAAAGGTCTTCGAATTCCTAGATTTACCAGAACTCATGAGACTACGGATGGTCAGCAGAAGGTGGAGACAATTGTTGTACGCGGCTCCTAATATTTTTCAACGGTTGGACTTGACTCCGTGGAATACAACAATAACTGACGATGCCCTTATTGCTATCACTGACTTTGTTGGGTCTCGACCCCAATACATCGACATTTCCAACTGCTTCCATATAACTGATGAGGGTTTCAGCTATATGGTGAACGAGATTGGAATGGCCGGGAACTTGAAGCTGATCAAAATGATGTCAGCATGGGAAGTTAGTGCAATGGCCATCATGGATTTGGCCTCACCTTCTGTGGGGAGCCAACTAGAGGAAATTGACCTTTCAAATTGTCGTAAGGTCAACGATGATGTTGTTGAGAGACTTATCGGGCTTTCAGACGAAACAAGACGGGATAATGGTATCACCAATTACATCCCGATTGGTTCCAGGAATATCAGAGTTCTTAGCCTCAGTTATTGCAAGGCTCTTACTGATGACATTATGCATCACATCGCCAACAATGCGAATGAGACTCTTGAGAGTTTGTCCTTGGCGCGTTGTACAACCATAACTGACGCGGGATTCCAATACTGGACGTATCGGACCTTCCCGAAGCTTAAGCATCTTTCGCTTAAGGACTGTACTTTCCTCACGGACAAGGCTATAATATCTGTGGCTAATGCAGCTCCTCAATTGGAATCCTTGAATCTTGGCTTCTGCTGTGCTCTCCTGGATACCGCAGTTGAAGTGCTATGTCTAGGGTGTCAAAACTTGCGCTCTTTAGACTTATCCTTCTGTGGCTCCGCAGTCAGTGATTCTTCCTTGGTCGCAATTTCTTTGCATTTGCGAAACCTTAAAAAGCTTATAGTGAAAGGGTGTATCAGAGTTACCAGAGCCGGTGTCGATGCTCTTCTCAGTGGCTTTTCACCCCTTACACACATAAACATTTCCCAATGTCGAAACGCCCATGTTTATCCTGGGAACATGCCTGCTCAGACACTCCAGGTCAATCCAACTACCAAATCCGCATTTATCACTGCTGGTCCTACTAAAGACATAATCGAGATTGTCATTTGACCAGACACAACGTGCAAATTTACCCCTCCAGGCGTCGGAGAATTCACTCATTACTAACTCTTATTCATTTCCTGTTTTATCTATGGTGTATGCGTTTAATGATGGTTTAATACTAAATACATTTCATGGTCTTATCGCTTTTTTCGGCCTTTGCTTTTGTCCTCGAACTCTATGTAAGAGCTTGGCACACCTCTGCTCTTCAAGTAGTCCATTATGGTTGAACCATGTGGACCCTGCACCATCACCTCAGTCAAGTTGGGGTTGTGAACACAAGGCCCGACAGAAGTCGAGCCCGAGCACTTGTTCTTGAGATCTTCAGCTAGTACTGAAGATTTGATATTGTAGACCTCGAAACCAACGACTGTGGTGACCTTCTTTCTGCCCAAAACGGTCAGTGTCAAGATCTTGATTTTGGGAGGTGTTCCCTTATGGATCATCTTAGGAGAAATGGTTGTCTCACCAGGCTTGAGCACAGCAAAGTGAGGTGAATGATTTGCTGTAAAAGCGGGTACAAGCTTATCGCGTGTGATCTTCTCTTCTTTTATGCTTGTGGCGGATCGAAGATGTTCATCGAGATTGACATATTTTGGGCTTTTTTTGTCGACCAAATTGGCGACAGTGATGTAATCATTGATGAATTGCTTTAGCTCGGCTTGGGTATGTAGCTTTTGATAGTCTTTGTCGATCTTGTTGTAGAGCATTCTAGATTTGTTTGTTGGCTTGTATAGTGAAATTACCGAAAGACCATTCGGACTCCCTTTGGAAGCTGACGATGCGTTGGCCTTGTTCAGTTCATTCGTTTTATGTGTAACGAAATTAGCAATCGTCTCTTGAGGAACCGTTATACTGACAATGCTAACGTCATCCCCTTTTCCTTTGAGTGTTAGGTAATTTGTCTTTTCCAAAGATTTCAAGAACTTTGCGCTTTTCTTCCAGGAGGTCTTTTTGATGTTACAGTACTTCGAGTCCATCTTTGGTAAATTTTTGAGGATATATTGTCCCATGAACTGAGAAGATGAGATGGGGAGTTCGAGTTTTGGATTGAGCTTCACCAGCTGGATGAATGCCCTGATGAAAAAGTTGTCAATATCCTCCACCAGAACTTCTTCCACTGCTTCCGATAGTTCGTCAACCAAATCGTTGTCGGTCTCGGACTGTGCCGAAGACTCGACGATTACATTGTCTCCTGATTTTGTCTCGGTATCCTCCTTCAAATCCTCAATTCCCTCGTTACCAACCTCCTCTTCCTCAACTTCATCATCATTTTCGGCATCGTCCTCCTCATCCTTGCCATATAATGCTCTTATTGTGGCATTGAGACTGTTGAAGGCAGTAGGCGAGTATGGCTCGACAGAAGTTGGACATTCGATCTCATTCTCTGCTAGCTTGCAGAGCTCATCCTCAATGACGTGAATGATAGTGACAGCAGTTCCTTGACGTCCCACCACGCTATCAAACTGTGTCAAATTGAGTGAACAATGGCCAATTGCCTTAACCACTGTTGGGGTACGGTAGCTAGCAATCCCCACTAAGGCACCACGTGTGGCTCTCGAATCGAAGGGTGGAATGCAGCCTGGAAGCATGAGGTTTGCATTGGACGAAAGCTTCTCTATAACATGGTCATTGGTGAGAATGGTAGGGAGGATGCCTCCAACTTTCCACAATGTGTAGATGGAAGGATAAACAGGAGAGTCTCTGGTCTTGAAATATCTCGGTACCTCGTCTGAATCGAAGTAGATTGTGCCTTTATGGCCTTGAATGCTCTGGTAGTTTGCCTGCTTGATGGTAGCTGGAAGGAGATTGATCTCGATATCCTTTGGCAACTCTTCTCGATTTATGCCATATTCTTTGCAGAGTGTAGTTAGAAGTGCTCTTCTTTCAGATGACTTGATATTTGACGAAGGCTTCGGTTGTGGGTGCTTTTTGAACATTTCAAAGAGATGAAATCGCAAACTTTTGGAATCTTGTAAAAATTGTCAGAAGTTTGCACTATGGTCGCGTTCTTGTATAAGCACCGTGGAATGAGTACTGGACTTGGTTTAAATGAAACACGCAAAAAGCTCGATTTTTTTTATATACCTAAAATGAATTTTTAAATTGCTGCTTATCTCGACTCAAAAGTCTTTTTTCCGTAGAAACTAAAATATTACCCGAGGTCCGTTGATACCCTAAAACAGTTTTCCAAATATCAAGTGGTAACTTCGCGCACTTAGTATTGGCAACATAATCACCATGATCAAAACGCACGAATCGGAGCCCACAAAATGGGCCCGAAGATCTGTGGTGTGGATGGTATTTGCATTTGTGCTGCTTTTAGGAGTGCCTATGTTTTTTTACACAACCTCCACCCACCGTGCAGCGCTACCTGTTGACGATTTGGTGCTCAAAAGCGACACCTTTCAAAGTGCTGTACAGATAAGGGTTCCCGTGTACTTGAAATCTGATAGATCGCTAGACATTCAGTCAATCCAAAGTGGAGTCGACGCGATTTTACAGTCAGAGTGGGATGTTAAGGATGTCTGGGGTATCCAATTGATACAAGCAGGGGAGTCTTCCCCAGATCCACTCAAAGACTACGTGGTGGATGTGGCTTTCGATGGTAAGGATAGTCCAGAAATCGTGTCAACATCGAAGGCTTCCAAGATTCACGTCACCTGTGAAGACTGCATCGTGAAGGAGCTATTCAAGTTGTTCGTGGGTCAATTTAGAAATGAGGTCAAGACGATATTGAATATTGTGAATAATATCGAGGAACGAAACAAACATCATGAAGTTGCCGTGCCACATTCATCGACGTACAATATCGTGTTCAATCTTTTTGTCGAGAACGGTGTTTCAGTCGATTGGGAGATAGAGCAAGCCGTTGCTGCCATCCAGCCTATATTTGATATCTTGAAGCATTATGCCAACTTCAAAGTCAGCTCTCAGATTCAATTTCACACCAAGCTTCACACCTCGCCTGTCTTCGACAACAAAACGAATCTGTACGTTGTGCCTTCCAAGGATTTGTCCACTTTCATCAATTACGGTGAGTGGAACTTGATCACCCACGACATCTATTCTACGATCAATTTCATTGTGTTCTTCCCAGCCAGCAACCTCAAGGGTCACCCCCTCTTGTTGGAACATTCAAACACTAATTCGTTCATTGTCCCTCAATGGGGAGGTCTCTACATCTTCAACACCCCCAAGCCTATCATTGAGGGCTTCACCTACACACTTCGTCAAGAACAGTGGACTCCGATTTTTGAAACGTTCGCCTCCCAGCTTCTTGAGCTCATCGGTGTGCCAAAGGAACCAAAAAGTTTATTGATGAGAATCGATTCATTTCATAGAATAATGGTGGTAAAGAACCTCAAGCATTCTCTTGAGAATCTCGCTTCCTTGATCACTTTATCGGATTCCTTGAGGGAAATCTCGATTCCCGAAGCCACCCGTTCCTACATGGAGAGTAGTTTGCTGTTATATGAAAAGGCATTGGAGGGTCTTCGAGCTGGAGATTTTGACATCGCGGTCGAGTACTCATCACAAGGCTTGACAGACTCAGATAAGGCATTTTTCGAGAAAGAGATGGTCCAACAAGCCTATTTTCCAAGTGAACACAAATTGGCAGTGTTCCTTCCGTTGCTCGGACCCCTTAGTGCAATTGTCCTATTTGGCGTGATTGGTGTGGTGAAGGAGCTGTCAAAGGAGAAAAAGGAGAAGGAGAAGGCATTGAAAGAAAAGAAAGAAACTTAAATAATATTAATCGGAATAGCATTCATGTGTACAGAAATTCTGAACCATTGATCAACAGACCCTTGGACTCAAGCCCATCGATGTATTCCTTCCATAATGGGTCATTCCTGAGACAGGCAGCATCGCCAACGATGATTAAACCGTATCTTGCTCTGGTCAACGCGACATTGAGACGTCTTTCGTCTTTCAAGAACCCCACCTTTTGCTCAGCATTTGATCTAACACATGACATTATCATGAAATCCTTCTCTCGTCCTTGAAATGCGTCAATCGAAGCAATCATAATATCTGAAACGGTGTGAATAGTGAGAGGTCTTGAATCACTATAGAAGTCATCCCTATCACTATTTTCGTGAACAACATCCTTGTCAGGATTGATGAGGTCATTCTTCACCAAGACGGACGATATCAAGTCTCGTTGTCCTCTATAAGGGGTGATGACACCGATGTCAGACTTTTTGATACCCTTGTCGAAAATAAGTGTCGTCAAAATCTTTTCGAGAAGCTCAATTTCACCTTCATTTGCGTAAGTCATGCCCATGTCACCACGGAATCGCGTACGAACCGTTTTCTCCGGTCTCTTACCCTCTGTATCCCAAAAAACGATGGGATTACTTGGAATGCCCGGCTTGGCACGGTCTTCGGCAGTTATACCATCCTTAAGTAGATTGTCATAAAACTTTCTTCTTGGAAACTCACTTATAGCTGGATGCATTCTATATTGGGTGTCAAGCATGTGAGGTGTCTTGTAGGTGCCGTTGCGAAGAATCCTTTCGAACAAAGATAAGGACAAGTTGGGGATATCTGAAAAGCTGCTGAGTTGCTTGTGGTCACCAACAAAAACAAACTTGTCCACTCCAGTCATGGAGAGAGGGATCAAAGTCGTTGGCTCAGAAGATTGAGTTGCTTCGTCCATGATCACAACTGGAATTTTGGGAAGCGCTTTGAGTTGCAAGCCGCCAGCGGTGACTGTCGTAGTCAAAATAACCTTGCTCAGTCTAATCACTGTGTTGGAGTAATCAATAATCGCAGACATGAGTTGCGAGTATGCGTTTTTACCAAGCTTTTCGTCCGGCCTTCTCAAGCTTCTCAAGCGATCTTGATGAACGGAGCTTAAACCGTCGTAAACTTTATGATGTAAGCAAATCGAAGCTAAGGGATGATCTCTATTGTACTCAATTTCTTTTTGAAGGGAAACGATTCGCAAAATGGATTTGCCATGCTTCTCGATAAGCTTTTCGGCGATGTTGTCGATGGCGATATTAGAGGCAGCCACGACCAAGATGGGAGAAGTGTTCATTTTCTCCAAGAGCTGCAAGATAATCTCATGGATAGTCGAGGTCTTACCTGTTCCAGGAGGGCCTTGCAACACAGTGATAGAATTGTTCAAGACCGACTGCAATCCAATTTTTTGCGATTCGTTGAAGGTATCCTTCGTCAACTGAATGTAGTTCTTGAACTTGAGTTGCTTCACTTCCTTGTTTCCCAAAACCAAGTCAATAAATTTGGGGTTCAGAAGATTCAGCATTGCATAAAATACTCTGCTCACAGGCACAGAGACTGGTAAGAGCTGAAGATGCTTGACGTCCATGGTAGTGGGCAAAGGCATTGTGTTCCAGGAGTACAACTCCACTGCCATTTCTGTGATTTGAGGACCCAGGTTCTTCGTTGGCCTTGGTTTTCCTCTTCCTTTCTTATACGACGGTTTCCCTGGACTAAACGTGTCTACCATGGCAATTCTCCCGTACCATGGTATTCTGCCATCCAAAACCAATATTACACTTTGATCTTGAGTGAAAGGCGAGGCTTTCACCGCTTGCATATTCTTCGTTAAAAAGCGATCGAGGAGCTCCGGTGTAAGCAAAACCTGCGCTTTGTACTGCTTATGCTTGAGGTTGTTTTCGGCATACCACTCCAAAGAGAATTCTTCATGCGATAGAATCATGGGATTTCTGGAATCAAGCTGAGCTTTCTCCTCGAGAAACAAATTATAACACATTTCGTTGAAGTAGGTTGTCAAGTCCGGAAAGCTAAGAGGAGGTTCAGACTCAGGGGTGTATTGAGAAATTCCCGGGGGAAGAACCAAGGGTTTTGACGGAGCAGGCTGTTTAATCTCAGGTGTACCTTCGTGGGTAGGAACGGGTTTCTCACTTTGCGTTTGCACCGGAGATTTTGACTTTGGAGTGCTCTTGGAACCTTTCTTTGCGGGTTTGGATTCTTGCGTGGAAGTTTCCGCTTTATTGCTATCCTTTATTTTGTTCTTGTTGACTTTTCTGTCTGTCTGGCCGGCCGAGTTGGTCTTTTGTTTTGAGATCTTGCGTTTGGTATTAGCCTCATCCACCGGGCCATTGCCATTGATATTAGGCAGATTGGAGTCATTCTCTGTTTCCTGTAGGGAGTGTGCCTTATGTGCTTTTTTGCTGGTGCCATTTTCTTTCTTAGACACTGCCTTTTGTGATTCCTTGCTGACAGGATGCTCCTGCTTGGAGGGTACTTGACCTTTTATATGAGGTGGCTTATTCTTGGCAGCTTTTTCTGATTTGGATTTTATATCCTCTTTCCCATTCTTAGCAGGCTTCAAGGGCTTCTTTTCGGCAACCTTGGACTTCCTGTCTGCTGATTCTTGGCTCTTCGGCTTCGGGTTTTTGGGAGTTGCAGTACGCGATGGCGGTTTAGGGGTAACAGAACGCGATTGCGTGGGAGTTGCACCAGATGAACCCACAGCTTTGACAGTCTTTCCCAGCTGGAATTGAGCCTTGGTAGCCATTTTGGCCTCGTAGTGTTTTCTCCTTTCCTCGGCATTCGGGTCAACCTTTTTCGGCCTTCTCTCTCTTCCACCTTTACGCCCTGTCTTCCTTGCCCGCTTTGTCAGTTTCAGGCCACTCTTTGGGACGTACTCTTTGATCCCTAGTAATGCGTAAAGAAATGAATCGTCGGTTTCGCAGACTAGAACATGTCTTCCTCGAAGATCCTTCTCATCAATGCATGATTTACAGAAGATATACTGTTGGTTGCCATCGTTAGACACATGAAGGCCTTTCTCCAGCAGACATAGGGTGCATTGTATATCTCTGAGCTTATAATACTGGGGCAATTTGGAAAAGAGCGAACCATTGGATAAGGAATATGTGGCCAGCACATCGCTAGCATTCAGCTTTTTTGAGCATTCCTCGCAAAGAAGGCTGATATCGGAAAGCCCATATCTTATCATTCTGATGAGATGGATGTTGGAATCTTCACACTCTTCACACCTGATGATTTCAACTAGCTCGTCGTAGATTGCAGTTTTGTGACGAGTCAGACTGAAGTGTTTTCCTATTTCCTCCAGGCCTTGGGCCTGGCAGGTTTGACAGGTGTAGGAAACCATGATGCTATCGAAAGTACTTCTGATTCAAGTCTAATGCATCGAATGTATGGTACAGGAAGCAGCTCAAGCGAAGCTTTGACACGGGGTCCTGTGCAGGTCAGACCTCTCGGCTGCAAATCAGCATCTAACAGATTGTAAGACGACTTTATTTTCTCTCGATTTCTGAAGGAACGAGTTTTATGGGTTGTCAAAGATGACATTAAGATTCTCAATTTTGACTGCATGCTCCTTTTTGAGAAAGCGGTCTTTATTTACTATGTGTGCTTTATGTGCTACGTTTGCTCTGCTTCAGAAGTGAACCGAGCAATTTGTACAAGTTATATGAGCCTGACACAAAACAACATTTTTTTTTTTTTTTTTTTTTTTAAGTCCAATTAGCGCAGCGCCTTTATGATGTAAGTTCGTTAGCCCTTCTAAGCCATATTGATAATCGATGTCTAAGAGACTGATATCGACCTTTCCTGGCAGAGGATCAGAAAAGACCTCCCCTCATGAAGGCACATTCTAAGCTTCCCACGCCACCTCATCTTTAAATGGCCAAATTTCACAGATTAAGTTCCATCTACGCTCAAAGTAGAGGTAGGCTGCAAAAGACGGCACAGAGTTCCATAAGCCTGGCTGCGAATAATGTCGCGTAAGAATACGGCTGTTTCGCTCGGGAATGTAGACGAGCCTTGACCATCCAAGATTCCAGATCAAGCAAAAACGGCTATTCTAGGCCTAGATCTAATTTTGAGCGCCAAAGCTTATTTCGGTGGCTAAGCTACATAAGTTGTTGAAGCGACTCATTTCAGAATAGCCACAATGCTGTCTCACCCTGAGGCCTAAATTTCCATAATGGTCCGCATTCCTCGTCAAAATGCCCCCAAAGGTGTTCTTAGTCCTAATCTAGAATCGTAGTATGCAGCTTTCTGTCAAACCCCCGGGGTTAAAAAACAGCAAGGCAGCTGGGTAAAATCGTGCGGAAACAGCTGTGAGATATTCTTTGTGAACTAAGGGGCATCGCTTATTTACGCTTCTTTCCTCATTATTTCCGCATATCGGTCCTGTTTCCTTGGGACATTACACTCCCTCTTCAGGAACGCGTCCTGTGTAGCGACGCGAACGAACCTTTCTCCATTTCTTGCATCTTAACTCAAGGTACCAAATTAGCTGAAGCAGGCTACCAAATTAAAAAATCACTTAAGCTTTAGTCCCGTTGACATGACACAAGCGCATTTTTCCGTGTCGTCCAGTGTCTACTCGCCGGTCGAAAGCGAACACCGCTTCACCACGTACGACCCGGTGATTGAGGAAGAAAACGAAGACAGCATTGACCAGGCGTCGGAGCTTTTTGGTTCAGACTACAACGAAACTGTATCGCAAGCGAGCTCCGTTCATTCACACGCGAGACAGGGTGATGCCATATTACCGGAGGTGTCTAGCCAGACCTTCAGATCGTACTATACCGCCACGAACGGAAGCGAGCCCAGCTTCTCGTCAATTAACAATTCTCTATTGAGGAAAGACTCGGGAGACGATGACAGTGCACAGGAAGGGTATTCCGAAGGGATCGATCCAGACGAGACCCCGAGACTAAACTCAGACACGCATGGAAACGATGCAATCTTTGACAAGACGCCTATCTTCAATGCAGATGGCATTTTCGAGAGCCAGACCTCCTCCGAACAAAAGGTCGCAAAAGCGGAAAGGCGCCAGCTGCAGCTACCCACAAAATTCAAGAGACTCTCGGTCACTTTGCTTCAAACGGGCACAAACGTGTCGCGTGAATCCCACCTTTTCCACAGCAACTTCAGCTCGAACGCACAGAAGGCACAAACACAGACTCAGCATCGCACGAGTCGGACGAGTTTGCTCTATAAAAAGATGCACGAGAAGAGCCCCATCTCTCCACCCTCAAACGCTGTAACTGATGAAAATACCTCCATTCTCAGTACCTCGTCAAACCTCTCAGGTGAGCCTAGAAGGAATGATACACTGGCCACTTCCCAAGATGATGTGCCTCCTAGAGGTGACTTGCTAGCTGAGGCTAAAGTAGCCAAGCCTGCTGGCGGACTCAACATTCTGTATGGTGAAAACGGCCATGACTCCGTGAACAACTCAGGTATGGACATTCTGTCTGACAGGATGGAGAACTCAAGGTGGTCCGTCGCTTCTAGCACGACTGATGACGAGGATATGTCGTCTCTATTTATACGTGCCTTACACTCATTCGACTCTACGCAATCCCAACTTGAATCAAAAAACTCGGTCTGCCTATCATTTGAAAAGAACGATATTGCCTTCGTCCACACGATCGATGATTCTGGATGGGGTGAAGTGATCTTGATCGAAACGCTAGAAAGAGGGTGGGTGCCCATGAATTACTTTGCCATGGCTATTACTCCTCAAGAAGCTCAAAATGACGAAATGAACGCGGACGAGATAAAATTCTCCCACTACATGTTCCCCTTACTTAATGCATGCGGAAAGTTCTTATCGAATCCGTTTTCCAGGGATGGTCCAAAGGGCAAGACATTCTCCAACAAGCATTTGAATGACATCAAAGACGGCGTGCGCTGCTTGCTAGATGAAACTGACTGTCTCTCAAGATCGAGTGAGATCATTGTGAAAAAACCCAACGTCCGCAAGGCGAGAAAGGCATTCATGTACGATTGGTGGGAACTCATGAAGCGAGCTGCGGCCTACAAGGGCACTACCGATTTCGAGGAGGTCGAGATTCTCACCTTGTTTGTTCTACTGGTCATAAGGAGAGGCGTTTACTTCTTTGACACCTGGCTAGTCGAAAGCAAGGACATAATACAGAAGGAGGCTCAAAGAAGGCTCAAAAAGGATATCAAGACTTACCCACTTCTTCCTCAACCACCATTGGCAAAACAAAGGGTTACTGAGATCAAGGGCATTTTGTATTCATACTTGTCCTTGATTATGGGTCGTCTTGATTTAATAGAGCACAACCCCCAGGGATGTGAGCTTCTTGAGAAGATCTCATGTCATATCTTGCTCCTTTTGAGTGAACTTCTTTTCATATCTAAAACTGGTCTTGAGTACACTTCAAGCAAATCCGCAGACCTTGATGCCTCGATGGACGCTTTCATGTCTTTCGGCGATCAGTTAGTGACATGTGTCAAGGTACTTATCAATAAGACTGTTGGAGAAGACCGACAATCTCGAGTTTTAAATAGCCCGAACAATCAGGCTCAAGACTATACATTTACAGAGGAAGGTCTCCGATTGAGGCAAGTGGCAGCCAAAACCATCAAGGCTATCAAAGCTAGCGTGCGCTCCATCAACGAGCTTTTTGCAAGTATTGGTGACTTTAAGTTGAGTCCTGAGAGATCGTATCCTGACTATCCAAAGATGAGAATTGATCCTAATGAGTTTATCCGTCAATGTTCGATGGGTATGGTTCAATCCCACGCTCTTCAAAACAAGGACTTACGAACTATGAAGCAAAAGAACGGTAAAAGTACTAATCGCTACTCCATGTTCAGGTCAGGCAAGGCTGGAGAGCTCGGGATTACTCCAAATGGTGTCAATCTGCTCCACAAGGTCATGCTTCAAGGCCCAGATGACACACCATTCAACTCATCCACCGCTGAATTCCAACCTTTTATTGCAGCAGGCTCTACCGAAAATAGCACCTTCTCCATGAAAGACGAACTTCTAGTTGACGCGAACGGAACCTTGCTTGGAGCTTCGTTCAAGGGATTGATTTTCACTCTTACCAACGAGGATTCTCCACCACAATATTTCTTCATATCTGGTTTCTTTATATGTTTGAGAAGTTTTGCAAGTGGCATAGACTTGCTCGAGGGGCTTATATCAAGATTCGAAGAGAGCAATAATGATGAGAAGGAAGTAAACAACACAGATGTGTTAGCAGAGGTCCGCCTCAAGAAGAGAAGGCGTCTCATTATTTCTATCTTCAAGATCTGGATGGAGTCTTTCTGGAACTACGAAACCGATTCTCCATTGATTTGCACACTTATCAACTTCTTCAACGAGGGCATTTATCCTCACTTACCTCTCGATGCGATGAAATTAATCGAGTTGGCAGCTAGACTTTCGATAAAAGATTCGAAAGGAAGGGACAATAAGCAGCTTGTGGAAAGACACATCACACTCAAGAAGTTCAACAGATCGGACTCCATCACTGACATCAGAGATCTCGAGGACGCGTCTCCATTCACAAACATGGAAGAGAATAATCTCTCTAGGATCAGCTCGAACAGCTCTATGGCCAGTTCATTGAAGTCCATGACCATGGGGCTTTCGTTGTCGGGTCCAAATCTCAACTCTGGCAGTCTCTTGACGCGGACTCAACAAATGACCGTGGAAACTACAGTGATGAAGTTTCGCCAGGTTCTTGGCGATGCCTGGTGCCCACTTCATTACATAGAAACCACAGCATTTGCTCCGATGCCAATACGATCTATGTTGCCTGTTTGGTTCAATCTTTGCGAAGAGAAGTGGGAATTGGATCTGTACAGACCCAACTTGATGGACTTCCAGGTCTTGGAACTTTCTAACCAGTTGACCTTGATCGAGTCTGAGATCTTCTGTGCTATCAAATCGAGTGAGCTCCTCAATGGAAACTTTACCGCCAAAAAAGCGCATCTCAAGCTTGCCAACAATGTTCGTCAGTCCTTATTGTTCACGAACTGCTTATCTGGCTATGTTCTCGAGTCTATCTTACAGCCGGGTCTCAATGACAAACAGCGTGTGAATCAGGTGAAGCAGTGGCTTAAGGTTGGTTTCAGCTGTTTCGAAATGCGTAACTTCAACTCGATGGTGGCTATCATCACTTCTTTGCAGTCACACTTAATCACGAGGGTGAAGCGTTTGTGGGATGAGCTTCCACCAAAGTACACCCATCTTTACGACTACCTTTGCAACATTGCTCATCCACAGAACAACTTCAGTGTTTACAGAGAGAAATTGAGATTCTTCTTGGAGAACAACGACTACAACTTCCCGGTTGTTCCATACTTCTCGTTGTTCCTTCAGGACTTGACCTTCGTTACTGACGGCAATCCAAACTACAGAAAGGCCAACACGTTCTTGAACCAAAAGCTCATCAACATCGATAAGCATCTTAAACTCACAAGAATCATTGCAGATATCGAGAGTTTGCAGGTGAGGTACGTGGAGGAGGATGGCTCGAGAAGAAGGTCTCGTTTCTCACTCAACCTTGGCAAGAACACTACGGCAGACCTCAAGATCGTCAGCAACCCTGCCTTGCAAGAATTGGTTTTGCTCGAATTTTTCAAGATCGGCCAGCTCAACAAGGGCGAGGAGGACCGTGCCTGGAAGTTGAGTTGCGAGCTCCAGCCAAGAGATACGCCTCGTTTGGGCTAGTTGGAAATGGTTGCAAAAAAGACGCTACCGAAAAAGACGTTTCATCACGTGACAGTTCACGATAGCGGGATGTACGGGTGTGACCACCATGTGTAATTGTATCCGCATGCGCTACGGCATTGAACCCTGTGACTCACTCTATCTAGACAGGTATCTAGCTTCCGCGCATTATAAGCAACACTACAGTGTTATCTATTGGCCGATATATGTAGGACCTTGGTGCATAGTGGGGTATACTAGTGAAAATTTTACACATTAGTGCAACACTTGATTTGAACATAAACAGTATAACTATATTTTCTAGTTTTCACTTATCATGCTAGCCGCTAGAAGCTCTCTCGGTGCCTCCAGGAGGCTAAACTTGAGAACCTTGGCTACATACTCGGAATATGAATCATCTTTTTCAGTTCCACAAGAGTACAAAGCTAGAACACCACCATATGCCAAGCTCATCTCCAACTTGAATGAAGTCAAGAAGTTGGTGAGAAACAAGCCCTTGACCTTGGCTGAGAAGATCTTATATTCTCACTTGGTGGACCCTCACGAGAGTCTAGCCCTCTGCAATGGAGACTTATCTAACATTCGTGGACAGCAGTATTTGAAGTTGCACCCAGACAGAGTTGCCATGCAAGACGCCTCGGCCCAGACTGCTTTATTGCAATTCATGACTACTGGAATGTCAAGCACGGCAGTTCCCGCCTCGATCCACTGTGACCACTTGATTGTGGGTAAGGATGGTGCAGACTCTGACTTGACCTCATCGATCGCAACAAACAAGGAGGTTTTCGACTTTTTGCAGAGTTGTGGAGAGAAATACGGAATCCAGTTCTGGGGCCCTGGCTCGGGTATCATTCATCAAATTGTTTTGGAGAATTTCTCCGTCCCAGGTTTGATGATGTTGGGTACCGATTCTCACACTCCCAACGCTGGTGGTTTGGGTGCAATTGCCATTGGTGTGGGAGGTGCTGATGCCGTTGACGGCTTGACAGGCACTCCCTGGGAATTGAAGGCCCCTAAGATTTTGGGTGTCAAGTTGACAGGCAAGATGAACGGCTGGACTTCCCCCAAGGATGTGATCACCCACCTTGCAGGCATTTTGACCGTCCGTGGAGGTACTGGCTACATCGTGGAGTATTTTGGAGATGGTGTGGAGACCTTGTCGTGCACAGGTATGGCCACGATCTGTAATATGGGGGCTGAGATCGGTGCCACCACCTCCACCTTCCCATACCAGGATGCCCACCGCCGCTACTTGGTCCAGACTAATAGAGGCCCAATCTCCCAGGCGGCAGATGTGGCTTTGCATAAATACAACTTCTTGAGGGCTGACGAGGGTGCTGAGTACGACAAGATCATTGAGATTGATTTGAATACTTTGGAGCCACACATTAACGGTCCTTTCACTCCAGACTTGTCTACTTCCATTTCTGATTTTGGCTCCACTGCCAAGACCAACGGATGGCCCGAGAAGGTCTCTGCTGGTTTGATCGGTTCTTGTACAAACTCCTCCTACCAGGACATGTCTCGTGCAGCCTCCATCATTCTCCAGGCTGAGAAGGCGGGCTTGAAGCCCAAGATTCCATTCTTCGTCACTCCAGGTTCCGAGCAAATCAGAGCAACTATCGAGAGAGATGGTTTGACTGACATCTTCGAGAGAAACGGCGCCATCGTGTTGGCCAACGCCTGTGGCCCTTGCATTGGTCAATGGGACAGATCCGATGTTCCAAAGACCTCTACTTCCGAAAACTCGATCTTCACATCATTCAACAGAAACTTCAGAGCAAGAAACGACGGTAACAGGAATACCATGAACTTCTTGACCTCGCCAGATATCGTTACTGCCATGATCTACTCCGGTGACATGAACTACAACCCTCTTACAGACGCTATTGAGAAGGAAGATGGCCTGCAGTTCAAGTTCGATCCACCTCAGGGTGTTGAGTTGCCCGGTGAGGGCTTCATCAAGGGTCGTGAAGAGTTCTACCCTGACCCTAACCCTCAGCCAAAGCCAGAAGTGCAAATCAACGTTTCTCCCGAATCCGACAGACTTCAGATTTTGGAGCCTTTCGAGCCCTGGTCTGGAAAGGAATTGTCCACCACTGTCTTGTTGAAGGTCGAGGGCAAGTGTACCACTGATCACATCTCGGCCGCTGGTTCTTGGTTAAAGTACAAGGGTCATCTCGAAAACATTTCCTACAACACCTTGATTGGTGCAGTCAACAAGGAGACAGGCGAAGTCAATACCGCATACGATCTTAATGGCGACTCTTACGGCATTCCAGAGTTGATGTTCAAGTGGAAGGAGGAGAAGCGTCCTTGGATTGTTGTTGCTGAACACAACTATGGTGAGGGTTCTGCCAGAGAGCACGCAGCCATGTCTCCAAGATTTACAGGCGGTGCCATCATTTTGGTTAAGTCCTTCGCTAGAATCCACGAGACCAACTTGAAGAAGCAGGGTATGTTGCCATTGACCTTCGCTGACGAAGCCGACTACGACAAGATCGGTGCTGGTGACCAGCTTACTACTGTTGACTTGGTCGACATGGTTGCTAAGGACGGTAACAACGGAGGAACGTTGAGAATGAAGGTCACCAAGAAAGACGGTCTGGGTGAGTTTGAGATCTTGTGTAAGCACACGATGTCCAAGGACCAAATCGACTTCTTCAAGGCAGGTTCTGCCATCAACCACATTGGTAACTTGAAGAGACAACAAGAGGCCGCCTCGGCTTAGGTTGTCAACCTTAATCGCACATTCATTTATAGCATCACAATCGGTCTACTGTATAACTAACATGAACAGGTTTATTTTCAAAAATGTAGTGAATGAAAGAGCACTCTATTTGGTAGAGACAATATGCTATGAAATGAAGTTGGTACAATTCGGGGCTTTGATCTAAGCGTCAATCAAATCGTGAGACTTGTCAGGGTTCTCCTCCTCCTCGTCATCGTCCAGGTCTCTTGCTCTATCGTAAAATTCGTTCAAGATCTTAGGGCTGATTCTGTTCAACATCTCCTTAGGGTAGATTCTCAACAAAGACCAAGCAAGATCCAAGGAGTCAAACACAGATCTGTTCTCGTAGGCACCCTGGGCAATGAAGTTCTTCTCGAATTTCTCCAAGAACTCCAAGGACAACTTATCTTCTGTAGACAAAGCCTCCTCACCAACAACGGACTTCATGGCTGCAGCATCTCTACCGATGGCGTACTTGGCGTACAACTGGTTGGAAACATCACCGTGGTCCTTTCTCGTCATACCCTCACCAATAGCAGACTTCATCAAACGAGACAAAGATGGCAAGACGTTGATAGGTGGGTAGATACCTCTGTTAGACAATTGACGGTCGACGAAGATCTGGCCCTCCGTAATATAGCCGGTCAAATCAGGAATAGGATGTGTGATGTCATCGTTAGGCATGGTCAAGATAGGAATCTGGGTGATAGAACCATTTCTGCCCTCGACTCTACCAGCTCTCTCGTAGATGGTAGACAAATCTGTGTACATGTAACCTGGGTAACCTCTTCTACCTGGCACCTCCTCTCTGGCGGCGGAGACTTCTCTCAAAGCGTCAGCGTAAGAAGACATATCAGTCAAGATTGTCAAGACGTGTCTCTCGGTCTGGTAGGCCAAGTACTCAGCAGTGGTCAAAGCCAATCTTGGTGTGATGATTCTTTCGATAGTAGGGTCGTTAGCCAAGTTCAAGAACAAGGAAGTTCTTTCCAAGGAGCCGTTCTCCTCGAAGTCCTGCTTGAAGAATCTGGACGTCTCCAAGTTGACACCCATGGCAGCGAACACGATGGAGAAATTCTCCTCGTGACCGTCATGAACGTCTTTAGTTGGTCTGACCAAGCCTGCTTGTCTACAAATCTGAGCAGCGATTTCGTTATGGGGCAAACCAGAGGCCGAGAAAATGGGGATCTTCTGACCTCTGGCAATGGAGTTCATGGTGTCAATAGCGGAGACACCGGTGGAGATCATCTCCTCAGGGTAGATACGAGCGTAAGGGTTGATTGGGGATCCGTTGATGTCCAAGTAATCCTCAGCGAAAATTCTAGGACCCTTGTCGATAGGACGTCCAGAACCGTCGAAAACACGACCCAACATATCTTCGGAAACAGCAATCTTCAAGTTCTCGCCAGTGAACTCAACTCTGGTCTTCTTGATATCAATACCTGAGGTACCCTCGAAAACCTGGACAATGGCCTTGGTGCCTCTGACTTCCAAAACCTGACCTGCTCTCACAGATCCATCTGGCAAAGTCAAGTTGACAATCTCGTTGTACGAAGGGAACTTGACATTGTCCAAAATCACCAAAGGACCGTTGACGCCCCCCACGGTGTTGTAGTTGATTCTGGGTTTGATTTTGAAGCCCTCGGTGACGGCCTTTTTGTTCAATTCATACAATTCCTTATCAGACAACATATTGAGAGAGTATCCGCAAAGATTGAGCGTGGAATTGTAGTTCTAGCTGAAGTTAAAGAGCGTTCAATCTCACTGAAGTGCCAGTTGATATCGCTTTTCGTCGATAATTAGACCAGCAATCATCATGCAGGAATTTACTGCGGCGTGCTCATCATTACTCGCCTTGTAGATAATGGTTGCAAATTCTCGTGAGGTTAGACATCCAGTGTCTTGCAATAAATTAATATAAACGGCTCACTACGTCCCAGTCGGTAAGTTGCGACTGCGTCGTCTTCATCATAGTCTTTGTGGCGCGCTTGACTGCTTCGTCTCCAGCGTCTCCGTTCTCTCGGCCCCTACCTTTTCCATTTGCAACTAGCTTGTGCACTAACTTCATCACTTCTTTTATGTTGAAAGGTTCGACGTCCGACTCTCCAAGTTGATCCCCTTCGTAAGAGGAGAAGTTTATGTCCTCGTTTGATGACTTGCCTGCGTCTTCCTCATTTTCCAGGACACCCTCACTAATTGCACCATACACCTGATTCTCCATAATAGTCGCTGGCATAGTAAATGACTTCGGCTTCTGGTTGCTTGATAAGTAGACGCTGTAAAATTCTTTTAGGCGCGACGAGCTACCCCGAGTGAATTTGCTCGAATCGGGAAGAGTAGGTGAGTCCGCATCAATCGAGGGATTGAAGGATATCCTGTCACTGCTGTAGAGCAGGCTCGCAACATACAAGGATTTTGTGTCGGTTTCGCTAACATTGTAGGAGCGTGCGGCCAATTTGTGCTCAAAATAATGATCCATGGTTGCGAGTCTTTCCAAAGTTATTCGTAGATCAAGACATTGCAGTGCGTCGGGGTGAGCTTTGTCCGATTCAGTTCGTAAATGCTCGTGAGTGCTCAAAAGAAGGTCTCTTGTTTTTTTTTTCTTCGGAGTCGTGACCTTGTCGACCGTCTGCCCTAGAAGCATGTCGAAATTGATCACAATCTTGACTATGATCAGCACAAACTTGAGATACTCCTTGAGTGTTAGCTTTGTGAACGGCTTGGTGAGTATTTTATGAGGCACAATTACCATTCTTTTGCCTTGAATAGCGCTTGTCTTGATCTTTTCTGTCAGCCCAATTCTATTGAGTGCTACACCATTGGGTTCGGGAGTAGCAGAGAACATCTCAGGGTAAAACTTCTCTGCACCGGGAGACTCGGACGATGCCAGACGTACAGAAGCTCTGCGTTGTAGGTTAGCTGTTTTGAAAGACAAGGGCACCTGTATTTTGTTGTCTTTCACTGTAATCTTGTCCATTGAAGGTCTGGTAGCTGGCTCCTTACTTGCGTCTCCATTAGGGACATCCGTATTGCCATCCGCATTTGCTGAGTCTATGGTCGAGTCGTAGGGGTCATCGACCAAGAAGTTTATCTTCTCCTGGACTTGATCGAAGAAACTGCTGTCTGGAAGTTGCGTCTTGAGGTAGTCTAGAAACGGTAGGCTAATTTGGGTGCCATCGCTCTCTAGCAATTGTACCATGAGTATTTGAAAGCGTATGAGGTTCTCGATGAATGTGTTGATGGCGATTAGCTTGTTGTTGTGCAGCAAGAACGACTCGAGTGGGATGATGGGCTGCCCATAAAAGTCGAGTTTAACGCGGGATCCCGTAAAACCGCTACGTTGTGATTTCCACGCATCGTACTTGGTGAAGGCAACCTGGCGGATGACTTTATAGTGGCTGTACTGGAATGCAGCGGCCTGTTTGGCGACCCGGGTCGCATCTTCAAGTCGTAGGCGAGCGATTCTGTCATTATACTGATTAAAGAGCTCTTGATGCAGGGTATGTAGTGACGTTTTAAGTTCATTTATCTTGTTTTGGCGGGCTTGAGTGTCTTCTTTGGCACGATTGACCTTCTCTTGAAGGAGAGCCACCCGTCTCAGAAGGAATTCCTTAGACCGATCGATGTCGTTTAGCTTGAGACGGGCATCGAGAATTGTGAGTTTTTGTAGTCGTAGAGCAAGTTCCTTGATGGTGTATCTCCTTCCAGCACCGTCTGTCTCCAGCTGGGTTGTGGCGTTCTCGTTAGTCTTACTGGTACGCTCGTCACTTTCCCTTTTTTGAGTTTTGAGCGGAACTTTGGATTGATATGTCTGGCACCTGGCAAAGACTTCATCAATCTCGTCTCGCATCCGGTTGTTGAGCTTCTCATTGGTCACCACCGAGCTCCGTATCACCTCTATCACCTCGTTAATACAGCGTTCACATATTAGATCCTCGGCAGCATTGGCACCCAACTTTCGGTCTGGATGCGGCTTGAGGGGCTTTTTGGACATGGCCAGAGGTCCCCATAGGTTATTTTGGAGTTTTATGTGAGCTTTCTGGATCCAATTTGTAGTTACTTGGTGTACTGATAGTGTATGTTATCGCGCATGATACTACATAATATGTCAGAGATGGCTGCAAATGTGTCCGAGCCATAAACTACTTTTTCCTGTACGACTTTCGAAGCTGGCGTCTCTCGACCAATTCTCTCACCATCAATGCTAAAGCTTCCTCCACTTCATTTTCTGCGTCCACTGCCACAAATCCACACTTCCACTCCTTGCTGATTTGTCTCCCTCGCTCGATAAGCTTGGGTGATGCTAGAGGCAGGTTGGCGTGGGTGCAAATGAGCCATATTGGCGGTGGACACAGCGGATGCGCTGGATCAGACGAGATTTCGAGCAAGTCTCGATTCACAGGCCGCATGAACGGCTGGTCGTTTTTGACTTCGTCCACAAGCAACCCTCGAAGCGCAGTCTTGAACGAAAACACGTCTGACTCCTTCCCCTGCTCCCACGACACCTTGTAGGTGTAGTACTCCTGCCAGGCCTCGTCTAGCGTTTGTTTCATGATTGGGAGTAATTCACAACTGTTTTCTTCGTTAGAGAGAGGTGCGGATCCGGCGGATTCGTCGTAGGAGGGCGGAAGATGAGATGGCACTGCGCTGTAGACGAAATAGTAGCCATCAACAGTGCCATTTAGCTCACTAGCGCCGCTGGCAACAATAAGCGGGTTTGTGCTGACGGGCTGGCGTGGCTCGTTTGCGAGATTGTGCAAAATGTCCTTTTCTAGCTTGATGTAAAGCGAGGCCTCGAGAAAGGGTACAACCTGTCTGGGGTTGAATGCTGGGGTGTCTATGAGTTCCATGAGGATTGGGGTTGTCGAAACGACGTTGTTTCGCGTGTATATAGAGTAAATGTCGTTGGATTGTTGAATTGCCACGCCGTTGCTCTGGGTAACGGGCATGGTGGGCTTTTTCGCTGTGTTTTGCACCAAGCTGTTGTGGACCACCGGACTGAGCACCACATTATCAGCAGCAAGCGCCAAATTTAAAGCGTTTTTCGGGGAGTAGGTGTCTAGCACCTGTCTGGAAAGAATTGACTGCGGAGAGTATATGAATAGAATGGGCTGGGTCTGTTGCAGCGGGTAGTATGTCTCACGGAAACTTCCCGTGGTGAGCTTGGAGATGAGGGAGGTTTTGCCCGAGCGGGCGCCGCCCAAAAAGGCAAGTCGAATCGGATCTTTGTCGTTGACCGGCTTGTCGACCTCGAGGGCCAGCCGCTTCATCAATGACTTCATGAGTGCCCTAGCTCTGGTGAAGTGGAGATCAAGTAGGCAATTGTATAGATAAGGTGCACGGATGTGCGCTAGCTACTGTAGGCTACGGCTACGATCGAGTAGTGAGGGCTGCATAGATTATTTGGCAGACGCTGCGAAATGGCTGCAAACTTCAATCAATTACTTTTGGTACTAGTAGGCTGGACAGGTTGCCACACCGAGTTTGGAGTCGCCCTGGCCAAAGTACAAGAACCACTGGCCTTTGAACTGCACAATACCTTCGGTGAAAACCACCTTGTCCACCTGGCCCGTCACCTCGTTCGCATCCTCAGGCACGATTATGGGCCTCTCCAAACGAGCTAACGGCCCATCCTTCAAGTTGTCATAGTCAATGAGCATCTGTGAAATAGTATAGGTGGCCTTGGGGAACGGCCCGCCGCCCACGGTCGAGGAATTGTAAAACAAAACGTAGTAGTTCTGGTGGGGGTTTCCAGTGTCCAACTTGATCGGAGCAGGCCCCGGCTCGATCAACCGGTCCTGCCAGTTGAACTTGCCCGTGGTGTACCGTGCAGTCAGATAGTCACTGCTGGTGATCTCCCAGTGAATCAAATCGGGGCTCGTGGCCAAGTAGAACCCAGACTCGCCCCAGATCATGTAGTACTTTCCGTCCTTGTGCTTGTCTACGAAAACAGCACCGCTTTTCAGCCAGGCACGACGAATAAACTGCGTCCCGTCTAGGGCATTGCAGACCTCCTCGAAGTTGTCGTTGCGGATGATCGGAACGTGCTTGTTCCAGTGGAAGAGGTCCATCAGGTCTGCCACACAGAGCCTGGCTCGAAACCCGTCGTACGCTGTGTATGTCATGATAAAGCGTTTCAGAACGGGATCACGGACTATTCTGGGATCCTCTACGCCTCCAGGCTTTTCCCAGTCTTCCGTAGGGTACAAAACAGGCTTATGGTACCGCTTGAAATTGTACCCATCCTCCAGCCACGCTATTCCCACACTCAGCGTGCGGGCCTTATTTTGAGCACGATATAGCAAGAACACCTTATCGTCTACAACTATGGCGGTAGCATTGTACACGTAGGCCTCCTCAAACTCGTTTTCGGGGTTTGGGGTCAAGATCGGGTTGTGCTTGTACCTGGTGAAGTGAGGACCAATGGGAAACGTCTTTGGAGCCCTGTAGTGTTTGTCATCCGAGGGAGTATCGGGCCCAATAACGGGATGTGACGGCATTGTTTACAGTTATTGTCGAAGAAACCTAAATGGTGACCTTTTTGACATCTGAAGTCTAATGTGAGCCACTATCTCCACTGCAGGACGAGTAGGCAGTGGGGACCAGCACCCAAAAAGTTGTGTGAGGAAAAAAGTGGGAAGCTGGTGAGACGGACCAAAAAAAAAGCCTTCAACCTACTATTTTTCTGGTATTCATTTCGGTTTCTGCTACCTTCCGAGGAACATAGCCCAATTCAACCGCACTTTTCCCCGGCCACCGCTTGTTTGCGCTTTTGTCCCTGACACCTGAATTTCATACTTCGTACTCCTTCCAGTCGCTAGTATCAGCTACGCCATTGGTGCAAACCAAAAACAAAACAAACTAAATTACCTGAATTCAGGTCAAACCAAAGGCCTGCCTACATCTACAAGGCCCAGCCTAGAATACCACAATGGGCCAGCTCTTGTCCCACCCGGTGGAGGAGAAGTCCATAGAGTTCCGGGAACACTCCTCCATCTCCTACTGCATTGGGTCAATGCAAGGCTATAGAATGACCATGGAAGACGCCCATTCCGTGAGAGTGTCGGACGATGAGAATCTCGCTGTGTTTGGCGTGTTTGACGGCCATGGCGGCAAGGAGATCGCCGAAATCTTGAAGGAGCAACTTGTGCCAACCATTTTCCGGTCATTTTCTGCATGTCTCAAGAAAGACAGAAACACTCCGTCTCTGGAGTATATACGGCTCCTCAAGGACTCTTTTTTTCGTGTGGATGCCCTGCTACCCGAGACGGAAGCGGCAAACTGCGGAAGCACGGCCATTATTGCTGCTGTGATCGCTAAAAGATACATCATAGTCGCCAACACGGGTGACCTGAGAGCCATTCTCTCGCTTAAGGGCGGGTGCCTGAAAAATCTTTCGTTTGACCATAAACCTTCTACCATGGGTGAGAGAGTCAGAATCGAGAACAGCGGGGGCTATGTGCTCAATGGAAGAGTCAACGAGGTGCTTGCCCTCTCCAGAGCGTTCGGGGACTTTAATTTCAAGTTGCCGTGGCTCTCGCTCAACCCGAAGGGTCACCACAATGCATACCTCGAGAAGAACCGAAAACTCATAAAGAACAACTTGGTGGCGCTTCCTCCAGAGCTATACCAGGTCAGTGTCGAGCCAGACGTGCTTGTTTATGACCTACAATGTCTCAGCGAACCCGAATTTATGGTTTTGGCGTGTGACGGTATCTGGGACTGCTACACCAACGACCAATTGATCCGCCTCATCCGCCTGAAATTGAAGGAAGGATGGAATCTACAACACATTGCAGAGTATGTGCTCAACGACTGCATCAGCATGGCCAATAACATTACGGGCATTGGCTTCGACAATATGACCCTTATGATCGTTGCTCTACATACAGACGGCACCCTTGAACTGTGGGGCCATCAGTATTAGCGAGCCTTATTGTTTTGCATGATACGAAATGGAATATCAAGAATCGAGGCATTGCTATATGTTTGGGTGCTGGTGTTTATAGACTATGTAGCTTACAGTGCTAAGGCCGAGGGCCTTGGTTGCGAAAGAATCAGGCCAGGATTGCGCACCAGCGAAGGAGATAACAGCGAAGACAAATACGAATTAAGAAGTTCGAAAATGAATATGTTTTGTAGTTTATTGATTGGAGAAAAAGATTGCTTTCTAGAATTTCTTATTTTTTTTCTTCAAGTATTATCGTCTTCATGTACTGGGGACCCTGGGGACCCGCGCTATAGATAGAGACCAAATTCAAACCATTTTTTGAGAACCACAAACCAAGCCCTTCTAGATATTCATTCATACCCACCTTTTGCATAGCATTGTCCTGCTCCCACAGCGTCAAATCGCTTAAACATACCCAAATCACATAGCAGGCATTTTTGCATCGGCATCTTCATATCATTTTCAGCATTCTTCGCATCACTACCACTGGCGTTGTGGAACAATGTCTTTCACTGCATTCGACAACTTCAGCACATATGAAGACCCCATTCTTGCACTTGCTCAGGACCCAAACCTCATAAGAGAACGGTCGAAAACGGCCCAGATCAACCTGATCATTCTGGGCTTCGCAGTTACAGAACGTAAGGTTTCTCGACTATGTCAGCTTAGTGTGACAATTCTTCAAACTTTGGAAAAGATAGACCTCAATCTCAAAAACTGGACATTCTTCTCGCTAGACTTAAACTCTGCTGATCACTTTGACGCATCGAATACCGAAGAAACTAAGCAATTTAATAACAACGTCTCGCTTCAAGTCATCAACTCGTGTCAGGAGCTCACGAAGAAACTCAACAAGATATCAGCAGATGTCGACTTCATTACAAACGCGCTGAAAACACTTTCACCAAGGGAGTTTATCAGTGATAGCGGCACGCTTCTTGCTTCGTTGACGCTACGAAATATCAAACTCAAAGACGAATTGAGAGACAAAGTGCTCATCGCATATCTGAAAGCAAAACTCATCACTATTGGAACGGATCTAGAAGCAATGTTGAGTGAGGGAAGCTCAGAGCAACAGCAAACGGTCCAATCCTACAAGCAATTCGTCGTTAGTCTACTACAGCAGCTAAACGACGCAGTAGACGAAGACGACCTCGAGGAGAGAAACGAGTGTCTTGCGGTCATAAACGATATGGATCAAATGTTCGAAGTGTTCAAGCTTGAAAGAGCCCAGCAGGCAAAGGAGGAACTCGCAAGACGTGTGGAAGATGCAAATGAGTCTGATGATTCCATTCATCAAGGTCATCCCAAACATCGGGCTTCGGCTTCCAGTTTCGACCAGGTCTCAAGGAGAGACTCCCTTTCATCACTGTCAACAATGATGCAACAATCATTGCTCAGCGAAGAGCTTCCATACCTCATCTCAGCATTTCATCAGGATGAGAAGCCTGAGGGGGAGAGTGAATATGCTCTTGAGCGCTCTGAGATAATCAAGGAGAAAACAAAGAAGCCACTGGAACCCGCATCTCAGCCCAGTATGGCCAAATCTTTGCAATTCCCTCGTCAAAAGTCTCTGTTGCCAGAAACCTCGCTTTACTCAGGTAGCGAGATAGTCACTCCTCCAGCACCATCCCCCTACGCATACATCAACTCGAGCAACTCGTGGCTTTCGAAGTTTGGTATTAAGCCACAGGTCCTTACCGTTGATAATCAGTTGAGTAATGGTGCTTTCAAGAATACTAGTTATGGCTTCAAACAGCTTCCAACTCCGTCCTCGTCAACTCTGCTTTTGAAAGACAAAGACCACGAGGACAAGGAGAACGAAGGCCTGCCTCTTCTGATTGAGAATTTGGAGGCGCATACTCTATCGCTGTTGAACGCTGATGACAACTTGATGATTGATTACGTTGAATAAAATTATTGCCTGATTTCGACAGCATTTACCAACAGTTTTACTATTTATTCCTCAATATACATTTTGCATGGTATAAACAGTTACAATTGATTGAACTTTTTCTCCGCGTTGCACTTCGACAACTGTTTTACGAAGCTCTCACCCCAGTAGCCGGATGTGTACTTGGAGATGTAGTCAAAAAGTTTCTGAAAGTTGATAGCTCTCTTTTCGTCAGGGAGCGTCAAACTCTCCTTGATTGCTTCGCTCATGTCCTCTGTGCTCCATGGGTTCACAATTATAGCACCGTTCAAGGATTGGGCTGCTCCGGCGAACTCGGATAATATAAGAACACCGTTGTTCTCCTGCTGGCAAGCAATGTATTCATAACTCACCAAATTCATACCGTCACGAGTTGAGCTGACCAAACAGACATCGGAGACTCTGTAAAGACTTATAAGCTCTTCAAAAGAGACTGACTTGTGCAAGTAGTGAATGGGAACGAACTCGACTGTGCCAAAACGGCCATTGATTCTTCCAACGAGCTCATTCACGTTGGCTCTCAAGCTCTGGTATTCCTCGACATCGCCTCTTGATGGGACGGCAACCTGCACCAACACCACCTTACCGATCCAGTCTGGGTTTTCTGTAAGGAACACTTCGAAAGCGTGCAATTTCTGTGGCACGCCCTTGATGTAATCAAGTCTGTCAACACCAACAATGACCTTGACATCGTTGAATTTCAGTTTTAGTTGCTCAATTCTGTGAACAACTTCAGGTTTCTTGACCCCCTCGGTAAATTTCTCAACGTCTATGCCGATAGGGAAGGCGCCGATCTGAATGGAGCGGCCCTCAAATTCAACGCCATTGGGCATCGTAGTCACATTGGGAACAATTCTCGAGACAGACGATAAGAAATGGCGGGCATAGTCGTAGGTGTGGAAACCGATCAAGTCACAGCTCAAGACGCCAGTCACTATTTCTCTTCTGACAGGCAAGATTCTGTAGATCTCCGAGGATGGGAAAGGAGTATGGAGGAAGAATCCGATCCTAACGTTCTTGGGGCTGCGGTCCAACTTAGCCAACTCCTCTCTCAACATCTGAGGCAACAACATCAAGTGGTAGTCATGGACCCAGATCATGTCGTCATCGCCCACCTGCTCCACTATTTTGAGAGCAAACTGACGATTCGCCTCGATGTAAGCCGCCCAAGCGGTTTCATCGAAATTCATCTCACCTGGGTGATAGTGAAAGAGCGGCCACAATATACTGTTTGAGAAGCCATTGTAGTGCAAGTCAGCGATCGTATCGCTCAAGAAGATGGCACAGCACTTGAACTTGTCCATCAAGTCCTTATTCACGCCGGCTTGCTCATCTTCCGGAAGTTCCATGCCGGGCCATCCATACCATTGGAACTCAGTGGATTTCTTCAATCCCTGGAGAGCAGTCACCAACCCTCCAGAGGACATTGAGTATTCGTAGGAGCCATCGCTTCTTCTCTTGATCGTCACTGGAAGACGATTGGATACAACGAGAACTTTGCCCTTGTTCATTTTGGTAATCAAGCAATTGAGAAAGAAAGTGGTTTATCAGGTGTCCGCGAATATCTAGTGGTGCGAATCAATCACCATATAATTGCGGCCCACGAGCTCGGAATCAGGTTTTGAGAATTTCGAGGTCTTGAGTTGAAGGTATTGTTGCCTTTTTTCTCGAAATGCAGATATATAGGGTCTGAGTAGCCTCGGAACCCAAAACAGCAAAGCGGACTTCGGACTTTTCTAGAAGCCCGCAAGTGCGCCTCACGCCCCACTAAGGAATAGCGGCAGCGAGTACCACTTTAGTGAGATTGGACTGACGATGTACAGTTTGGGTTTCTTTGAATAGGCTTAATTCGGGACGTTCGCTAAATCTAATGGGTCTTGAATTTTTGGGCATTTTCTGTAGTGTGTAAAGTGAATCCCTTCTGAATCTCTATTCCGCTTGATCTTTGGTACCTATAGTTCGCAGACATTTTCCACAATTTTCCAAAAGTGGGCCCGGAGCTCACAACACAAAACCATCAGAAAGCAGGAACCAAATCAAAAAAATTAGCGCCACAGGTGCCTGAAATCCCACTTGAGAAGCTTCCTTTCTACTTTTGTACCGCCGGATATATCTTGCGTCGTTAACTCAACAATGCAGTCTGAGTCGTTATCTCCATTATCTGCCCCACACATTATAAAAGGGGCACAATCTACCCTCGGCTTAGATCGAGAGTTTATCGAGATTTACGCAGAAACTCTCAACGGTTTTGCTTACGAATGCCCCATTCCCCACTTTTCTCGGTACTTTGAAAAACCGAATCCGTCCAAGACCTTCAACCGCGGTTCACGCTAAGTAGTGGGGGTCGCATATAAGAGTCCCAGATCTGAAAAACTCTTTGCACTATCATTTTGTTACACAAACATGGGAGGTCCTGTTGTTGCCAAACCTTTGAAAGATACGGTTATTTTCAAGCCCATCACCGTGGGGAAAAACAAGCTCTTGAATAGAATCGTTTTTGCTCCATCCACTAGGTTTAGAGCGCTAAGCGACCATTCTCCATCTGATCTCCAGCTCGAGTACTACGACCAGAGATCAAAGGTCCCAGGCACTTTGCTTATTGTTGAGGGAACCTTGGTGAGTCCAAAGACCGGATCTTACAAAAGCGTACCAGCCATTTACACCGAGAAGCACGCCCGGGAATGGAAGAAGATCACTGATAAGGTCCACGAGAACGGCTCGTTCATGTCCGTTCAGCTTTGGGGCTTGGGCCGTGTTGCTGACCCTGTTCAGACCAAGAAGGAAGGCCAGAAGTTGAAGGCTCCCTCTGCACTTTACGAAAGCGCCAGACTGGAGAAACAGGCGAAGCAGGCCGGAAACGAGATCGAAGCATATACCACTGAAGAAGTTGATGAGTTGGTTGAGGAGTATGCCAAGGCTGCCAAGTTGTCTGTTGCTGCTGGCTTTGATTACCTTGAGTTGCACGCTGCCCATGGCTACCTCTTCAATCAGTTTTTTGCACCCTCTTCGAACAGAAGAACCGACAAATACGGAGGCTCGCTTGAAAATCGAGCTAGATTCCTCCTCAAGGTCATCGACAGAATGTCGGAGGAGGTGGGCTCCGAGAAGGTGGCAGTGAGACTCTCTCCATGGGCAACTGTTCAGGGTATACAGGCCCAGAGGGAAGAGGAGCACCCAATCACAACATACTCGTACATTTTGCATGAGCTCCAGAAGAGAGCTGACGCTGGCAGGCCGATCGCCTACGTCTCGATTGTTGAGCCTAGAGTTTCGGGCATTTTCGACGTTGACGAGAAGGACATTGCTGGTGACAACGACTTCGTCAAGAACGTGTGGAAGGGCGTTGTCTTGAAGGCTGGAAACTACACCTACGATGCTCCGGAGTTCAAGCTGCTTTTGGAAGACACAGAGGACGGCAGAACGTTGGTGGGATTCTCCAGGTATTTCATCTCGAACCCTGATTTGGTCGCCAGACTTCGTGATGGCAGAGAGCTCAACCCATACGACAGAAAGACCTTTTACCACAGCTCCAACTACGGGTACAACACCTACAACAAGTATGGAGAGACGCTTCAGATTGACGTTGAGGCAGAGAAGAAGCGGTACCCAGCCCCAATCACCCCGGCACCTGCTTCCGCCAAGTTGTGATGTCACAAGATGTGAGACATAGATTGTTAAATAAATTGTAATAAAGCACCAAACTCTGCCATCGATCTCAAACATGGTGAACTTATTGTATAGTGAACTTACACAGGAGCTCTTTTTGCAGCCACTGTAAGCCACCTTCACAAACCTCGCGGCGCATGTCATGAACACCACACGACTCGCAAACTGTACCTGATCCATACTCAACGTATACAATTCTTACTACAAACAGCAAGATGTCAAATCCTTACGCCTACGTTGAGGATGACTATCCTCAGCAGAACTTGCAACATCCGCAACCTCAACATGCTGGTTACACCCCCCAGCAACCACAACAGCAATTCCAGCAATTCGCAGGTCAGCAACATCACCAGCAGTTTCGTCAACCTCCAGCCGGTGCCCAATTTGGTGGAGTACAAGGCCAAGCACAACATTCTCAGTTTCAACAGAATCCTCAACAGCCTGGCAACACCGGCCCATATGCCAGTTTCTTCTCTGACCCCACTGCATCCATGGCAGCACAGTTTGCCAAAACCAGTCTCGGTCAATCGAACCAATACATCCAGCAGAACTTCGGCAGCTACATTCCAGTTGCGGGAGAATTGAAGTTTTACTTTAATGTGAGCAACAGCTACGTCCTCAACAAGATCATCCTAATACTCTTCCCCTACCGTCAGAAGAACTGGGCAAGAATTGCACAGTCGGAGCCAACTCCAGGCGTCAATGCCGGCTCCACTTATGCTCCACCAAGCGAAGACGTCAATGCGCCCGATTTGTACATCCCCTTGATGTCGTTCATCACCTACATCTTGCTTTGGTCGTCCATTCTGGGCTTGAAGGGCGAGTTCCACCCCGAGCTTTTCGGCTACCTTGCATCTCAGACCCTCGCATGCTCGTTTCTCGACATTTTGATCTTCAAGGTCGGTCTCTACTTGTTGAACTGCTCGACCCAGAGCTCTTTGTGGGACCTTGTGAGTTTCAGCGGTTACAAGTACGTTGCTATCACCTTGTTGCTTTGCTGGAAGAACCTCGTAGGCAGCTCGTGGATACTTTACTACTCGGTCTTGGCCTACGTTGTGGGCAGCTTGTCGTTGTTTTTGATGAGGTCATTGAAGTTCTTGGTGTTGCCTCTTGGCGTGGCTGAGGCTTCCACCCAAACTATCACCAACAGTCAGAGACGCCTTAGAGTCCAATTTCTTTTCCTCTACGCCGTGGTGATCCAGTTCCTTATCATACTATTCATGTCCCGTTGAGTGGTTTAAAAATTGGGGTCACATGATTCCTCGTACCGTGTTTGAGAACCGTCTTTGCACCTGTATGATTTCATTCGCGTCTCAGTACGCGTGTATAGACGACTCCATCGCAATGCATACTACCTTCGATCGTACTATTTACTCCCCGACAAACTCCATACTCTGCCACTAATTTACTGCATTTCTTTACAATGTCACGGCCCTCTACCTTCAAAGGGTCGACCTCTGCGAGGTTTGTAAAGAACACCAAAAAATCAAAGAATATCACGTCTGAGTTCAAGCTATCGAAAGATCAGCTCGAGCCGGAGAAAGCAAACCCATTGCTCAATGACGCCATCACCAAAAAGGATCTCGTTGAGATGATCGACAATATGGACGCAATTATGGGTTTTGAGAGATTTGACCATGGGGAACAAGACGGAAACAAGCCCAGGAAAGGCTGGCTCATAAATATGCATGCCACCACGGTGCCCACAGAAGACTATTTGGCTGGGTATTCTGGTGTGGACTACTACTTTTTGGACGCTGAAGGAGGATCATTTAAAGCTACAGTTCAGTATGATCCCTACTTTTTCCTCTTGGTTATGCCGGGGAAAGAGGCGGAAGTCGAAGAAGCCTTGAAGAGATCACTTGAACAGTTCACGGTGAAGAACGTGTCTAGAGAGCTCAAAGAGGATCTCAGCTTGCCAAATCACTTGGTTGGACTACAACGCTCTGTCATCAGACTCACATTTCACAATATCAGCGACCTTCTTGGCGCAAGAAGGTTCCTTACTCCAGTGATCAAGGAGAACCAGAAAAACGGCGACCGCAGAGAAGTCTTCCAGATCTTGAACTTCAACAACTCGAACAACATCAATGGTGGAACCACAGGATACCAGACTAATAAGGAGTCTCACAACAATGATACAGTCACAGACCCGCTTTCATACATTGACGATATTCGTGAGTACGACGTGCCTTACCATGTCAGAGTCTCCATCGACAAAGCCATCAGAGTCGGAAAATGGTACGATGTTTATGCCAAACACGGCATTGTTACTCTTGAGGAGGATACAAATTTAATTGCATTCGCTGATCCAGTTGTTATGGCCTTCGATATTGAGACCACCAAAGCCCCTCTTAAGTTTCCCGACGCCAGGGTTGACCAGATCATGATGATATCGTATATGATCGACGGAGAAGGTTTTCTTATCACCAACCGTGAAATCATTTCTGAAGATATCGAGGACTTCGAATACACCCCAAAACCAGAATATCCAGGTGAGTTCACAGTCTTCAACGAGCCTGACGAGAAGAGGGTCCTTCTACGGTTCTACGAACATATCAGAGACGTGAGGCCGACTGTCATTGCAACTTTTAACGGTGATTTCTTCGATTGGCCCTTTGTTGAAAACAGATCGAATTTTCATGGGCTTGACATGTTTCAGGAAATCGGCTTCGCAAAAGACAACGATGACGAGTACAAATCCAAATACTGTGTTCATATGGACTGTTTTCGTTGGGTCAAGCGTGACTCCTACTTGCCACAAGGTTCTCAAGGTTTGAAAGCTGTCACTACCGCCAAATTGGGCTACAACCCAACAGAGCTCGATCCAGAGTTGATGACCCCATACGCAAGTGAGAAGCCCCAACTATTGTCTGAGTACTCTGTGTCCGATGCTGTTGCCACCTACTACCTTTATTACAAATACGTCCATCCATTCATTTTCTCCTTGTGCACTATCATTCCCCTCAACCCTGACGAAGTCTTGAGAAAGGGAACAGGAACGTTGTGTGAGATGTTGTTGATGGTGCAAGCTTATGAGAAGAATATTTTGCTTCCAAACAAGTACTCCGATCCAATTGAGCGTTTCTATGAGGGCCATTTGTTGGAATCCGAAACATATGTTGGTGGTCACGTCGAGTCTCTTGAGGCAGGTGTGTTCAGAAGCGATATAGCTACTCATTTCCAGGTTGATCCTGGTGCTATTGACGAGCTCTTACGTGACCTTAAAAACTCCATGAAGTTTTGTATTGAAGTGGAAAATGGCAAGTCCATGGACGATGTTGAGAATTTTGAAGAAGTTTACGACAAAATCAAAGGTCAACTCGAGGAACTCAGGAACAACCCCAAACGCCACGAGAAACCACTTATTTACCACGTCGATGTCGCTTCGATGTACCCCAATATCATGACTTCAAATAGATTGCAGCCAGACTCCATCAAAACTGAGGAAGACTGTGCAGCATGCGATTTCAACCGACCGGGCAAAAATTGTGATAGAAAGCTACCATGGTCTTGGAGAGGTGAGTTTCTTCCCGCCGAAATGAACGAATATGGTATGGTCAAAAGATCACTTCAAGCAGAGACTTTCCCTGGTGCAAAGCCTTGGCTTCCAAATCGCTCTTTTGACGAATTACCATACTCCGAACAAGCATTGAAGATCAAGAAAAGATTGACAGACTATTCGAGAAGAGTCTATAACAGAATCAAGCAGACAAAAACAATCACCAGAGAAGCCATTGTTTGTCAGCGAGAGAACCCTTTCTATGTCAACACCGTGCGTAACTTCAGAGATCGTCGTTACGAGTTCAAAACCTTGGCGAAGGTGTGGAAGGGCAAGACCAATCAATGCAAAGACACAATTTCGAAGGATGAAGCAAAGAAAATGGTCGTGTTGTATGACTCTCTTCAGCTTGCCCACAAGGTTATCCTCAACTCCTTTTATGGTTATGTTATGAGAAAGGGATCTAGATGGTACTCCATGGAGATGGCGGGAATCACCTGTCTCACTGGAGCTACCATTATTCAAATGGCGAGACAATTGGTGGAGAGAATCGGAAGACCTTTGGAATTGGACACAGATGGTATTTGGTGTATTTTGCCTGAATCATTCCCGGAGAACTTTTCATTGAAGTGCAAGGATGGTAAGCTGGTTTTCCTAGAATACCCTTGCTCGATGTTGAATTATTTGGTTCATCAGCGTTTCACGAACCACCAATATCAAGAATTGGTCGACAAAGACTCGTTTCGTTATGCTACAAGATCAGAAAATTCCATCTTTTTCGAAGTGGACGGACCATACAAGGCGATGATATTGCCTACGTCCAAGGAGGAAGGAAAAGGTTTGAAGAAAAGATATGCTGTCTTCAACAAAGATGGAACTCTTGCAGAGTTGAAAGGGTTCGAATTGAAAAGAAGAGGAGAGCTTCAACTTATCAAAAATTTTCAATCTGATATTTTCAAATTGTTCTTGGAAGGAGACACACTCGAAAGCTGTTACAACGCAGTTGCGTCAGTCGCCAACAATTGGTTAGACGTGCTTGATACTAAAGGTGGAATGCTTGAGGATGAAGACTTGATTGAGCTCATTTGTGAAAACCGAAGCATGAGTAAACCAGTGTCAGCGTACCCGGGCCAGAAGTCCACTTCAATTACCACAGCTAAAAGGCTAGGAGAATTTTTGGGCGAGGAGATGATCAAAGATGCTGGTCTTGCGTGTAAATATATTATCAGTGCCAAGCCCTTTGGGCTGCCTGTGACTGAGAGGGCCGTTCCCGTGTCCATCTTTTCCTCCGACAGAAAGAAGGAGTTTCTCAAGAAATGGTTGAAGGACCCCACCTTAACTGACTTCGACCCGAGGTCGGTCATTGATTGGGAATACTACAAAGAAAGACTTGCTTCGGTTGTTCAAAAAATCATCACAATTCCAGCAGCTTTGCAGGATGTGGTGAACCCCGTCCCCAGAATTCCACATCCAGATTGGTTACGCAGGCGTATCAGGATTCAAGAAGATAAGAGGCAGCAGAAGTCACTTACCACGTTCTTCGGCTCACTGTCAATAGCTGAGGTTAAAGAGAAAGCCATCAAGGATATCGAGGACTTTGGTGAACTTGACGACACAAACTTGAGGTCAAAGACAGGTAAGGTGACTGTTCGGAAAAGAAAACATGCGCAAGCTTTACAAGCTCAACAAGAAGAAGACGAGCGCAATGAAGCCTTACTTAATGGACCATGTCCTTCCATGTTTGAGGACTATGTTGGCTTTTTACAGTACCAAAAAGCGAAATGGGCTTCGCAAGCTAAAGCCAGAGCCGCTCAGGTCAACCTTTTTGGAAACAAAGCAGGAGCATCATACCGTTCTCCAGTCGAAAACATGATGAGCAGAGTGGCAGGGAACGTAGTTGGCACAGACTGGGAGATACTCGAGTACAAAGCCGATCCAATGAATCCAGGCGCTACAAGAGTTTTCTTGATGGCTAACGGAAGAGTTCACTCATACCTTTTCCACATTCCAAAAACCATATACGTGTCTCTTAAAACACGCCTTCCCGACAATTACGATATACCTCATGTCACGATCGAAGAGTCGAATGCAATTTTACCCAATGGGCACGATTCTACGCATCTTTACAAGCTCACTATGTCTATTAAAACCTATAATGATGAGGTCAGCAGGGTCGACAGCCTACTTCATGACTCCAGAGTTCTTGGTATTTATGAATCCGAGATTGATTCGACTGATAGAGCAATCATAGACTTGGGAAATACCCTTCGCTTCGACGATACTGTTTATGGAGCCTGGGGAAGGTGTATGAAAGAGGGTTTTAGTCCAAAAGATCTCATCAAAGTCAATAAGGACAACTACTTGAAAAAATTTGGCATGGACATTATTTATTTGTTGCACATTATGACAAACAGCTACGAGTTCTTTATTTTGTTTAACTCTTGGGACAACAATACTTTGGTGATGATATTGAAGCCATCCAGTGGTGCTCAGGAATTACCACTCAATCTTGAGAAGGTCTACAGAGAGGTCTACGAAGCAAAGAAGGATAAAGTGTCCAAGCTTTACAACATCATTGATTATCAGCCTGAGATGATGTTTGAGACCACTTATCACCATAAGCTGGCTCAGGTCTACAAAAAGCTTAACAAGTCTTTGCAAAGCTTCCATGAAAGCAGAAGCAGTAAAGCTTTGCTCACAATTCAGTCGCCATACTGTGAGAAGGTTTTGGGTTTGCTTGATTCTGTGATTGAAATTCCTACGATTAAGATGCAAGCTAGCGAGGTTTCGCTTCCTGCTCTAGGCTGGCAATCACTCATTTCAAAACGAATCATGAATCACTATTTCATGGTTGCTTCTTGGATTAAGAACATGATATCGCTAGCTAATTACGGCAAGGTACCACTCTGTAACTTGCAAATCGAGAGGATGGGTTACTTGATAGACCTCGAGTTTGCGAGAAGACTTACGACTAACAATGTCGTACTTTGGTGGTCGAATAACCCTTACCCTGACCATGGAGGCTACGAGAATGACAGAGTTGGCGATGTCAGCAATCACAAGTTTGTGCCCATCAATAACCCTGAGATCTATGAAACTGCCTCATTAGAGATCGAGGTAGGCACTTTAACGATCAATTCCATTCTCACTAGCACCTTGATTAATGAAGCAGAAGGAACTGATCTCGGAGATGCCGCGCTTGAGAGTGGTGGTGGATCCACAATGGCGCAAGATGCTTTCAACAACTCGGCATTGTCAATTTTGAAAGGTATGGTCAAACATTGGTGGGATGATGCTGTCAACAACAACGCGAATGCAGATGCCATGATGAACACTTTAGTCTCATGGGTGCATCTGTCAGGTTCCAAGCTTTACGATTTCATGTTGCACAACCATATTCACAATTTAACCTCCAAAGCATTGTTGCAGCTCGTGGGTGACTTAAAGCGTATGAACGTTAACATCGTTTACGCCTCGCGTTACAAGATCATTATCCAAACCACCAAGATTTCAGTCGAGAATTCATATGCATTTGGCCAATACTTGGTGAACGCAACGAGGTCGAAGCCGCTTTTCAACTTCCTTGATTTGAGAATTGTTAGATATTGGGATGTTTTGATTTGGTTGGATGAATACAACTACGCTGGTCGTTGTTGTACGCATATCACTAATGAGGATGTGCAAACCTTACTTCCTAAAAGCAGGTGGCATATCAAGAAATTTTTGCCCTTAATTTTTCAGAATGATTTCGACGACTGGGTCCTTATTTTCTTGGATGCTATGGTGAAGTACAAAACTGAAACCTTGCTTGGAGGAACGCAAAAGGGAACTCAAAGAGTGACCCAATTGGCTCATCTTCTCAAAGGCCAGCAAAAAAATGACGCAAATGTTGAAGGAGACACCGAAATTGAGAGCTTCCACAGCAGCGAGGTGATCGAGGTCTTCCGGAAACCGCTTTTGAAGAGGATCGAGAAGCTCTACCGTCGCCAGAATGAGTCTATCTTGAACCCAGAGATGAGACATGAGTATGAATTCCCCAAGCAGGCGGGGTCACACTTGGAGATGAAGAATCCTGTCCTAGAGCTAGTGAAATTTTTGTGTGCCGTGTTTGGCTTATCCAACAAGAGAATTACCGAAGTGAGAATGTTGAGAAGAGACTTGCTCGCTGCAATTGACGTTAAAGAGTTCAGCCCCGAGAGTCTCTTCGTCAATCCGAGCGCCTCAGTGAAAGTGTCAACCATTATCTGTGACTACTGCAACTTCATCAACGACGTTGACTTCTGCAGAGACGAAGAGAAGGATATTTGGGTGTGTCCAAATTGTCGCAAGCTATACAACAAGATATTCTTGGAGGAGGAGCTTATTCGTCAACTACAGTTGCTCATTGCTACCTACTTGACTCAGGACTACCAGTGTGACAAATGTCAAACAATCAAAAGCGATAACATGAGCGAGTACTGCAAGTGTTCCGGCAAATGGGCAGAAACGGTCTCGTTCGATCAGTTGGAGAAACGAATCAAGGTGTTTGAAAATGTGTCAATTCAATTCGGCTTCAAGATGCTTAGAGCCTTGGCCGAAGAACTCATTTAATTATTTAGAATAAATCGCATTGCATTATTGATCTTTGAGACAGTAGAAGTAGTTTCGCGCGTTGATATTGCAGCCCATCAACTAGATCTATTAACTATATTCTCATATTATGCCTCACGCTAAGCCAAAGATTATTGGTCGTGAAGATGAATTACAGCTTCTACAAGCATTTGTTACAGGTCAAAGTCTAACTACGACTCCCAATCTCATAGTCCTGGGCTACAAAGCAGTTGGCAAGAGCTATACTGTGCTACAACACCTAGATCAGCTCCAGATCAACAGGACAATTATCAATTGTGATGAGTGTTTGACACATAAATTGCTTCTACAAAAGTGTCTCAATGAGATCAAGAACGACAGCGGTGTCGATTTGGCGAACTACAAACAGAAATACATGTACAAAGGTCTTGAGGCTGCAAGAGTCTCACTACTATGTGAGAACTTTGCATACTTTCTCATGGCATTAGAACAGTTTTGTTCCGAAACAGACTATGATGAACCGCATGTGTTGGTTCTCGATAGGTTCGATGAGTGCTGTGACCCCACTGACGAATTATTTGCATCCTTCCTTAAACTTCATGAGCAGTCCTCCATCAAGAACCTCAGCATCATCTACATCATATCCCACGATGTGCCTCGTGAAATTCTCACATTTGCCACTCCTAGACTACACATGAACGCGTATCTGAGGGAGGAGCTTACTGCAATCTTGCAAGAGAAGCAGCTATACAATCTACCTGAGCAGAGTGCTGATGTCAACAAAATGTTCTGGAACAACTTTGCGAAGCTCATGGTTGACTTATTTTTTGATTACACCGGATCCCATGTGAGTTTAATAATAAATCTTTGCGAGAAGCTTTGGCCCAAGTTTGCTGATCCGGTCAAAGAGGGACGATACCAGCCGCAAGATATCCTCAGGATTTACCGTGACATCAAGTCTCTGTTGTTCAACGATCACACAATAACTAGCAGTACGGTGGAGCAATTCAATGCTCAAGATACATCAATCAGTGATGCGTCAGCTGCATCAGATTTACCTTATCATTCCAAGTTCCTACTCATCGCTGCATACTTAGCCTCGTACGTCGACCAGAAGTACGATCTTCAATTCTTCTCTCGGATCAAGCTGATAAAAAAGAGGCAGAAACCTTCTGCATCAAATTCTATCACCAAGAGCTCGATCGATTCAAGACTCCTCTCTGCATCGTTTTTTGATCTCGAAAGGCTCAAGGCAATCTTCTCTGTCATTTACAGGAACGAGTCAAGGTCCTTGAATCAGGACAGTCTGGAGTTCATCAACTTGTACCTGGACATGGACGAGCGTGAGTTGGCCAGAAAGGAAAAGGAATTTGCTACCTTCACTTTAAATCCTTCGGTCGATATCAACACACAGCTCTCTACTTTGGTCTCATTAGGCCTCATTACCAGGACATATGCTCTGGACATTCTAAGCTCCAAGATTCGCTGGAAGTGTACTACAAGCTGGGAAGTCATAGCCGAAATCTCCCGTGAAATCCTGTTCCCTATATTGAACTACCTTGTGGATAAGTGACGTGGCTAATTCTCGAAAGTTTCGGCTGCTACCGGCCTGAACGTTTCTTCATCAACACGTCTTACTTCCACCCCGTCATTAAAATAATTCCCTTGCCAATACTTCATCTCGTAGGCAGAGTACGGCCCATTGACTTGGTCGTCATTCAACCATCTGAATTCCCAGATTTTGGGACCGTAATCCTCGTCGTCTACCTGATTTTTCTCGTCGTTCTCATCAAGAGAATCGGCAGTGCGTTTTATTCCTCTCTGAAGCACGAATTCTTTCCCTGTCTCCCCTTTATACGAACGCATGAGCTCTTCCCTGCTAAGATCATATATTTGCGGCAACCCCTTATCATTCATGAGCTCATCACAAGCACCTGTGAGCTGGTAGACAGCTTCTTTCCTGGAATTATCGCTTGCCAGCACTCTTTGAACCTTTTTCCTCTTTTTCGATTGTCGAGGTGATAGTCGAGACAAGGCCTCCAACGGCGTCTCTGAAGGCTCGAGGATATTGATGACGGTATTGAGTAGGCTTTCTGTCGAAGTCAGCTTATCTTTGCGGGATTTGGCGGACCTGGCCTCCATCTGCAATTGAGCCCTTCTGGCCTTCTCTATCTCGTCACTCTTGGCATCTGCAAGCCACGCCTCATCTTTTTCTTCATCCTTGTCCTTCTCGGGCACATAGTTCATGTCTTTGTCGAGAATGCCCTGTTCTGCTTCTGCCCGGAGATCGAAGGCTTCCATCTGAACATCCTTAGGTTTAGGCCGTTCGCCGTCATAGTTTTCGATGTTATTGTAATAGTCTCTTTGCTTTGCTTGCTCGTCCTTGAAGGCAAGTTCCGGGTCCTCGGCCTCTTTTGCATCGACAGCTTCCGCATCGTACTTTCCCAAGCCCTGTTCCCTCTCGAACTCGTCCATATCCACACCGTTCGGGCATTTGAGCTTGTCTTCTTGTTCGTCGTCCTCATCACTGGCAAACATATCGTCATTGTCTTCCTCTTTCTCGGGTTCTTGCTTGTCGTCAGCCTTTGGAGGCGAGTTTTTCAGATTGTCCTCCTCTGAGTCGCTTCCGCCATAGCCTTCAGAGTCAGAATCGAAACCCTGAAGAACGATCTTTCTATCCTTTTTCCTTCCGAAATACTCGATTCCGTTTTCTTCTTCCTCTGCCATCTTCCCAAAGTGAGCTCACAACATATGGTGATAGATTATGCAGCCTGAGTATAAATCGCATCGCTCATCTCGATACTACTCACCTCATATACCCCACAAAATGGCAGACATAACACTAGACGATGTTCTAGATCTCGAGGAGAAGTTTTATGAAGAGGGATACACGGAAGGACAAGAAAGATCAGTAAAAGATAACTATCTAGAGGGAAAGGCATATGGGCTACAAACGGGCTTTCAAAGGTTCCTTGTAGTGGGCTATATCCAAGGCCTAATAGAGCTTTGGGAGAAAGACGAGTCGAAAACTGTCAAAAACCACTTATCGCAATTGAAAAGTCTCATAGAGGGCATTTCATTCACTAATGAGGACAAAGATGTGGAGAACTACGAACAGGCCATAGGCAAGGCGAGAAATAAGGTGAGAGTGATAGCCTCGATTACTAAGACGTCGGAGAAGGTTGCCAAACTCGACAACTTGGTGAAAGAGGTTGGAGGGAGCCTACAGGTCTTCGAAAATGCTGATAGTATGTGGTGAGTTTCGATCTCCCCACGAAATAATATTCTATTAGTCTAAAAGTCAAGATCAAAGTCTAGCGGCTTGTCGGTTGCTTCAAGCTGGTACCGCAAAATGCCGCCAAGAGGACAGTCATTGACGCCTATGATAAGGTCCTCGCCCCTTCCTGAGCCTGAAGGACACAAATTGAGCCCGATGCACTTGCCGATGTAATCAATCGACTGGACTCTGGAATGCACCTCTTCGTTGCTCTTTTTGAGGTCGGAGACTTGAATTATGCCCACATGGTCCAAGCTCTCTGCCCAGACGATGTGGGATCCGTAGTAATTGAATTTGCAGTTTCTGACAGGCCCGCCTGACAATTCGCTCAGCACTGCTGACGCCTGTGAACCTAGAGCACTGCTCCAGCAATAGAGGTGCTCTTCCGGATGTCTTCGATCCCAGAGCCTCACAGTTCCGTCCTGATTTCCTGTTAATAGCAAATTGTCATCTAGAGGCGACCAGTCGCATCCAAACCCGAAATCCTTGTGCCCTGAGAATACGACACAGGGCTTGAAGTAGCCATCTCGAAGAGTACGTCTGTCCAAGATGTAAGCGTTGAAATCATCACCTGTGATGAAAAATTCCGACTCGTTTCTCTTGTTGCTGGCCAGGCAGTTCACTGCCAATGGTAGATGGCATGCATCCTTTTTGGCACTGGTCTGAGTGTCAATAATTCTCATGTATTTGTCATTGGATGCAATTAGTAGTTCACTGTTATCCTTGCTTATGCTGACGTGATTGGTAATACCATCAGCAGAGCCCGTGAGAGTGTATTCACCGACAAGCTTTGTGTTGTCTGGATCCTCGATGTCCAGCAATATGTAACCACCCTCGAAAGTACCGTTCACTAGAAATTTGTTTGAGGCAGAGCACGATGAAATCCGGCTGTTTGCACTATGCGGTAGTTTACGAGAGTCGATGAGACAGTCTAGCTTCATAGCTTGCGACGAGAGTGTGTGCTTATCAGGCATGAGACGATTGATCTTGAAAAAGCTGTGGAAAGTGTCTGAGCTGCTATGAGATATAGCGTTCTCCAGAGAAACGATGTTTAGGTTGCTGTCGTGGTAGTATGATGAGGGATAGAAGATGCCGTTCTGGATGTTTTCGCCACAGGTGACTAAATTCCGTAGCTGGAAGTGAGTGATGTGATTCTTCAACTTGCTGAAGAAAGTCTTGAACTTGTAGAATTCCGTTTTCGTGTGGAAGGAAACCAAGTTCACATTCTGGGTTTGTTAGTGGATATTCGTACTTATCAGTTTTGGAGGGTACTTACTTGTAGCGCATCTTGCCTGGATGTCGGTTTATTCTGGAACCACAGATGTCGGCCAACTCTCGATCTTTCGCTGTAGAATTTGCTTCGTAGACTGGGTGGCATCCATACTCCCTGTACGTTCATGTAGCCCCACACTTCATCGAACGAGAAGGGCAAGTCATTCTCTCGCTCTTTGAGCGAATTTAGGATACTTAAGATATCAGTTTTAGTTAAGGTGGACTTGTCGTCATACAAAAGGTTGTAAAGAAATGTCAAGGATTCCAGCAGATTTAGCTCGTACTCGTGGGATGTGCTGACTCCGGTGAAATCATCAAGGTAGCTATCGTTATCAGTGAGTCTCTCAGTGGTCATGGAGACCTGTTCTTGTGAGAGCTCCACAGTCATGAGTCAGTTCACTTTGGGCGGAATTAGTGTGGATAAATAAAAGTCAGCAAGGGTATTTCGGGGGAATTCAGCTATCTGTTGGGTTTGGGAACTCTTCCTGACGGGATGGAATAGTAAAAAGTAGTTGATGGAGGTTTTCGGGAAGCGTGAAGCAAACTTCTTGTTCTGCTTCTAAGAACTCTGTAAGCTTGGAAATGTCAAAATATGCTTTATACCAGGTTGTGCAGGGGGTGTGGTGGGTAGAGTGTTGTTGTAGATTATCTGAAACCACAACTCTTCATTTCGCAGCTCTCATGTCGCTAGCCTCGAGACATTTTTAACTACATTTGCGACAGCGCTGCATGGCACATTAAAGAGCATGTTGCAATTCGGTAAAAACAAGGTTCGTCTATACACGTATATCCGAAAAGAAGCTTCGTAAATTAAACAATAGGTTGCCTTTGCAACCGGATCTCTGGTTGCATAGTTCGTGAAGATAGACAGAGCTATATGTCCGTAGACTTCAAGAAGCCCTTCTTCCTGAGCTGGTCGATGTTGTAGTCCCAAGTTCTGTCAATGTTCTTCTTGTTGGTGGCAGCAGAAGATGGAGAAGTGATGGACCCGCCAGTCTCCAAATAGGCGCCATTGTTCTTGTTGAGAGCTGGATCGAGAGCAGCTCTGAGAGTGGCCAAGCTACCTTCCTCGATGCTTACACCCACAGTCTTCTTGATAGCCACAGAGCTTCCTCTGTAGAGCCATCCAATGCCTGGAGTGTTCTTCCAAGGGGTGAAGAGCTCCGTGTCCACGATCACACCTGGGTGAATTGCGAAAGACAAGATTTCGGGGTGGAGCTCTGCCAACTTTTTCGTGTAGTGGATGTCAGCGGTCTTAGCGGCACCGTAGCGGACCCAGGTGTACAAGAAGCTAGGAGAGTAGTTGATCTTGTCAGAGGGGTCATAATACTTGTAGGCCGTTCTGTGCCCAGTGGACAGGAGAACCACTGATCTGGGGGCACCATCGGCCTGAGCGGCTTGCAAACTGGGCAAGAGCTTTAACGTGAACAAGAATGGCGCCACGAAGTTCACTTGGTACTGGATTTCGTAGCCGTTTTGGGTTTCTTCGTATGGCACCGCCATGATACCAGCATTGTTGATGAGCACGTTCAACTTGCTTTCCTTCAGCTTGAAGTTCTCAGCACAAGCCGCAACTGAACCCAAATCACAACTGTCGAAATGGAGATAGGACAAACCGCCCAAAAACCTCTCCTTCTTATCGGCGTCGGAATAAGCCTCCAGACGCTTCTTCGCCTCAGCCTTGAGGTCCTCAATGGCCTTCAACACCTTGCTCTCGGTTCTGCCTGCTAAGTAGACAATGTAACCGTGGAGATAGAGGTGGAGAGTGGTGTAATATCCAAGACCAGCATGGCCACCGGTAACAATGGCGATTCTTCTGTCCTTCTGCGGATTGTAGTAGGCCGCTGTGGTGGGGTCGTAGTAAGAGGAGCGCGATGGCATAGTGGAGAAATTGGTATGTCGCTGGTAAAATGTCCAAGTCCTGTTATTAGCTTAAGTAGTAGATTAGCGGGTGGCGGGCATGTGAAGTTAGCGACAATGGGTTTTTCAGCGTGAGCAAACCTTAATGTTCGCGCTCAATTGTGGTTCACTTGCTGGTGTTGCTGCCATTCAAAAAGTCGATAAGATGGAAGAGAATTTCCTCTGTTTCCTTCGGACTGGCTATCCAAACGGTGCACGCGCTAAGCCTTGCCTTGAAATCGTTTGCACCCACCGATGCGAACTGGTCTCCAATATGCAAAGATTGGCATTTCGAGATCGGAGGCGCCCCAGAATCCTTACACAAGTAGTGTTGTAACGCCTCAACTCCGAGGGACTTATCTCCGATGTCCACCCACACATCTGACCCGCCGTTGAATGCGCAAACCCGTAAATCATTCCCATTGTGACCAGCTAAGGCAGCAGAGTAGTGCTGGTTTCTGTCGTGAATAGCAGGCATTGAGGGGTGGACAGCGTAGAGCATGTCGTGCAATCTCGATGAAAGAGAAAGCACAATCTCTTCGAGCGTTTCACGCAGAATGTTGTAACCTGGAAGTGGGATTATACCCAAAGAGCGCTCTTTCCTGATGATCGTAGTCTTCGTCTCATCATCGAGTGAAAACTTCCGCTGGAGATGCTGCAAGTGCTCGTGGGACTCATTCATAATCTCGTTGATCTTATCCGAGTCCCAATCGCGCATCAAGGGCAAGTACCATTCCTCGCCTTCGATAAACTTCAATCCGCCTACTTCGCAGTTGTATCTGAACAAGTAGTTGGACTCACCGCCCATAACCAAGAAATTGCTTTTCTGCTGGTCAGTCAAGGTGTCTGTGGTTCTCAACACCTCAATGAGCCCTGGCAATCTCTTGTGGTACTCCGAAGCGCCAGACTCTCCGGGGTATCCAGCCGCAGTAACAACAGCTACATATATATCGTTGGCCAAAAGCTCAACAAGACAGTCCACAAGCGGAGAGTCCTTGACAAGGTTTTTGCCGTCGTCATAAAGCGTGACGTCACCATCAAAGGTAATAAGCTTCAAGTGGCACTTATCGTCGGAGTGGGACGTAAGTGCAAGAACTTGCGCCGTGTTGAGAATGGCTCTGACGTCGTTGAAAGAGGGGGACACGAGACGTCTTCTGGAAATATGCTTTTTCGCATCTTCAATCATGAAAGCATCTCTCAAGGGAAGCTTGGTATAAAACTTGCCCACAGACGGCACCAATTGTCTCAACCTTGAACGAGACATGGTGTTCGATTCCTCGTCATAGAAACTATCCAAATAGCGGGTGCTGTCGATCAATTTCTCTACATCGATGAATACTTCCATGTACCTCTCCGAACAGGTCTTTGCGAGATCGTGCTCTTGCAATTGCATGAACTTCTGTGCCTCCTTCTTGTGTTGAGCCTCGATCGATTGGAGCCCCTCGTAGTTTTCCAAATCCGCGTGAAGCACGAAAGGCACAGCCAAAAGCGACTTGATCCACTCGATAAACTCGTCTCTTTTGTGCTTTTTCAACGCATATTCCACTCTATATCTCGAAGTCATGAGAAACAGTATAAGTTGCTTTGTTGACTCTTATCGTACAATGTGCGCGAAACATCTGGGGAAGCTCTCGGAGTCCACGAGGCACGAGTCGAGGCTTATGAAAGTCAAATTGAAGGTGACTGACTCGAAATTGATTTTACTTGTTCAAAATCGAATTGAATATGCCAAAATCTGAGTTGCCTGAATTCTCCATCTGCTGGCACCTACACCTCAAGTCTCCAACCCAATTACTTATTCATGATTCTATATTGTACATACCAACTTAGGCAATCAAACCCTGCTGGGCTCTTCTTCTGTCACGCTCCTCGGTGATAGACAACTTGATACCCTTGCCCTTTGGCAAGGAGATGTATGGCTTGCCGGCCTCGTCACCAATAACGAAAACGTTAGTCAATCTGGTGACGAAAGTGTTCTCCAAAGCGTCCTTGATGTGGACAACATCGAAACCACCCTCGTGCTTCTCGGTGTGAGTAATAACACCAACTCTACCCATGTTCTTACCACCGGTGACCATGACCAACTTACCAGTGTCGAACTTGATGAACTCGGTGATCTTACCGGTGGCCAAGTCGATCTTGACAGTGTCGTTGGCTCTGATCAATGGGTCTGGGTATCTGATGGTTCTACCGTCGTGGGTGACAACGTATGGAATACCTCTCTTACCAAGAGCAATCTTCTTGACCTTACCGAGCTTGTAAGAAGCCTCCTCAGCGGTGATTCTGTGGACAGTGAATCTACCCTTGACGTCGTACACCAATCTGAAGTTCTCGTTGGTGGCCTCCAAGGTGATGACGTCCATGAAACCGGTTGGGTAGGTCGAGTCGGTTCTGACCTTACCGTCAACCTTAACGTGCTCTTGCATCAAGATGGCCTTGACCTCTCTACCGTTCAAGGCGTACTTCAATCTGTTTCTCAAGAAAACGATCAAGGGCAAGCACTCTCTCAACTTGTGAGGACCGGCAGAGGCTCTAGGAGCGTAGGTACCGGACAACTTGTCCAACATCCAGTGGGATGGGGCTGCCAATCTCTTAAGGTGTTTCTTTCTGGTGATGTTAGTAGGAGCTAGACTACGAAGACAGATAAACCGATTGGCGGGCAGTCCAGTGGGGGCGTCGAAAAGTTCTTCAAATGGCTGAAAATAAACCGAGCGTCTGATGACATCAAAAAAAGCTGATCACAGCAAACGTTGATTGGTTCAATCAGGTTCACCGATCCCATCATACGTTCGTTAACCAAAGGCTCAAAGTACCGAAGTTACTCGAACTTCCGATTCACAACTCAACACCCAACACTGAACTACCACAGCAATCGATTATCAAGACAAGGCTCCCTTCCTGGCCGTTTCGTGAGAAACAGCTGGAGACCGGCTGACAGTTCAAAGAACATGCGGTATTATATGGTTTCCAGTTTAGCCAAACTGTAGTACCTTAGATTTGTCTTGTTATCTGCCTTCTGAATAGAAGGATAGATGCGACATACGGGCCTCTTGCCATTTTTGATTATCGATAGACTGTTAGTTAGAGAAAACGAAAAGTTTTTTTTCAACACCAGCCTAAGTAGATTTCGCGCCGCTGGCCGGGTAACCCTTGTGATCTTGAGTCACGTGCCGCGCCTGAGGGCTGCGAATTTTGCAACTACTGAGGGGACCAGAAAGTGTGGAGAAGCTTATCAGGGACAATTGCAAGAGGGGAATTTGGAAAAAAAAAAGCCATGTATTATGCTATGTGAATTGTGGAGATTCTCAGGGATGGAAAGCCCGGCTTGTGAAAGGGCAAAGCACACGGCCCAAAAAAACGGGGTAGTAGAGGGTTGTATTGAATAGATAGGTAGCCACCGACCGTGCCTGAAAAAGTGAATTTCAGGGCCCAAAAGGCCAGCCGTAGGATAGCAAGTGACGTAATGACGTAGGTGTAGATGTAGAATCAGTAAGCAAGGCTTAGATCACCACGTCCTTGGGCTCGTCAAACTTGTGTGTGTTGAGAGCGCTCCCGCCGTTGCCCGTGGGCATGTTGGTCTCCATGTCTCTGCGGTTTTCGATCTTGTTGTGCTGGTCCAAGGCCAAGCGCTCGGCCCGAGACATGTCTGTGACTTTCTCGACCTCGGCGCCCGTCATCACCTTGATCCAGTCGATCTTCAAGCTGTAGGGCCCGTACTGCTTGTCCAAGAGCCCCACGCCCACGGTCTTCACCTCGGACTTGTTGAGCTCAGAGCCGTCCTGGATGATGCCCCAATTGGTCATGACAAAGTCGTTTAAGGGGATCACCACCGTCTCCCACTCGCCAGGGTGGTGCAAGAAGAGCCTGTGCTGGAACAAGTCGGTGACCAAAGGGGTGTTGGCCTGGATGTTGACCAAGTACTTTCTGCGGTCGCCCTTGACTCGGCACACCAACGAGCTGTACTGGCTCCAGTCCCAGTAGGAGTCACCACTGAACCACGACTCCTTCTGGTCACGAGTGCGGAACATGGCGTAGCCCAGCCTGGTGATCTCCGGGTTGCCCTTGGGCAAGTCGAGGTTGAGGTACCCGTGGAAGTGGCCAGCACCTGATTCCGGGTCGATGTCAAAGTTGACGGTGGAGAAGCCGCCCATCTCCTTGTCGCATCGAGTGATGATCTTGTCGAGGGATTCTTGCGGGTGTTTGCGGAAATTCAAAACGGTCTCGACCGTTTTGGCGTTGTCTGCCAGCTTGGCAAAGAGCCTGTTGAGTGTGGAGTTCAAGCCCAAGGTTCTCAAGGACATTGTGCAAATTGGGGGAGTTAGTGATGTGGTGGGAGGGTGAGATATTTAGCTAGGCGATCACGTGCTGCCAGTGTAAGCAGAAGCAGAAGTCAGATGCGGTGGCAATGGCAATGAAGATCTGTAGTTAGCTTTTGTTCAAAATTGTTCAACGTCAAAACCGGCGGATCTGCTTCTTATATATTCCGCAACTGTGGGGCAACATCCACGCCGTTCCTTCTCCTTCGACATTGTCTGATAGTGTGCAGACACACCCTCGTTGCAGGCTTCAACTCCTATCGGAGCCGGAGTATGGCCTGTGCGAATGCCCCCTAACAAAGTCCTATTTTTCCCCACACGCTATCTCTGATACTTCCTATTTGACTCGTACGTTTTGCGCAAAAGTTACATGTGAAGACAATACACATAGGTTTTGGCATTGTCGGACATCAAGATCCGGCAACTGACAGAGCAAGAGACATTTTCCGAACTTTCCTATTTTTTATCATCCTTTTTTCACCTTCGATAACCACCACTGTGGGGCCTTGCCTGACCTAGCCGCATACACATCCGATAACGCACGGTTAACCTTATAGCACCTCTACACCACTTTCGTTGCTGGGATTACATCACCGGCGGGGCGATAGCGTTTGGAACTCGCGGCACGCCGATTGATTTGTCAGAACAGTGTTTGGTACTTGGGATGGATTGACGAGGATGGTGCACAATTGGGTCGTAGAAAGTGGATTTAGGTTCCGAACTACTCGTTTTCTTAGCTTTCTGTAATTTGTGACTCATCAATGGTCGGCTTTGCTGGCACCGGCCCCGGTGGAAAGTTCGAGAAGTGTGGATCCAGAGTCAATTGCTCGAGCGGCCAGTCTGTTCCTTTTGCCTCTGGGCCTATACGTCCTTCCTTTCACTAGACAGATCTTGCCGAGACGCAGCTTGCTGTCATCCACAAGTGGGCCAATAGTACATGCTGTGTCGGCAAACAGTGCAGTGGTCCGAATCTGGGTTTTGGGAACGCAGCTTCGCTGGGAATTCAAGCGTGTAGTCTGGCTGCTAGTCTCGATTTTAGTTTTTGACAGCTTAACGAAGTTTCACAAAATTGATGGAGTCACCCTTGATGCAATGCGCAAGGCCTTTTGGCTAAGATCTAGCGCCTATAGTTGGATCGCTTGGTCCAGACTGGATTCTCATCTGGCCAAGGCCCTGTAAAACTCTCCCTACCGCCTTCTCCACTGGAAAGGAAAATTTTTCCCATGAACAGAAGCAGGTTGTTGAAGAGAACCTGCTATCCACGATGGAACCAGCAACCAGTCGACTCAACTAGCTTTCCTGAATTCCCTTCAAAAGTAAGACTTACCAATGCCAGTTTGTAATCCCTCAAAGATTTGACCTCCGTATGCCTTCTTCTATTTTGTTGATGCGTTGATTCGAGAGCTATGTATGGTGTGATCGCTTAAATATCTATGGCCAGAGGAATCTACCTTTGTAATATCAGTCCTCCTCGTTGCAGCTTCTTCTCTAGTTGACGGGCCAGTAGCCGGGGAAGAGGTAGTGCATTTTCTCGAGCAACTCCTTCTTGACTCCGTGGGGACTCGTGCTGACGGCGTACTTCATCGTGCCCTCCAAGTCCTTGCCCAAGCCAGAGGCGCCAGAACGCAACTCCTCAGAGATAACGTCAACCAACAACGCAGCCACCTTGGTAGCGTTCGCAGAGTTGGCCTTCAAGTTGCCCACCACGGTCTCCACAGTCACAGGCTCTTCGCTCTCGTTCCACGAGTCGTAGTCGGTAGACATACAAATCATCTGGTACGCGATCTCCGCCTCACGGGCCAACTTGGCCTCGGGCAAAACGGACATGTTGATGACAGAGCCGCCCCACGTACGGTAGAGCCTCGACTCGGCTCTGGTGCTGAATTGAGGACCCTCCATGCAGATGATCGTCAAGTCCTCGCCGTTGTTGGTGCGTTCCTTCGAGTGCAAAGTGGGCGTGGCGTCTGTGTCAAAGCCTTCCAAGAAGCCCTGGGAGGGAATGGCCTCGCTGACGATCTTGTTGAGCTTCAAGTCGAAGGGCTCACCGAACATGGCATGGGCCACGAAACCCTTCTCGAAAAAGGTCGAAGGACGAATGCCCTTGGTTCTGTCGATGATCTGGGTAGGCACAACAAAGTCACGGGGCTTGATCTCTTGCTGCAAGGATCCCACGGCTGAAAAGGCGACGATGGCCTTGACACCGATCTTCTTCAAAGCGGCGATGTTTGCTCTGTTTGGCACATCAGAGGGCAAAAGATCGTGGTGGGGGCCGTGGCGGGCCAAAAATGCCACGTGGTCGCCCTTTTGGGTCTGGGCAATGGTAATGGGCGCCGATGGGAATCCCCACGGCGTCGACACTGTGAGTCTGGCAACGGGCTTGAGGTTGGGCAAGTCGTAGAGACCCGTGCCTCCAATGATGGCCAATGGCACGGGCTGGTCGAAGGTGTGGGGCAACGAGGCCAATTCGATCTTTTCTCTGTGAACAGACATGAGTAGTTTGGAGATGTTGTTGTGAATTTGCACCTTCACCATAGATTACCGAGGACGCATTTTTTCTCGCTAATGTAGTGATGTTTCTGTGTAGGCAATCGCACTGTGGCTGTCAACGTGGGAGATTCAATGGGTAGGCTAGGAACAAGAGATTGATATGGAGAAAGCAGAAAATACAAAACAGGTTGTTTATAAGGCTTAGATCTAAGGATGGACGTGATTCACTGTTCGCTTCAGGCTTGTGTAGCCCTTTTGGTATGAAACGCCGTGTAAGCGAATGCACAATTTGACTGATAACCGATAAGGCTTTATCTCCTTTTGAGCTACACGCCAATCGGCCTTGTGCAGCATTTGATGGGATGGAATCTATCGAAGCTTGTTTAGAAGGTGTCTAGGTATCCTGGTTTTGCTTTTGGTTGGCTCGATCAGGAAACTATACCCTGGCTTGGTTGGCTGCAAAACGTCAAGATAACCTCCCAGGTGGTCCAGGACGATACTTCCGGAGCATCACCAGTCTATTGACGAACTCGAACAATCAAGTTCTTCGTCTTCTTCCTTGCTTTTGAGCCATGTTTTTTTGTTTTTGTTTTTGTTTTCTTTTTGTCAATTTATACTTTTTGAATTAAGGTACTTTATATTTTCTCACCTCGACAGGCTCCCTCACTCGCATTTTGTGGAATGAGATCTTTTTTGAGCATTTTTCGGAATTGGAGGTGCGAACCAAATTGGATATCCGAATGGCCGAGAATCGAAAGTATCAAAAGTGCAAATTACAGACATACAAAAGACTGAGGTAGCTCGAAAGCAACAGCGCATTTAAACCCGACATCCAAAAACCCCGGCACACCTCTTTACCGTCTCTGGTGGCCACTTTTCTTTTGCCGCACGTGATACTCGTCCTCCTGGCGAGAAAAACCAGTGACTGAAGCACTGTCTTTTACACTGACTCAGAGTGATAATGTCATTACCTCTATCCACACGTACATTAGCAGGACTCACCAGCCAGTGTTTACGAAGACAAGCTAGACTTGGATTTCAGGCTGGCCTGGTCAGATACCTGTCAAAGAAGGCAGATGGTGAAGGAGGAGAAGAAACCATACAAACATCAAAGAAACCCTTGACAAGTCCCTTCACAAACCGTGCCAATCCCGAGGTTCTTCGTGCACTGAAAGCCAAGTCACAGGCAAAGAGAAGACAAAAAGAATCCAGCACATCCTCAAGCAAATATGTGTCCTTTGACAAGCTTCCCAAACCGCCTAGGGAAATTCTTGACTTGCCCTTGGACCAGTTCTACGCCAAAGTATACATGAGGGACCTACCCGCAAGGCCCGAAATCGAAGCTAGCAATAAGTTCTCGTACAAGTTTGAGGTTCCTCCGAGATTTGTGCGCCACAAGCATCATGAGTTTCCCGCTCTCGAAAAGGAAGAGCTGAAGCCTCAGGAGAAGCAGCAAAATAGCTCTTTTGAGCCGGCCAACAATATTCTTGAGTTCAAAGTGGACTACAATACAAACTCGTTAATACGTGTTCCGGAGCACCCCTTGAAGGAGTCTATCACTGGCATGTTCGTCTCGAACCCTCTTATGCATAATCTCGACAACGACTTTCTCTGGGATTTATATCCCAAAGGTAAGTCATACGGCAACGCTCCCTTTGGAGGTGACCCATCTTTTGATGGTTTCAGAAACTGGGAAAACAACGAGAACAACAAGGTGAAGGAGAAAGAGTCTCAATTTGAGAGCAAAGTCAAGGAAGTCAACGAGTTCAGGGAGACCTTGAGTGAGTCCAAATCGTTTTATAGAAAGCAGACAGCTCAGGCAGCCCCTACCGAAGAATCTGACGCAAACACGAGCAAAAGTGGTGGCAGGCGCAAGTTGGATCGCACCCTCCTCAAGAAGTACCGCAAGTACAAGAAAGAAGGGTTGTTCAAGAAAAGATTCAACAACGACGGTAACAAAAATGAAAATTTCTAATGAAGAAACGACGGACTAATCCACCAATTTTCGGGCTCTTTTGATCATGTTTATAAGGTTCACTTCCAATACATTAAATGTCACAATTAGATTCTCGTATTAAGCTCTATACTATTCGACGATTGTCAACTCAACGTCGCCGTACCCAAAACGGTGTTTGTTTTCCTCGTACACTCTCTTGAGCTCCTCGACGTATAGACCATGATAGTGATCCAAAACTTCCTGACTCACATGGACTCTTCTTTTTGGAGCCTGTCTCTTGGCTTTAAACATTGAAAATCTACTGTCCGACGAGCTCAGCGATGACTTCTCAGAAGCCTTACCTTGCTCTTCCTTTGTGGCTGCATCAGAAGGGTCTTCTTGGTTCTGCAGCACCAAACCTGCTGGAACATACACTGGACGCCCAGTGCACACATTAATGGGGGTCCTAAAAGGCAAAAAACCAAAATCGTAGATGAAAACGCCCCTGGCGCTAAAAAACGGTAGTGTGAACAGTGTCATCTTTTTGAGCCAAAGCTGGAAAGAGTATAAGAATGAGCCCTCCTTTGGCTTGGCCAAGCGGTAAATATCGGCTTCCCCGAATGCAAAAGTGGGTACGAGCGACACATTTCCGAGCTCAATGGCTAGCTTCACGAAACCCTTTCTTTTGTTGAGCACCAACTTGATCTGTCTTCTTTCGTTTTTGTCCTCGTCCTTTTCTGGATCAGGCCCCCTGTAGCCGACGCCCACTCGCTGATTGTCGCCAACCATATCATTCAATAGGGACTCCTGAGCCCCTCCAATGACTAAACACACCGAGTTATCCCCGTTATTGATTATGCTCTTAATGTTCTTTGCGCTAGCGCTTGTGAGTCCCAAGGAGAGAAGGTAGTCTCTGTAGATAGGCATGGTGAACTGGGTGGTGAGAGTAAGTGGAAACACATAGCCAATTCCTGGAAAGAGCTCCTCTCCCTTGGATGGGTCATGGAAAAATGGCTTAAGAAACTTCGCAGGTGGCTTGTAAGGCTGGTTTCTCAATGCGTTTGTTGCAAATGTGCCCATGGCGCCCATGGAAATGACGCCATGAGGGTGGTAGCCAAAAATATAGCGTGGACCTCCGCTGACTTTACGAAGTTTCTGCTGGGCTGACGCCTTAGAGTCCGTGCTCTGAGCATCACTGTCATTAGGGGAAGGAGAAGACGTCTCCAGGTCGTTCAAGCGCTTCTTGAGGCCGAGGATTTTGAAAATCCTATCCACAATGGTTCTTGAGTCCTCCGAAATCAAGTCCTCCTCGTCGTCTGGGGTCGACTCTGCCGGAACGAGCTCGGTAGTGAACGTGGGCTCCAACTCACACGTCTTGTGGACCCGGATCGGGTAATAGTCGACAAACCACTTCCAGATGATCAAATTCCGCATGCCATCACGCACCCTGTAAACCACTTTCCCATTGGTGGGAGTATGAAGATCAAAGCCGTAGAACCAGATGAAATACGGAATGACAAGGAACACCCACGAGATCCAGCCGAGGTACAAAATGAAAAGGTTGAAGCAGCAGAACGAGGGAATGGTCACCGTGTGCCACATGACACTGAGTGTCTCGAGACGCCGGTGAAGAGGCGTGTCCAAAGGAGCCACATTGAGGAGCTTCTTCTTTTTCTTCTTTTGCTCGTGGTGCTTGATGTCTGGGGCCGAAGTCTCGGGTTGCTGCCGAGGAACGTTTCGGCGCTTCAATTCCGCTTCCTCTGCCATGATGAAAACGCAAAATTAAGGAAAATGGCCCCGCGGTGAAAACTGGTGGTTTCGAATCATGGAGCAGTTCGGGCAATATATAGATGTGGGGCACAACCACCGCGGCATGTACAGAGGAAGCAAAGAAGGTGCCACAGGGGTCGGGAGCAAAAGAGAATTTTTTTAGGAGTTTAGACAGATTAGGGGCTCAGATTAAAAATAGAAGAAATTCCAAATTCCACAAAACCAGGCTCCCGGGACTTATTCTGTTTTTCAGGGATCACCTGCTTTATCTCGTACAATGGCTCGCGGTGATGAGTGAGACAATGGCTGCTGAATTGAAGTAGCACATTGGCCAGGGATTGCCAGATCGGGAAGGCCGGCCCGAAAACGCTACTCTTTATGCTAGCACCACGGGACGCCTGGATGCTTAATTTTAAATTTTCTACTACTTTTCTCAATTGCCTTTGTCTTTTCTCTCGTCCTTCCTCCCTGGGACGCTTTTTTCCTTCTTGCGGAAATATACCCACTGCCTGCGCAGGATCCACGCAGCCCTGCCTACTACTGAAGAAATATCATCGAGGCACTTTTGCAACCAATACGCCATGCTGAACCGCGAGGCCCTCGACCCGAACTCGCAAAAAACACACTATGTAATTGAGACGAGCAGGCGGAAAAGACAGAAAAGGGAATTGCCCGCCTCGCTGTGCCCGTTTTTGCCCCACACTGGCGAGGACCACAAGCTCACCAAACACAGATACTCGCTCTACGAGAAGATCTGGAGCCACCAGCTCGGGGCGATCCAGCAGATCCTCAATTCTGCCAATGACGCTTTCTTTGGGGACTTGGTCAGCTTTGTCAATTCCCCGTTTTCCAGCAAGCTCCAGACGGCTTTTCTCGGCCGAAGCTCAAACACAGCCAACAACCTACGAACTCTCGATGAGTTCGCTACGTACTTGTACAAACACGGGAACCAGCATGTTCGTTTGGTGACGCTTGATCTGAAAGAGTGTGTGCACGTGAAAGCCGCTGTGAGAGATATTATCAAGCAGGTGCTCGAGCCCAAGCAGCGTCTTCAGGAAGAGCCATTGGCAGACTTTGGCGACGAGGGCGAGCCTGCCAACGGGCCTGCAGAGGAAGAGGATATTGAAGGCGAAGCTGCTGATGACGCAGGCGATGGAGGGAGGATCTCCTACGATTTTGGCATTGTCGTCGACTGGGTCGAGTCGTACATTGCCAGAACAAACAGCGCTGAACAGCTACGCTTAGTGGTGGTTTTGCAGGATAGCGATGCATTCGAGAACGAGGTGCTCAACCAGCTTGTGCATCTTCTCAGTGTCTACTCGAAACAGCTTCCAATAAAGCTTGTCATGGCACTCTCTTCCAAAGGTATCAGTGACTGGGTCAACGACAACATCACCAGTAACATGCGTGTGCTCATTGACGGCACGAGGCTAGAGGCCAAAAACAACAAGGATATCTGCTTTCAGGTCATTGACGATATCTTGCTACGGAACGAAATCACCTCAGAGAACCCGCTTTTGTTGGATGCACAGCTCTCGCTGATTGTGTTGAACCGATTCGAGAACTCCAACAATTCCATTGACTCTCTTATCACGGAATTCAAGTTGACCTACATGATTCACTTCTACCAGCTGCCACTTTCCATACTCGCGGACCCCAGTTTTGTCCCTCAGCCATTCCACTACGAGGCTCTCCGAAAACTCCCGTCCTTCAAGACTCACGTCGAATTTCTTCTTCACAGCCATAACAATTTCAAAAAAGAGGGTGACAAGGACGAGGCCAGCGCAATGGCGAAGAAAATCACCGAATTGCTTTCCAGGGATACCGCTATCCTCGAGCTCTTCAGGAACGCCAAAATGCAGCTCCAGAAATACCAAAATGCCGTGATGAACGCCATTCACTTGATTCATTTTTTGAGTGACGGAGAGAAACAAAAGTTTCAGCTCTACAAGCTTGTGACCAACAACCAGCTCATCAACTCCTCCTACCTCAGTGACGTCCTCAAAAGGGTGAGACAATTCGACAGAGAGCGCGTGAAGCAAGTAGTTGACTTCCTAGAAAGTGAAGCTATAACAATCGCCATAGACGACGTTGCAGATGAAGACATTCTTGGTCTCAAGCGAGGAATTGCCAACCTGACACCTGATGGTGAGAATTTGCTACGCTTGCTCACCAGCTACTTGCACGATAATCCAGCGTTGAACATGAAGATCAGTGACAATCTATTTAACGAAGTTTTGACAATTACAGGTGGAATTAACGAGATGGACAAGGTGCAACCTAAAGGAAGCATCGAAGAGAGCTACGAGAACCTTATGATCAAGCTTATCAGACCACGACTGAAGGAGTCCTTGGAAATGGCTTTGGACGAGCCACAGCGGTACTTGAGAAATATTTTGGTGACTACAGAAGCGAGCGAAAAGTACCTTACCTCCAAATTTGTCGGGCCATTTATCTCGAAGTTGTACCAGGTCTATAAAGATGCGCCCGTGAATATCAACATCTGGGACTTTTTCATGGCCTTCAAGCTGTCATTATCAAAGAAGGATTTGATTGATGAGCTCGCTTTCCGGCTCGAAAATTACACCGGTGAAGATAAAAAAACTTTGGAAAAGATTTATCGTGATAGCATGAATGATGAGAAGAAATGGGAAAAGGTCACCTATGGGTGGTTCTTGCAGAGCAGTGCAGAGCTAGCGGACATGGGGTTCCTCCGAGAAAAATCAAAGGGAGACTACGTGGAAAAGTTGATCTGGAAAAATTTATAGAAATGATATGGACATCATGGAATTCCTTACGTAATCGTCGTTGTGGGCTCTTGATTAAAAATTAGTTCCATTACTTGGTCTCCTCGACCGAAACCTTCCAGTTTGGGTCATTGTCGCCGCCCTTCAAGTCACCTACGTCCTGGGGCTCACCGGCTTCCTTGTTCTCGGTAGTTTCTGTTTCTGTCTCAGGTTTAGCGGGAATATCCTTGGCCTCTTCGTCCAGTGCCTCAGTGCTAGCCTTTTCTTCGGAGCTAGCAGCTTCTTCCTTAGGCATAGCATCCTCCGAAGCCTTATCTTCCGTGCTTTCTGCCTCCTTGGCGGCCTCTTCGGAGATTTCCTGTTCAGCCTTCTCCTTAGCAGTCTCTGGCGTTCCCTTCACCTCGTCAGCGTCAGAGTCGTAGTTGGTCTTTTCGCCAGACTCCTTTTCCTCACTTGCTATGGAGTTCTCCTCATCCAGGTCGTTCTTGGTTGCCTCCTTTGTGTCTTTCCCCTGCACAACCTCAAGAGACTCAGCTGCCTCCGGATCCTCCTCCTGAGGCAGTTCAACAAGATTGGAATTAGCCCACGACTTGGCCGTGTCGACATAGGAGCCTAACGACTTGCCGAGATTGGTGTCTTTGATGTATGTGTGGGCAGATGAGGATGTGATTATGAGGAAAGTCACCATGATGGTGACAATGGCAAGGAATATGTAGCGCTGTGAGCGCATCATTCTAGAAGCAATAAGCTGGGAGTTATGCATGGGTATAGCTTCTTCAAAGTGTATTATAGATGGAAGTAGGAATACGATATTGGCGTTTGCGCGCTTTGATAAAATCCGATACACTGGTAGCGCAGACACTATAAACAGATGGAGCGCGATGTGAGACATTCCGAGAGATAGTTTGGCTAAGCCATTGTGGTTTTTATCTGCGAGATTGAGCGAGTTTGAAATATACTGTTCTCGATGTGATTGTGCTTTGTTAGAGGTTACTTAGATGTCAATTTTTCTGAAAATTTTCGGACTTCATCGGCGGAACTGTAATGTCTGTACCTTAGATTCTGCCGTGCAGCTACATCTAAGAGATTGAGTGCGTTTCAAGATTCGTGTGCGGTGCCCTTTATTGTTTGAATCGTTTGTTTTAGGTTATGAACAACATGAGTTATACACGGCTTCATTTGAAACATAAATTTGGTTTTTGGCAGTGGACCAGGGATGGTTTTGTCAAATGACGGAAACTCGTTCTTCAGTCGCCTCACTCTGCGTAGCAAGACCGTGGCTTTTGCCTGTACCTGATGTCAATTTTGGTGTTCCTTGCATCGTTGATCGTGTCGAATCGGTCTTGACGTGTACTGAGTCAGATTAAATGTCATCATATCAGAGCGATGAAGTCCTTGATTGTACATATCGAGATCCAATTTTTTGTAGCTGTGATTATGAGGAGAGGATTCGCTCTTTTTTTTTTCTTTTTTTTTTTTTTTGTAGAGTACTTCAGAAGCTACATATCATCTAATTGCAAATCTTTGGCCGCTTGTAAAATGGTACATTCGAATATCTGAAGAGAAAGACAATGCAACAAGATCGCCAATTTCTCACAATCATCAAATGGTACATTTTCAGCTGTTCTTTTAAATTCTAGTTTGAGACGAACTGTATGTTTCAGGGCGTGGTCCTCATGTAGCAGCCATTATGAACGGCTTGCCTTCAGTGAAGACCATACTATTCAAGTCTTTTACAATGAAAGCAAATGATATGCTCATCATACCGGTCATCAAAGAGGGAAATGTCCTTTTAAGGAGTACATCACTGCTTAACAGCTTCAACAATATGAAGACTCGTTTGTGATTATTTTCTCCAAGCTACCTGACGGCACTCATCTATCAAACGTATGATTACTAGACATCCATTGCGCCTTGTAACTTCTCGTAAAGCTAGCGGCGGAGCAACTCACTCCTTGAATTGTGTATCCCCAGTAGATGCAAAAACGCAACCATGAAGCAATTTTCTCGCAAAAGCTCTCTTTTTAAGCAAAACACTCTCCAAGCTTCCCCACAAACGAAGCCTGGCCTGCAAAACTTCTCCAAATAGCTTACTGATCGCTTCATTCAAACCATAAATGCTGGCTCATGCCGCCCAGATCTTCCTTAGCGGCACCCTGCGTACGAGGGCCAAGATTGGCTGCAAAATTCGCCAAATTCGTATACTCTCCGAGCAATCGAAACAAGCTTTACATTCCTTCTTGCCGCTTATTTCCTTCAGGCCGACCGCAAAACAGCCAGGAGCTGCCACTTCGTGAAAGGACGGGCCAGACCCAAAAGAAGGTTTTGGCATCGCAGCGATCGTCATCCATACTTAGTTTGCACAAATCAGGACTCCACTACACAATTCGGGCAGGAACCTCGGAATCGGACCTCCATTTGCAAAAACCGAGGATGAAGGAGGACTTTGCAACCATGCAACGGTCGTATCTACAAACGATCTGGGGTTGCAGCCACACAGGAGACTCGCATAGAAGGTTGGAGATAGGTGCCCACGGGGGACAAAGAAAAAGCAAGGAAAAAAAGACAAAGAAGTGTCAGAGCAGAAAGAATGAGCGAAAAAGATCAGATGACAGGAAACCGAAACAAAACTTAATCGAACTTTCCTCGCTCTCGGACTTTCCTTTGTTCTGTCACGATCGCCGGAGTTTAGGTGCTTACTGCATTTGACATTCCGCCAAAGCTAGTCAACGGTGCTGTCAGCCATAATCTGCTTGAAGGCGATCACGAAAATCCGAAATACCGAGGAAGTTCACAACCAGCGTGTTGTGCTTGCGTGGTTGTGGTATGGCGCATTTCGAGCTACAATGTCGATTTCTGTGACATAGGTTTTTCTTACACGTTCTTCTTTGTTCTTCGAATCCTACAAAATTCTTCCCGCTTAGGCCGTGACCATTTCCTCAAATTCTCATCCAAAGCATAGCTTGCCATTGTAGCCGAGGCAGATGGCTGCAAAAAATGGGCCCATGTTGGCCATGCAGGAATAAGACCTTCTTCAACGCTTAACACTGACACTTTCGGTCACGTGCCCCAGCCGCCGCTAAAAATCACACCACTTTGGCCGTATAGCACCAGGCTTTAGTGCCTAAAATAATAAGCAGCGTTCCCTTTGACTTTCTTACATTGTTTAGGTTTCTTTTGTCCCATATTATTTTGCCGGGCTATTTCCCACTTCACCCATTTATCAGCAACCCGCTCCCACACTCTCGAGCCCCCCTAACTTATTTCATCTTCCTTTTGGCTGCAACTCGAGCCTCATCACAGAAAACTAGCTAAATCCACAAACAACATCAAATGTTTTCGGAGTACGGTTTCAACGAGAACATGTTGGATTTCGAGGACACTGACATGTTCTTGTCTGCCATTCTGTCCTCGGTACCCACCATGGACAGATTATCTAATCCATACGACTTGGGCCAGAACTCCTCAGGATTCCCTTTCACAGAGAGCTCTGCCTTCTTGAACAATCCCAACAACAGCCTCAACATCACAGCCGACCAAAACGACAGCAATTCCATCAACAGCTTGTCTCCAACGACAGCCAACCACGAGCGCTCCTTGTTCGCTTCGAATAACCAGAAACAACGCTCTTCCTTCAGCTCTGCCTCGTATTCCGAGCTGGTGGCCTCTTCTGCCTCCAACGAGGGAACTCCCAACACCACCATTCTGTCCCCCCACACGCTGCCTGAGGGCATGTCCGACAACGAGCCCAAGAAGAGCAGAATCGTAACTGCCGTGAAAACCGAGGAGAAGGAGCTCCCAGAAGTCACTTTGGTGAGTGCCAAGAAGAGCAAAGGCACGGCCAAGGACAAGGTCTCGAAACCAGGCAGAAGACCCAAGGTCTCCCACAACATGATAGAGAAGAAATACAGAACCAACATCAACACCAAGATCTACGAGCTCAGAGACGCCGTGCCGAGCTTGAAGATAGCGGCAGGCAAAGGTGACATTCTGCTTTCCGACTTGGAGGGTTTGGCACCTGCTGCAAAGCTCAATAAGGCTTCTGTATTGACGAAAGCAACCGAGTACATCAAGCACTTGGAAAAGAAGAATGAGACCATGTTGAAGCAAATCGCACAATTACAACAGCTCATGGGAGAGTCAAATGCCAATCCGCCCAACGTGGTGGCACAGCAATCGAACAATCAGTTTGAGGACCAGTTTCCAAGAGGGTTCGGTTTCGCTCCAGATACCAACTACAACACGACCGTCAACATGTTCGAGGCGCAAGCACCTCCCCAACAACACTTCCCACAGACGCAGGACGAGTACCAGCCTTTCAACACTAACTGGATAATGGGCGGCCTCACCTCTGTCGTGGGCTCTTCAGTTCTTTCAAACGAAAATTTCAAGGGTTTGGCCGCTCTTCCGTTTATACCGTCTTTCTTGGCCCACCCTTCTCCAGCTTCATTGCAAGTGCTAGCCATATTCAGAGTTGGGCTCTTGCTTTTCGGTTTCTACCTCATATTGAGTCCCCTCTTATCCTACATGAGAAGACGGAGGGACCCGAAGGCCTCTGCGCAAAATATATGGCTCACCTGGCTTCTTACGTCGCTTGGTTTGCAAATTCCAAAGCCCTTATCACCATCTGAGAAAGACCGCGTATTGTCACATCTCCAGAACGGCTGTCCGAGCTCATGGGATTGGGTCAAAGACTATGCGATTTTGTCTTCGAGCGAGGTGAACTTTGAAACTTGCTTCTTGACCGTGCTTGTTGGCTCGTTTATCACGATAAAGTTACCTCACTTATCCAGATTCATTAAGCAGAGTATCAGTGTTAGGAGCTCTTTGTTGTCCAAACTCGATTGCCCTGAAAATGACTCGCTCAAGAAACTTAGCCAGTTGATCAAGAAGACAGACGGTGCCTCCATGTTTGCGTCTGAAGCTCATATGACGCGTTTGCTTAATTTGACGGAAAGAAAGAACATCTTCACGAACGTGAAGAAGGGTGACAATTCCTTGTCGTACATCGAGGTGTACAAGAAGTCACCAAAAGACATTTATGCTATTATTTTTGGTTGGAGAGTGCTTGATGTTTTATATGAACTCAACCTCTCGTACTTGGACTTTTTAACGTTACCTTCTGAAGACGAGAAAGCCAAAGAGTCGGAAACCCATTTGAGGGAAGAATTGGAAAAGATCGAGAGTCTTTTGGAGGATGCCGATGTTTTGTCCCTCAAGCAATACTATCTCTCGTTGAAATGTCTCATCAACCCAGAGTTGACTCCAATTTTGATGAGCAGCATGAAGGTCTCAATCACAAAAACGGTTTCGAACATGCATGGTTATTTCGAGGGTCAGGACCTTACCGACAATGAACTCACGGATGAAAGTGAGTCGGAGGCTGAGTCCTCTGTCAGCACTGAGGTCGACGACAGCATTGAAATCACCGATTTGGTGAGCAGCGAAAAATCACTCCTTTACTCATTGAATTTGGTGAACGAGGAGAAGTTCATTGTCTTGGCCTCGATGTCTATCCTTTATTACAAGCAGAGACACGATGTGGAGTACCTGAGGGCGTTGTTGAAGCACTTGGATTTCAAAGATCGTAAGGTTCCTTTGTCAACGCTCTCCTTCGCATGCTTGTTGGCAGTCGCTTGCAGCTTACTCGAAAGGAGCGAAGACGAGGAAGAGGACACGGCGCTGTTGAACGCCAGCGACTCTGAAATTTTAGAGCTGTTGGTGAAAACTTTGAGAGGCTGGCTTAATGACGACTGCAAGAGCCGATCCTTCAGCCACTCTTTCAGAAGCGACTTGACTGACTTGGTTTTGAGTAGGGGCATGGTTCTTCAAGACATATGATAGACATACCCCTGGATATTTGAGATTAATGTATATAACGAGATCGTAACTGCCAGTGTAAGCTCTTTGATGGTTGCAAAATACAAACCATGAAATTATGCCTACTTTTTTCGGGGTTGAAAGAAGCTCGAAGGACCGCGCCGTTAGGCTTAACGATACGGGTGTTCTCTGTGCATATTAGACTTTCCAAAGCCCTTTATCAAACTACGACAAAGAATGGCATCTCTTCAGCTCATCAGTGTACAACGGGGAGCCCGCTGAAGCTAAAGATGCAACACTAACACTGAGCGCAATAGTCCAAAATTTTGACAATCGCTGTGAGCGTCAACAATAGGTTTCAATCCCACATCACATACAGCACACTTGTTTTCGACAGAACAAGTAGTCGGTCTTGCATATTTTAAGACAAACAACTTGTGGGGGTTCAGCACGTCTATCTCCATCGAAATAAGGTATTGTTGCATTCCGTAGAAGGATGTGGTACCATACCTATACGAATAGTTCAGTTTATTCCCTCGTAGTCTAAAGGGTGGAGCTAACCAGAGGGATTTGCGGCGAACTTTGGTGGTGCATAAGTTGAAGCGGACTTGTCAACCTAAATAATGCTTCCTTCACTTAAATTCACATGAGTGGTGGCCGAGTTTTGGCGCAAAAGACAAAAGCAAGGTGAATAGCAAGAACACGCGAGAATGTTTCTAAAATTAAAAGGAAATGACTAGACGGGTGGCGCAGTCAAAATAAGTCAAACTAATTATCCATGCAAAATTCGGTCTATCTTGTGTCAGGCTGCAAAAAGTTCGGTGTTATCAGACTTTTCCGAGGATAGAATAAGCGTAAAGTGCGTTCTTAGCCAGGGTCTCGTTATTTTGTTCTTATGCAGTGTGTGCATGGCCGCGCATAGACCTACGTCAAAAGCCGACATACAAAGAACAAATCCAACAAAGGATATTGCAGCACAACGCACCCCGGCATGTAGCCCAGTGCTCGCTGCTCGTACGAACAATAAGTCACCTGCATTGCCTCCAAATCGTCATACATCATCATGCAATCAACCTATTGGCGCACATAGGTCGCATCCATCTCATTGCGGATCTTCAGAAAAAAAAAAAAAAACACCATCCCTCATGTAGATCCCCGCGATTAGATTCCCAAACTGTGTTTAGCTCCTTCTCTAAGTCCTTATTTCTAAAATCAATCTTGGCCCCGTTTTCGCGAACATGCGCCTACGCACCTCGGGACCCTGTCTCCCAAAATGCACCAATTTCTACCCTCTTAACCTGAGTTAGAAGCTTTGATCCCCCAGGGCGAATCTGCATCTTCTCCGTCTGCCCCCCATGCCACATGACCTAATCATGCTGTTCCTAACCCCCGAAAAAAAGGCATTCTCCCTTTTTTCTCTTGTCATCCCATGTACGCTGCCAGGGTCTTTTCTCCTTTCTGCTAGCAATTACGCCTCGCTAGATGCTGCGGCGAGAACATCGGCTTTTGGGGTCACCAACCTGGTGACACATCCGCTGCTCCAAAACCTTCTTTAACTAATTATATAGACCCTCCACAACATCCGATTCACAAATCATTTGGTGTAGCTGGTGAGTACGAAGAGCGAAAAGCTTTGTCTCGAAGCCCGCAGGTAACGCAAAGAACTTTCATTATTCTGGATTCTTTTCGCCTCGAAGCTTGCCATTTTGATATGCTCTCATTGTACGGAGACAATCTCTGAGGAGTAAACCTCTTTCCGTCGTTCTTTGTTTGGACCTCGCACGGACAATGGTCACGCAAGTACGGCAGAACCTAAAATCACTTCTTCTATTATTCGTTCCCTCTCTGCACAGCAGAATGAGTGTCTGCTACTTGTGCAGAAAGGCTTAAAGCTATGCTTTTTGTTCGAAATTCTTGGGTACACGATGGCGCGGATCAATGGTGCTTTCTCTGAGCACGCTGGGACCAACTTTAATGGAGTCGTACTTTGTTTCTGTTATTGTCGATAATTCCGGCCCGTTTCTTGGAATCCTATCCGTTTTAGGTACCTTCTCCGTCACTATATCCTTGAAAACTCCATCGAGTCGTTTTGTTGTGCCATTTGTTCATAACAGACTATATATATTCACACCCCTCCCCATACTGGCGGATCCTTTCGACTTTTTGTCTTTTTCCCTTTGGCAACTCCAATTAACTTTCCAGCTCAGACATTTCAAGCAGATATAGCGAATAACTAAACCACCAATTTCCCACTCGCATTTCCCCTCGCTATATCTATCCCTGTCATACTTTGGCAACCTAATGGCATATTAAAATTCAAGTCAGAGATAGTCCAAGGTTCTTTTTACTTGAAACTATCTGTCTGAAAGCACAACTTTCCAGAATCGTCTTTATGATTTGCTAGCATGTCAGAGTATTCGGCGTCAGATAATGAAGCTGCAGACAAGGAGGATACAGAAACCAGACAGTCAAGAAGTACCTCCGAGTCAATTTTGCTGGGCTCTTCCTCTTCAAAAAGCAACACCCAACCATACACCATTCTGGACTATTATGAATTGACTCTACCGCTCATAAATGGCAAGTGTTTACAGTCCCTGAATGTCCATTCTTTTCTCAGAACCTTATTAGACTTTCTGCTCCTACATTCCTTTCTGCTCAAAGCATTGCAGAAGCGGGAGATTAAACTCGCCGACTTAACCTTGCATGAATTCGAAGGCGGTATGAAAAGCTTATTAATTAAATCAATACTACCGAAAACGACACAAGTGCAATACACGGCTCGTCTTCGGCACAAGCTTGTCGAGTTGTGCCCCATTTTTATCTTATCCATATACATTTTTGCCAGATTTCATATCCCCGACACATATGGGGAATACGATCTCACCGACGAATCATTAACCAACGAGCAATTCTTGGAATACAAACTACTTAATGGAGGAAACAAATTGCGTCCACTTTCATACTCACAGCAATACAAGGCATCCACAAAAATACTCAAGTTGAGTGACAAGTTCAAACCTATCCATTTAGGCAAAATTCTTACTACGCGATGTAACACTGATCCGAAGCTAGGACTTGTCTCCGACAATTTCTCAAACCTCAAATGCCTGAGCCACAACGTGGAGAATATAGACGTGGAAGTCCTCAGCAACTTTGCTGGTTTTGAAAATTCAAAAACATATCTCATCGAACGAGCAGACCGAGAGCCTCCAGCAGAGATAGTGCAGAGAATTTTCCCTTTCCTTAACAGTCATGAATATGGAAAGAACCCTGAGTTTGACAAGCTTTTTCGTCTCTTGGACTTCCTCCGCCACACGTTAGTTCAAGATATGGTAGAGATCAAGAAACGCTTTCCAGAGAATTTGATTTGTGAACATCCGATGTTTTCTTCACAAGAGTTTTGTGACTTCGCTGGGGTTACAAGAGAGAAGCCAGAGAACTACTCCAGGCAAGCTCTTGACACCGATCCTGAATCTTCCTCTAATTCCACCGATGAGTCTGATGGGCTAGATGAAAACTACTCGAGAGAAGGTGAAGATCGTCACCAAAACTTTCGAAAACGTCGGGCTCTGCGTGCTCTTCCAGTTGAAGACAAACAGAGACTCAAGCATCTTGAGAGTTTGGTTGAAAAGATGAAAAAGCTGCAGGAGGCCATGGCAAAGGAGATGAATCATTTTATTGAAACCCAGTCGGAGCAGCTTGCTGATCAGAGTAACACTCTCAAAAAACTCATGAACAGCACCGAGGGCCTTGCAATCCTTTTGGCAACTCGGAATCCTAACTCGAACACGTACACGAAACAGGTCCTCGACCGAAATAGCATGCAGCTTAACCAGCTAAACCGGCATTTGGCGCAAAGCGGTAATGATGGCCTCAACATCCTGATGAAGTGGAATCTCAGAATGCGCCAGATAGGCCTACATTCCAATCAGATACTTGATCAGCACGAGAGTCTACGACACAAAGCTCTCGCCTCCACTCCCCTTCCGGAGGTAAGATCGATTGACGAACTTGTGAATGACTTTGCCTTGTGGCACAGGTCACTTGTGGAGAATAACATCTCATTGGATGAATGGGCAGCTGCTCATAACGCTGCCGATAGGTCTTTGGTGGAATCTCGAACCACAATTGTGAATTTTATTGAGAGGGAAGCGGCCAACCGACAAATTCCAATTCAGGTTCTCATTACTAAGTTGCAAGATAGGTTGAAGGATCAAGACTTTTCACAGGCCTTGTCCGACTTATCCAAGCAGCTTTTAGCCGGTGGAAGAGTCATTATTGACTGATGCTTTGTCCACAGAATGTGTGAAAGCTTTTTTGGCGGAATAGGAAATAAATGTGTGCACAAGAATCCAAGCACAAAGAAAAAAAGTTTCCGTAAAAGCTACCGTCGTGATCTTAAGTCCTTCTGGGACACATCAAGGCATGAAATTTGAACTGCTTCTCGGATTGAAGAACACCTATTCCAGATCCATGGCATTGGTCTGAGAACGTCTACGGTTCCAAATGCACGAACTTCCTCGTGCAATGAACTCATCTTCCTCGTCTTTACGAATTCTTCCTGATTAAATAAGCAATGGTACAGAAACGAAGAAACTCTCGACTTTAGGTTTTCACGCAGTAGCGACCCCTATTTATTCACGTCTATTATGTCAACAGCCTACAGATAATGCAACGTGAATTTGTGAAAATGGCGCTTTCATCGCTTGTACGAACTTTCATCCTTCTTCTCTATCCAAAACAGAAGGTGGAAACGTTATTCGCCTCATTTATCCATCTTCAGCAAAGCGCATAAACCGCATGAAGTACGAAATTTTCATGTCGAGGGCAGCAGATATACGCTGCCAAATGCGGAATGCATGCATTCATGCCCTCTGCGAAGCGCTTGCATCTTCGAAACACCCAATCGCAGTTCAGTTGTTCATAGACGGCAGAAGCCTCAGCTGTAGTTTCAATGAAGGGAAAATGCTTAATGCAACCGAATGCAGCAGGATGTGCCTCGCGATTATTGCTAGCGGTTGCCTCGCTTGGGATTCTATTTTAGAGATGATCCGCTATGCATAGTAGCCAGTGTGTGAACCTCTCAGTAAACTTTAAAGATCCAAGGTCTTGAAAGAAAATGGCTCAAACGCATATCCTTCACCTTCAAAAAACTTCGACATAGCTTCCACCCAGTGTAAACGTAAGGAGTGTAACATAGCGGAGGTACCTTCCATCATGACCAAGATGCAAAGGGTCAACGTGAACCACATGGCGAACAAAAAGAAGGTCATCACAATTCCCACATTTCCTGTGGCGCCAAAAGCGTTCTGAAGCGTCATGGTCCACAAGACGCTTGACAATTGAGCATGCGCCAAGGACAACGCCCATAATCTTAAGTAAGATGCCGTATGCGACACACAGTTGAGACAGAACTCGATGGTGTGAATAACCTGATGAATAACGATGTCCATCAAATTGAACTCGTCTCCCTCACCATGACCCGAATTACCAACCATTGGCTCAATATCATTTGGAAAGTGGAAAGTTTCACTCAAGAGGTCGACTCCGTCGTCAGGCTGCAATCCGGGGGTTTCCGGGTTGACATCCTCGCGGGTTACCAACGCCTCTTCCTCTTCCTGGAGCTGTAAGGTGTGATGCATCTGTGAATTAATGTCGCTGTAGCCCGCCTCTTTAGCGTGAAGGTTTTGCTTTCGAAGCACCATAGGCTTGTACAACAACAACCAAGGAACACAGCATAAGGCCAAAAGAAGCAAGATAATTTGGACCACCTTTTGCCCCGAATACAACGGATCCTCAATACTTCCAGGGGCAAGGAACATGTTGATCAACATATTCAAAAGCCCTGGTGGCTGACGGCCAGTTCCGAACCAATCGACGCACCATTTGTAAACAATTGCTAATGAGAGATAACCAAAGATGCTCTGCATAAAAATGAGCCCTGGAATGAAGTTTCCAATCACGTCGACTCGTGAATTAAAAAAACGGTAGTTCACTAAGCTGAACATATACGAGTAGGTCATGTGAACATATCCCATCAACACAGACATCTTCATCTTGTAAGAGTTAGTGAACAAAAGACCATTCTCTGAGCCATGCCATGCCCAATCTAGACCGAACGGGTAGGTGCTTTGACCCTTTCTAGTTGCAACAAGCGAAACACTTGAGTTGAGTGAAGTCTCGCTACCCTCTGGAAATTCCCATTCCCAGGTGGAGCTGAAGATCGTCATGGACTTGGAGAAGATATCGTTGTACATCAAACCAGTGTACATGGAGAACGCGCCCATGAGGAGCATGATGTAACGACCACTGTACGCCATCGCGAGAATTTCGTCCATCTTTCTCATGGAATCAAAGTGTCTCTCATTCTTGATAAAGTACAATGCTGCCAAAAAGACAATGAAACCGTGACCGAGATCACCGAACATAATGGCAAACATGAAGGGAAAGGTAATTATTGTTGCCAAACCTGGGTTAACCTCTTGGTAGGAAGCGATACCATAAGTGTCCACGATTGCCTGGAAGCCTTGGGTGAACTTGTTGGTTTTGTGGTAGGTTGGAGGAGTTCGGGTTGTAGCGAGTTCATTAAGAACCGCCACGAAGTTGTACTCCTGATCGTCGTCATCATTGTCATCATCACTAGGAGAGGCATTGCGGCCATCTTCATTACCTACCGCAAAAAGTGTATCAGGGTTGCCTCCAGGCGTGCTCAATGTATCCGTGGACAAGGACAAGTTCAGATGTTGAGCAAGTGGGTTATTCGTGGAAGCAGCCTTGGCACGGAGTAAGCTCTTCAACGCACGACGAATGTTCTCCACCTCAGCACGAGGAATCCAGCCCTCGCCGACGAGACATCGTCTGGTGCTGTCCTCATCAAACTTATTTAATGTCTCAAAGATGGCGCGTTCTCTCTTCACCACGTAGTACCAGTCTGCATACTTCTCTTGAAAGATTAGTAATTCGGTAATGAGGTGGCCTTTGGTGGAGTCGGCGACGTTAGTCAAATCTTCGATCTTCGCATTGAGGTCGTTGATTGTCTCGAGTCTTCCGCCAGCCCCTCCTCCAGTATTGTCATAAATGTGGCCGTCTAAGGAGTTGATAATTCTGCGCACACGATCTCTCAAGTACTCGCCGTGTATGTAGATGATAAAGACATTTTTCTCGGATAACTCGGAGACTCTCTCCAACAGCGCTGGAAGTGGCTCATCAATTGGAATGTCGTTGAAGTAAAGGTTTCCTCTAAGAGTTCTCCAGAGAATTTTTCGAAGAATCGGAACTTTCTCTCTCGCGATAGCACCACAGATGGAGTTGAACAAACTTCCACCCTCTATATTGGCATCAGTTTCGTGAATCGCGTTTCTATCTATGTCGAATGAATCTGAGTTTCTACCCTCATTGAGTAATGCTTCTTCGTCATCTTCGATCTCAAACTGACGAAACTCGTCGTCGGGATCTTGTCTTGAAGGAATCAAGGAGGACTTGTGGAAATCGTGAACGGTATTTATCACGTAACGGTTTTCGATGTACTTGTACTTTCTGAGTTCCAAGGACGAGTGGGAATCGTCAAGATGCTTTATCTTATCGTGAAACGCGGCCACTCTCTCTTTTATCTCTTCCATCTCCGAAGCGGTGGGCAACGGATGTTCATCAGCCAGCAAGTTGGATAACGGGTCGCCTTTAAACGTGGAGTATTTCACCATCATACTGAACAAAAAGGTCAAATTCATCTCCACGACATCTATTTTTCGTAATTCGGTGAGGAACGTCCTCTGGAAAGGCGTCAATTTCGAATTGAGATCACGGAAGTGGACCTGACCTAGGCCTCCAAGCGTATACACCAAATCTCTTGCCAATTCCATAGTCACATAGAATTGGACAAGTGTCATCGGAGCCGAGCGAAATATCGCCTCAGTGGACTCATAGGCTGGTTTCCTTGAGTTGAAGAGTTGCATTTTACTCGCTTTGGCGCTTTCTGTGCTGTGTAACTCTCACTTGTATTAATGAATGTTGCTGGTGTAATGAATTATCGACACCAGGTGGGTGAATGAGTCTCCAACTCTGAAGACGAGATAAAAGTATCGCTGATTGGAATACTTCTTAACAGCAAATGCATATAACTTAAGAAAAAAGGCCGATTGTAGGAAGGATCGCCTGCACACAGTCTGGGGAAAGTGGTTGATTTCCGTACTGAATCGCTTGGTTCTATTGACCCAATCGGAAGGTACAAATCGGTACGTGTCAAAACATGCGGATTTTTATTCTGAGTCCAAAGAATAACATCATCCATCTCTACTTCGCCGTTTGATGCCTTGAATCCGAGCTCACGTGACCTGTATCGAAATTTCAGAGATCTCCGACCAAAGGCTCTAGCTAAGACTCATCTCGGCACCTCAAGGCTTATTATTGAGCAAGGAATAGATCCAACATACGACTACTTGCTGTTGGCTTGAATCTCCGAGGGACAAGGCTGAGTCCTCGAGAGTCAATAAGTGGGCGAGCCAGTGACTTGATCCTACGTAAAAATGAGATAGAATTCCTTTCAAAGCAATCTATTCTGTAGTCTTAATATATAAAAATCATCTTGAAGCTACTTAAACCTCCCCGTAGAGTGTAGAATGTACTACACAATTGTCTACTCACCTGCCTGCACACGACATCTATGTTACTGAATACCATTATACGTAGCTTGACAGATCCAACCTCCCATAAAGATCGGGCGTTTCATACATGAGGATTCTCTCACTTTTGGAGGCCTTCCTATGGTTCAGCCAGCTTTGTCTAGCTCGCCCACTAGTGGCTAATGCATCACTCGAGGATTCGCCTCTCTCTGAGCTTCGATCTTTCCTCGAGGCGAATTCGATAGCACGCCGTCAAAGAAAACCAGTGTACACCGAAGACAATGTCGAGCTACATGTTTCCATTCCACAGTACAACACTGCTTTAAACGACTACGAAGGAAGTCCCTTGCTCAACAGTTATCACAAGAGTTTCGAGAAGAAGGCTCTACCGTTCATATCTAACGCCGAGGCGAATGCTGATCAGGACACCCTAGTCTATCTAGCCGATCTATACATGTTTGGAGAGAGTGACATAAGACCTAACTATACCAAGGCCTTGAATTACTACCAGCGAGCCGTGGAGCTGGCTCCTCATGGCCACGCATACTTCATGTTGGGTTTCATATACTCCACAGGCATGTTTGGGGAGATCCCCAAGGATAAGGCGAAGTCCAACTTGTATTATCACTTTGCAAGTGAAAACGGAAACCTCAACGCCACAATTGTCTTGGCCAACAAATATTACCATGGCATAGATAGACCACCCAACTGTGACTTGGCCAAGTTTTACTATTCACGAGTCGCTCGATACGTCAAGAGCTACCAACTAGAGCATGGCCTCAAACCAGATACCGGAAACCCACTCCATAATATAAGGTTGTCCGATTTCAACGGCGGTCTCTATGGTCCAAAACTAAGCAACCAGATACTATCCTTTCAATCCTCGGCCGACTCAGATGAGGCTGTGAGGCTAAGTCTCGAAGAGATGGACTACAATCACGATCCGGAGCTTCGAGAGTTCTACTATGCTGCCGCTTTTGCGTACACGGGTACGCGCTTCAAACCCATGAACCACTCTGCTTCATTCACCTTGGCAACTAAATGTGTTGCCCATGCACAGGCAAAGTACGGAAAAATCTCCTCCAACTACGTGAGTAGCAGAGACAAAAACATGTGGAGCCGTTGTTTGAGCCTCATCGGTAATATGTACTATGATGGCGGGTTCAAAGAGCGAGATCTATCCAAGGCCTATAGGTACTACAAACTAGCCAACACGGTTTATGACAGTGGCTACACGAGAACGCGACTAGGCCGAATTCACTTTCTAGACCCAATGACTCATGGAGCTTTGAGTGATAACTGCACAAATTACTTCAAGCTGGCAGCAGAAGTTGATAATTCTGTTGCGAGATACTATCTCGCTGCATGGCTCTCTACTCATGACCCCGAATACCCTTTTTTGATACAGAACACGCCTCAAACATTCACATGGTGGCAAGACCTCAGCAATCGTCGCTTTTATAATGCACATTTCTATTATGCGGATGCGATGGAATCTGGCCAGGGCAAATCGCCAACAGATATATTTTACTGCTCGAATATTGTCGACACGTACAAGCAGTATGTTGAGCTTTCTGAGCTGATCCTCTTTCCTCATTTGAAATACGCTTTCAAGGAATTCGCCCATGGGTACTATAAAAATGCGCTTCTTGGATATCTGCTTGCAGCTGAACAAGGCCTTATGTACTCTCAGGTCAGCGCAGCGTACTTGCTTTATCAAAATGGCCCCCTTCTTTCGTGGAATCCCAAATCATTCGATGCAGAAAGGCTCTTAGGAGCAATGTCTTATCTCGAGTTGGCTTCTTTGCAAGGCGATGTTGACGCCACGATCTTGCTTGGTGACATACATTATAACGGGATTAAGTCGGCAAGTCTTCCCGTAGATTATGGCAAGGCTTTCAAATACTATGAAAGAGCTGCGTCTGCTGCCTCGCCTCATGGGTGCTTCAAACTTGGCTACATGTACGAATTTGGCCTTGGATCTGCAAATGCAACGGTGGATTACCATTTAGCAAAGAGATATTACGACTTGAGTCTGAAATATACCACCGAATCTCAATTTTTCAAGGTCTCAAGATTGAATACTTACCCCATGAGTCTTGCTTTGCTCCGCTTAAGAGTAAAACTTTTGTTTAGTCGCAGCAAGAAAGATGTGGATAAGGCTGGCTGGTTCAGTACTTTCAAGAAGTTGAGTACTTCAAAAGATAGCATGGAAGATGAGAAGAATGAAGAAAAAGCCATAAAAAAATCCACAGCTCACTTTGAAGGCGGTGATTATGAGGGGGAGGACCAGTATGAAATCTTTGACTATGTTGTTCTTCTACTCACTGTCATCTTCTTTGTGTTCGTCTTCATCCTGAACATGAGAGGACAGCTACGTCGTGCTGGGAATAATCAGAACCAGCCCAACCAAGAGGGTATTGCAGCCGCTCCCAACGCATTTGGATTTCGGAGAGGAAACTTCGAGTTTCATTTCTTTGCTCTATAAAGTATATATTACATGCATTTATTGATGATAAAGGGTATTCACGTCCATATCTTGTAAGATCTCTCTGACAATGACATGAGGACCCAATGCTTTGTTGCCAATCTTCTTGACGTTCGACGCTTTCTTTTGCATATTCTCTCTCTGACACTCCTTGTAAAAGTCATATACTTCGTTTGCGTTCGGAGGAAGGTTGTAGATCCAGTTTCGCTTTTTGAAAAGCCCAATGAACCCTCCAATAGTGGATGCTCCCGCTAAAGTGGATATCGATCCAAATACAAGTAGCTTTGAGCGGGCACGAGTTAAGGCCACGTTCACTCTCCTCCAATCTCTGATAAGATCGCCAGCTTTCTGGTCCTTGTTGGATCTTACCAACGAGATAATTATGCAATCCTTGTCTCTTCCTTGAAATCGATCGGCTGTGAGGATTTCCAATGAAGGACGATGCTTTAAGACCTCATTTAGAATCTTCAACTGGGAGCGATAGAGGGTCATGACTCCTATGCTGCTCTCCTTGACTCCACATGCGCATAACCCTTCCACTGTCTCGCGAATAAGAGCAATTTCTGTAAGATTTGTAACATTTTCACCAGTGACCGTCTCGTATTGCTGAAGCGGATCGTGATTGAGGAAAAGACATTTCGTGTCTTCTTGTAACGCAATACGAAGCCACTGCTGTTGAATAGGTATGTCATGTTTGAGACCTTTTGTTAGTTGATCTGGATTAGGTATTGTGAGGCCCTGACAAGCCACCGTCTCCGATCCACACCTTAATCTCCCATCATAAATTAAAGCATTTGAAAGGAACATGATGTCTTCACACATTCTGTATTGGTAAGTGAGTTCGCTGACACTCTCAGGATGCTTTTCTGCTAGGGTCTCGAAGAGCGACTTCGATAGACCAGCTTTCACTTGAGGATTGGGATGCTTCACAAGTGGAGGAAGTTGATAGTGATCGCCAACAAGAACAAATTTATCACAAAGGGCAAGGGGTCCAAGGGAAAGTGGAAGTGAGACCTGAGAGGCCTCATCAATGATGCAGTAGTCGAAACCGCCTCGAATATTGAATGCGGTATCATGGATGCTCAAACAAGTACCAGCGACAACAGTAGGCCCTCTGTAAATTAGCTCAAATTCGTCGAAGGATTCAATCGGGCATTCATTCGAGCCTGGGATATACTTCCTTATCTCTGGATGAACTCTTGATGGGATTCCGACACGGAGGAAATCCACTCCGAGATCTTTGACCTTTAACAAAATATTGTCCACTGCGGAATTCGTGTAGGATGTGAGTAGAACAGACTTGTTTTGACTGGAAAGGATTCTTATAAGATGAGCAATGACAGTGGTCTTACCCGTTCCTGGCATTCCTAGAATCAATGAATAGTCTTTACAGCCCAATGTTCTTCTCACAGCGTTCTCTTGGACCTCATTTAGGTTTGCTCCTTCAATTTGGAAATCCTTGAAGGAATCATCAAATTGCGGAGGCTCTGAATCAACGATCAATCTCCTTCTTTTGGAGTCACCCGACTCGAGGAAGAGATTGAGCACGTTGAATCTGGCCATACCCATGCCATAGAACATCTCATCTTTGTCAATGCGGAAGACCACAGCTAGCTTTTGGCCCTGCGAAGGAGTCTGAGTTTGCTTCAAGACACTTGCTCTATGAAATTTATCGGTCTTCAGTGTAGTAGGGATAATACGTCGTCTCGTCATGATTGTTATTGAGTCAGGCCATAGCTCCTGGACATACCCTTGAGCAAGTGCAAATCTTCCCTCATCATCACTGATGACGACTCTGTCATATTTGTTGATCTGGGTATTTTGCATCGAGGCATAGAGTTTCCCCTGTTTTCTCTGGAAAGTGTAGCAGTACATTCCATCGGTACTTCGATCTTTTTGTGATGAGATGATCAAATCAGAGAGAGCTTTTCCTTGCTCCGACTCCCGCTCCTGAGCAGAGTATACCCATAGATCACGGTTGAACCTATCCAAAAACTGCTCTTCTTGTGTTAGAAGCTCATTCCAGTACTTATAGTAAGCCGCATAATGAGGTTTGTTCACAAGATGCGATGTGATTCTCTCGTATACTCCCTCATTCAAGCCACTATCTTCGCTTGTACCATCTTCAGTCATGTAGTTGATTGTCATACATGTTTCTTGCAATGTACACTTATCACATTTCTGTTGGCGCATAAGATCAGGTAGGTCATTTTGGCCCCGTTTCAAGAAAAGCGAGATTTGATTCCGCAAGTGTACAAGCGACTTCAAGTCGGCAACTGATATATCGTGTTTCTTCGTCAGTCCCTCATCCAGTGTGTAGACCAAGAGAAACGACGATATGTCGAAGTTATAACGATCTTTAAACAAAAGCGAATACAATGCAGCTTGGGCCTGGTGGCTTAGGTACTGAGCACTTGTTTTAATCTCCATCGGAAGAAGTGTCTGAGTCTGGGAATGTTCACCCTGTAAATTGGCTTTCAAAGTGACATCAACCTTTCCTTTTATACCGAACATTGGCGACCAAACGTTCTCCTCAATATCTAGTCCGTCAGCAACCGAAAATCTTATTTTCTGATTCCTTTGGTTTGTGGGTATATCGCTAGGTGTCTTCTTATAGAACGTTCGAAACCAATACTTGATGAAAGGCAAGTGCTCTCTGATTTTGTTCTTCAAATCCTGAACCACGTCACCAAGGGTGAAGATCTCTATAAGGCGACACCTTATCTCGTTATCCAAGAAGTTCTCCAAGAATTCATCGTCGAACTTTTCTGCAATGAAGCATGCCTGAAAAATTTCATGAACAATAGTTCCGACCAATAACGGCATCGAGGTTTCTCCGGGAAATTTGAAGCGATTTTGAAGAACAGTTTTTCTAGGACAAAACAACTGGTCAGCAACGACCGTTGAAGATATGAGTACGTCTGGATTCCAAATGAGGAGATTGTGAGAGTTGTCAACGAGTTTGGGTTTGCTTGGAGAAGTTAAGATAACGTGAATGATGTCATGCTCTTGTATGCTAAGTTCTGTCGAGTCTCCCCTTATGATGAGGCGGCTCTTCTCATCGTCCTTATCCCTAACTGTTAAAATCAACTGTTTCTTCTTTAGGTTCTGGACAGTGTAGGTACTTTGAAGCACAGAAAGGACTTGATAGCGAATGAAGTCCGATCGAGAAAAGGCGAGCTTGGCTCCAACATTCTGAAATTCACCGGGGTTGTAGGAGCTCACCAACTTCTCTAAAAGTTCGTCCTCTTCAGTAGTGGAGATTTTTGGAGGTTCATGTTGAGTTTGAACCCTTTCGAGATCGGTGATATTGAGGTCATCGCTAAACGGATCTGACTCATCAACTGAGAGATCATGCAGATTCGGAATGGTGGGTGGGATGTGAGAGCCGCTATTGGAGGCCGATTGTGTTGCTTGAGCTGTGATTTGCTCGACATTCAAGTTTGCAAGAAGCGAGTCGTCATCGGAGAATATATCATCATTGTCGGAATCTTCGGTCACTCCCGTTGCGGTCAAGTTGTTTCCTGTTGTTGGAATAGACTCAGGAGTCACTTCAGACAGATTTGTGAACTTATCAATCCAGGTATTCAATCGAGAAAGAGATGGGGTGCTGAAATTGTCCTTTGTGGCTGTGATTTTAGCAACAGACCTGGCGTCAAACAGCTTCGATTTCATGAGAGCCGGACTCTGAGCCAAGTTGGGAGTGGGATATGCAACTTGTACCTTGGGAGTCTGAGATAGACTACTTTCGAACCCAAGGCCATATTTCGAGAGCACTGAGTCTGTCACCTCGTTATTTAATATGGCAGCACTTGCTCCCTTCAGGTTGCTTGGTCGTGAGACTCCTCCTTCACTGTTTTTCAAGGGCGAAGATAGAATAGTTCGTGTATCAATTTGGCGTTTGGGGCTTACATTACCTCTCCATCTGACTCCTTCAAAGCTATCATCTGAACTCTGTTCGGGTATGCCTCTAACATTCATCACCGCAATTGGCTCTGGTTTGTCGTTGTTTGCGATGGCTTGCTTAGGTGACGAGTTATTGATAGAGGCACTGGCATCACTAGCCAGATCCTTCTTGCTTGAATTGAAAGATAGCGTATTCTGCGGTTGAAAGAAATATGTGGTTTTTCTAGGTTTTTGTCGTTTTAGATCTTGCCTTTGAGGCAGAAATGTCAGCTGATTATTTCTCTTTTCCATGGTATCGTCATGTGGGGTGTGATGTTTGAGTGGTAGGTAGATTGATCTGTGAGGGCAAGACGTGTATGTTTTATGTAGGGACCGTGTTTGTGATGCGCAACGTGAACAGTATGGAACACCGATTGACCCATCTAATCTCAGCAAAGGACAGATTGCATAACTAATTGATAATCGAACTTACAGGATTTGAACAAAAAATTCCAAATCTAATTTGTCCAAGAAACGCTGAACTAGTGTTTGGATCCAATGGAGTGGGGAACAGTATGAAGGACATTCAGTAGAATTGGCTGCAAAAAACCGATGCGATAACGAATGCCCCCCTGGGACCAAGAGTACAGTTTTTTTTTTTTTTTTTTTTTTTAGTTGGCATCTATTAAAATCCCAAGAATCTATATCTCTATGGATTCTACTATCTCCATAATGGACTAGATAACGAATTGAATTTTCAAGTGCCGCTCTTGAAATGTTTTCGATCTAGTTCTCCAGTCATTAAACCTCGAATTGAATATGCAGATGTTGTACGCCTTCAGCAAGTAAAACCCCCTGCCTCAGACTTACAGAGGGTCGTAAACTCAATAAGACTGCCCGTGAACATATCCCCGTAATTTTTTTTGGTTTTGAAATCGTCATTTGATTGATCCGCTTAATTTTAATGAAGAGAGGATCGAATGCTTCATTTTGTGCCTAAATCATAGATTGTGCCGGCATGATGATAAGGCCCAGTCTAGTTGTAACAGCTCAGATAAAAGACTGCTTAATTCCTCGCATCTATTGTAGGACATTCTTTACAATAGGCTCGGTGAAGTGGTGATCGATCAGAGGGCATTGAGATGCGAGAATGGAGTGGAACAAGTCTGGGCCTCGTCAAATTTGGTACGAATCGATGTGCAAACGCAAATCATTAGGGAATGGTGCTAAAGGCCATATGTGATACAGAGTTTGTTTGATTACCAAAGGACAAGCGCACAGTAACGCTGTCATCACGTAAGCAGTACGGAATTGCCTTCAAGCTCATTGAGAGCCCAATGGGAGACCTTTTCTTGATCTCCAAAGAATTGGAAAAAGAATTCTTGAAATCTGGTAACGTTTCTTAATTACACTTCGCCTTGCGTCGGGCAGTACCGTGAGTATTCCACTTTTGATACAAGTCAATAAGATTAGGGCTCAATAGGCAGATAATCAACAGCGTCGTTTGACGCATGTATACGATACAATGGCTGGGACTTGAAAATAAGTCAACATATGGGCAAACTGTCTTGATGGCGATGGTAGACCGGCAACCAAGGCGCAGCGCATTACTGGTTATAGACCCTGCGATAGGTCTTGGTCTAACGTATGCACATTATCATACTGCTGGTGAATGGTGAAAATGGAGGAGAAGGACATTTACGCCGACATAGCTAACCTGGTGAAGGAATGGCATGATATTGAATATACTGAAATGGATGATGACATCGTGTCAGATGGTAGTGGCACTTGACGACTTAACTCTCCCAGAATGTTGGTTTCTAACAGCCAAGGACGTCAATACTAAAGGCTGTTGTCATAAAGACGATATCATTGTGTAATTAATACGGAACAAGCTGAGCTCAACAAATACATAAATGGTCGATGTTGGTTTTTACCATGACACTCGAAATTTCAAACCCGTGAACTATTTTCAGTAAGATTAATTACATATTAATTGCGCCAAAAAGCATAAGAGTAGCATAAAACGAAATCCATTACTCTTTGGGTGTGGAACCATCAGACTTGAAATTAATCAGGATGCAATCAACGCAACCTTCTATAATATTAATCGTTCATAATCCAGCAAGAGTACATATACGGAAAAGAGACAAGCATAGAGCACTTTCTTGGAAAACTGCTGCTAAATCGAACACACAAGAATCACAGCTAGGAACCTTCAATAAGTCGTCCAAAATCAGAGTTTAAAGTAGGACCCATTAGTGTATAAACACCCGTACACCACGGTGCTCCGTTGCACACAGGCCCGCTCGAAGTTTTTTCTCACCTCATCTCTCATATTTTTGCAATATCTCAAACCTCATCTTTGATCCCCAATTCCTGATCGACTTCCATCTACGCCATGGCCTATGTCTTGACGGAAACCGCTGCCGGTTATGCCCTTTTGAAGGCTGCCGACAAGAAAATTCACAAGTCCTCTTCTTTGTTGGAGGACTTGAACTCTGCTGAGAAGGTTGCAGAGCAGTTCAAAATCCACCGTTTCGAGAAGTTCCAGTCCGCTGCCAACGCTTTGGAGGAGGCCAATGCCGTCATTGGGGGTAAGGTCTCTGACTCCTTGAAGAAGATGTTGGAGGACGCCAAGCTGGAAAAGAAGGTCACCTTGATTGTCAGTGAGGCCAAGTTGGGTAATGCCATCAACAAGTTGGGACTTAATTTCTCTGTTGTCTCCGACGCCGCCTCCTTGGACTTGCACAGATCCATCAGAGAGTTTTTGCCTGAGCTTTTGCCCGGTTTGGACGACTCTGTCTTGAAGCAGATGTCTCTTGGTTTGGCCCACTCCATCGGTAGACACAAGTTGAAGTTCTCTGCCGACAAGGTCGACACCATGATTGTCCAGGCTATCGCTCTTTTAGACGACTTGGACAAGGAGTTGAACACATACGCCATGAGATGTAAGGAGTGGTACGGATGGCACTTCCCAGAGTTGGCCAAGCTCATAACAGACTCCGTTGCCTACGCCAGAATCATCTTGACCATGGGTGTCAGGTCCAACGCTTCTGAGACTGACATGTCTGAGATCTTGCCAGAGGAGGCCGAGGAGCAGGTGAAGAGCGCTGCCGAGGTGTCCATGGGTACCGAAATCACAGAGACTGACTTGGACAACATCAAGTCGCTTGCAGAGCAAATTGTTGAGTTCGCTGCCTACAGAGAACAATTGTCCAACTACTTGTCTTCCCGTATGAAGGCAATTGCTCCAAACTTGACCTCCCTTGTTGGCGAGTTGGTTGGTGCCAGATTGATTGCTCACGCTGGTTCCCTCACATCCTTGGCCAAGGCCCCTGCCTCCACAATCCAGATCTTGGGTGCTGAGAAGGCTCTTTTCAGAGCTCTCAAGACCAAGCACGACACACCTAAATACGGTTTGTTGTACCATGCATCTTTGGTGGGTCAGGCTACTGGTAAGAACAAGGGTAAGATTGCCAGAGTTTTGGCTGCCAAGGCCGCCGTGGCTTTGAGATACGATGCTCTTGCTGAGGACAGAGACGACTCAGGTGACTTCGGTTTGGAGGTCAGAGCCAAGGTTGAGTCCAGATTGAGTGCATTGGAAGGAAGAGACTTGAGAACGACCTCCAAGGTTGTCAGAGACGCCCAGAAGGTCGAGATCACCGAGACCAAGTCTTACAACGCTGACGCTGACACGATTGCCGAGCCTGCCGAGGACTCTGATGACGAATCTGACGACGAAGAGCCTAAAAAGAGAAAGAGAGACTCTGAGGAAGAGGAGGAGGAAGAGGAGAAGCCAAGCAAGAAGCTGAAGAAGGACAAGAAGGTGAAGAAAGACAAGAAGGAGAAGAAGGAGAAGAAAGACAAGAAGGAGAAGAAAGAGAAGAAAGAAAAGAAGGAGAAGAAGGAGAAGAAAGACAAGAAGGAAAAGAAGGAAAAGAAGGAAAAGAAGTAATCCTTGACACGGTCCATTGCATCACATAATCTGTAAGTTTAAGAATAAAGGAAAGATAGATTCCGGATTTGGCTATTTGGAGAATGTAGAGGCTAAGCAGGTTCGTGGTGGAGACTGCTCCACTTTAAAGGCACCACTAGTATGAATCAGCTGCCACTGGGATTGAGCAAATTTTCGAAAAAGGACACAAAACAAACATTTTGAATGGTCCCATTCTCCTAACCGCCCAATGCAAATCAGCATTATTCATCGGCCGCCCCCACTTCAGAGATGCACTCCTCTTCATTTGACACAAGCCTACATAGTGGGGTTGCCGTGGGGCAGGGTAAACAGGTTCGAAGCAGGATTCTCCACAATTGAGGCGTTGCAAGTATGAATCTTTGTTTCAATCGTATTGGCAGTCAAAAGACCACAAAAAGGGGAGGGACATTGTCCAGCAAAAGCAAACTTTTGGCATCAATTACCGCGCGAAGATAGGCTTCTTGCATAATCGCTTATGCGTTCTCAAGATACCAAAAAATGGAGAGATAGTCGGAAAAACTACGAGTACAGCGGAACAACCACATCAGCTGATCAGAAATCAGCCGCTAAGGCGTTGACGGCCAAAGTCAGCAATTCCAACGATCGCCAACGCCAGTTTGGAAGTTTGTACTGCATCCGCTTGCCCCACGCCTTGATTGGATGCCAAAACTGATAAGGGCAGAATTTACGATCACAGATCATCAGGTCGATCTGGCGTTAAACAAATAAGGCAAAATTGGAAACGGGCAAAAAGAGAACAGTGCAATTGACACCGAAAGCCGTGTTTCGTACCTGCCTTTGTCCGCCTCGTTTCGCCCACTTTCCAAGATATAGATAAGCAGCGCGTGCGATATGCAACTCAGCCTAACTATCAGCAATATCTAACCTCGGAAGTTTTTGGCCGAAATCATCAAGCCCCACCGGTCTGATACTAGATCCTCCAAAACGCCGCGTCGACGGTTTGCCTGTGAAGTGAAGCTCATTATGAAGCGCTGGCTGTGAGAGGTAGGTGAGACAAAGCAGGGCAGAGAATGAGGGAAAATAATGGAAAAAATAGGAGAATTGTAATTGTTTCGGGCGAGATTGCTATACCCCGAATAGGCTTTCTTTTTTGCTTTTCTTTTTGTATTTGACAGTGTCGCCGGGGATATGGATTGGCTGTCGCACTCGCTAACAATAGGACATGAACATGCTCCATTGAGTTCATCCACTGTGGCTTCACCCCTAATTACTCAATCATACTACACTGATATTGAAGGGCGGTTTAATCAAATTTTACAACACCAAACGTTGGTAGTTCTTCCCCCTCTTTGATCACCAAACTCGCCAAGCTCAGTGCAATTGGCCGGATGTCCGATTTTCTCTTGACAAGCGTTTTTCAAAAGGTGCCGGAACGCGGCATTTTGTCCTGATAGTACTCCTCTCCAACTATTGATAACGCAAATCACACTATGCCGGCCGCATTATCTGGAGGCCCTTTTGCAGCCATATGAGAGGACCCTATTAAAGGACGAAAAATCCGGGAAATTCAAAGGTCGATAATCTCTGCCAAAATGCCTGAAAAAGAACTTGAATACATCACTTCAAGAGACCAAGCTTCCTCTACTGAAAAGGGCGTAGGAGTCTACATCGATGCCTTCGATGAACAGGACAACAAGGAGCCCATGGGCAGATGGGAGAGCTTCAAAGACAGTTTCAGAAGATTTGACGAGAAGGAGTTGGGCCTTGATCCCAATTTGTCCGAAGTTGAGAAAGCTGCCATCATCACCGCCAACTCCCCATTGTCCAGATCGCTTAAAGACAGACATTTGCAAATGATTGCTATTGGTGGTGCCATTGGTACTGGTTTGTTTATCGGTTCCGGTAAGGTGTTAGCCAACGGTGGACCAGCTTCTGTGGTCATTGCTTACATGTTGATTGGTGCTATGATTTATTGTACTGTTCACGCTTTGGGTGAATTGGCCGTCACCTTCCCTGTGTCTGGTGCTTTCGTCACTTACAATAATCGTTTCTTGGATCCCTCTTGGGGTTTTGCCATGGCTTGGAATTATGCCATGCAATGGTTGATTGTGTTGCCTTTGGAAATCGTCGCTGCCTCTATTACAGTACAGTACTGGGACTCTAAAACGAATCCAGCTGCTTACTGTGTTGCCTTCTACGTCTTGATTATGGCTATAAATCTCTTCGGAGTCAAGGGTTACGGTGAGGCTGAATTTGTTTTCTCCCTCATCAAGGTTCTTGCCGTTATTGGATTTATTATTCTTGGTATCATCATTGTGTGCGGTGGTGGTCCAAAAGGTGGCTACATTGGCGCTAAATACTGGCACGACCCTGGCTCGTTCAACCACGGCTTCAAGGGTCTTTGTTCTGTTTTCGTCACTGCCGCTTTTGCTTTCTCTGGTACTGAGTTGGTGGGCTTGGCTTCTGCTGAAACCGCAAACCCAAGGAAGGCTCTTCCAAAGGCTACAAAGCAAGTCTTCTGGAGAATCACTCTTTTCTACATTGTGTCTTTGGTCGTTGTTGGCTGCATGGTTCCATACAACAACGAGGACCTTCAAAAGGCTGATGGTACTGCCAGATACTCTCCTTTTGTCATCGGTATCAAGAATGCTGGTATTGGTGGATTACCTTCCGTCATGAACGCTGTCATCATGATTGCTGTTTTGTCGGTCGGTAACTCGTCCGTCTTTGGATCCTCTAGAACAATGGCCGCCCTTGCTGCCGCTGGTCAGGCTCCGAAGATTTTCAACTACATTGACAAGAGAGGAAGACCAATTTTTGGTATCATCTTGGCGGGTATCTTTGGTCTTATCTGTTTTATCTCAGCCTCGGACAAGGAGGGTGAGGCCTTCAACTGGATGATGGCGCTTTCTGGTTTGTCCTCTGTCTTCACCTGGGGTTCGATCTGTGCTTGTCACCTTAGATTCAGATACGTCTTGAAATTCCAGGGCAGAGGCACCGATGAGTTGGCTTACACTTCTCAGGGTGGTATCTGGGGTTCCATTTTCGGTGTTCTCTTGAACTTCTTGGTTCTTGTAGCTCAGTTCTGGGTTGCTTTGTTTCCCATTGGAGGAAGCCCAGACGCCTCCGATTTCTTCCAGTCCTACTTGTCCTTCCCAATTATCTTGGTGTTCTACTTGTTCCACAAGATCTGGAGAAGAAACTGGAGATTATGGATTCCTGCTGAAGAGATTGATATCGACACCGGTAGAAGAGAGTTGGACTTGGATCTCTTGAAGCAGGAAATCGCCGAAGAGAAGGCTTGGCTTGCCAGCAAACCATTCTACTACAGAGTATACAACGTATTCTGTTAATCATGCTACCTCAAGATCGGAGACCCACAACACCTGGAAGTGTACGGGGTTTGCCGCCATTTCAATTCTAGAACTCGTTTTCATGCTTTTGAGCATGATGTAAATATCAGAGATTAGATCTATCCTACAAATGAAATTATTCAATGACTCAATTATGATATGCAAAAACCTGTATGACGACAAACCGCCCTTAGAAAATGAAGCCGATGATCCACTTGATCCAAGAGCTGTTCGCTCTTCTGAGTTGCTCCTCCTCCTCTTCCTGCTTCAAGAGATCGAGGTCAATGACACTGCGACCAGAGTCAACATCGATCTCGTTGGCTGGAATCCAAAGTCTCCAGTCCTTGGAGTATATCTTGTAGCCGATCCAACTGAGGAGGACAACAGGAAGTCCCAAGTAGACCTGGAAAAATGACGATGCATTTGGCGATTCGCCAATTGGGAACAAAGCAATCCAGAATTGTGCAACGAGCACCAAGAAGTTGATGAGGAAACCGTACCAGGAACCCCAAATACCCAGCACTGCTGTGAATGCCAATTCGTCCAAAGATCTCTCCTGAGCCCTCATGGCTGCTCTAAAACGAATGTGGGCCATGTTAATAGACATCCAGGTGAAAATGGAGGAGAGACCACTCAAAGCAAGCAACCAGTTGAAAGCTTCGGTCTGTTTGTCAGAGGCGGCAATGAATGCAAAAAGACCGAAGACATTGGTGATGATGATAGCGAAAAGAGGACGACCAAGTCTGTCGACGTAACCAGTCCACTTAGGAGCCATTCCCTGCTCAGCAAGCGAATTGAGCGAACGAGAGCAGGCGTAGACAGAGGCATTACCCACAGAAAGGACTGCAATAAGAATAACAGCATTGATGACTGAAGGCAAACCCTTGATACCACCGTTGGCAATGGCAATGACGAAAGGAGAGGCAGTAGCGTCCACACTGGAGCTGGCGTTCAAAAGACGGTCATCATTGTATGGAACCAAGGTTGCAATGACAGTGATGGTACCGAAGTAGAACAAGACAATTCTGATGAAGACTTGCTTGATGGCCTTAGGGATAGCCTTGCTAGGGTTGGCAGCTTCAGCAGCACCCAAACCAATCATTTCCGTACCACCAAACGAGAAAGCAGCAGTGACAAAAACGGAACAGACACCCTTGAAGCCATTAGCGAACGCACCTGGGTTTCTCCAGTAGCGGCCACCGACAAAATCGTGGTTAGGGCCTCCACCGCAAATAAGAACGATACCCAAAATAATGAAACCAATGACAGTGATAACCTTGATCAAGCAAAACACGAATTCTGCTTCACCGTACCAGCGCACGCCAAGCATGGTGATGAAAAACACAGATACCCAGAAAATGGCCACAAAAATGTCCGGATTCAAGTCCTCGTTCCAGTATTTAATCGAAATAGATGCAGCCACAAGCTCGAGCGGTAGCAAAACGAAGAATTGCATAAAGTAGTTCCATCCCACAGCGAAACCAATTGCTGGTTCCAAAAACCTCGTTGCGTAGATGTTGAATCCACCACTAATCGGGAAAGCAGTACTGAGCTCTCCAAGACCCTGCATTGTTGTGTAAATAGAAGTGGCCGTGATGACCCATGCTATGACGATACCACCTGGACCACCAGTACCCAAAGCAGAACCCGAACCAACAAACAAGCCCGTACCAATGGAACCGCCAATGGCAATCATTTGCAAGTGTCTGTTCTTCAACTTTCTGGAGAGCTGGGAGTTTTCGGCATTTTGGTTGGCTCTTTGCACCACGTCCAACTCAGTGTCGGAGATGTCACCGGCCTGGACTGTGTTGGCAGCCTTGAATGTGTCTTTAAACGATCTCCATCTAGAAGTAGTCTCTTGTGGCTCGTACACGTTTGTACTGACGGAATCGCCAGTTTCCTTATTGGAAAGACTCATGAAATGAATGAAGTATAAACTGTTTAAAAAGAGAGAGTAGGAAGATCTGTCGCTACATATATGAATGAGTGCAGCATGCTGACGAACGTTGCAAGAGAAATTTCTTGTTGCATACACTATGCAGCGATATTGCTTCAACGGTCCGGTGCACTGGGCAAAAGTGCGAGATGCGGTGATATATATGGGGCAAAGTGCGTAAAAAAACCGGTTTTTTGTGACTCATCGAAGCGAAATGCCAGGCAGTATGCGAGAGGTGGGAAGCGAGAGCGAGCGGGCAGAAAAAGCAACGTGACGAGCACGGAAAAATGCGAAGATTTCGCTTCGATGCGTAAGCGAACGAGATGCCTGCGTCACGTGCGCCCGCCTTCTATTGCCGTTTCTGGAGTCCGACCAAGGACATTTAATCCGAGATTTAGGGGCGCAACTCGATTGACTCACCCCAGAGCCAGTAGTGTAGGGGAAGTGCCCTAAGGTGGGGCGGCTATGTATTCATTGGGTTGATCTTTATTTGAATCTTGGACTTGTTGCACAAAGAGGGGCAGTTTTGTTCGATATTTGGCAGCTTAGCCATAATCTAGCAAATCATGTGTAGCGAAATACCGATTGATTCCGTGAACTTCGAACTTCATTATTCTTCAGAATCAAAGCCGTTCAGATGAGCATCTTCTAATGCATAGGCAGCGGTGGCTGATTACAGATGTGGTCACATCGAGTCGCAGCCGGACTTTCTGTCACCGACGCCGAACGGCGTTGCATATGACTCCTAGGTAAGCTTTATCATGCCTGGGATGGCTCAATGGGCGCTTTGGTTTTATTCTAACGGCTGACTTGATTAGAGAAAGCCTTATCGCTGCTAGCATTGGCGAGCCTATTGAGCCAAGATGATAATTTGCCATGGACTCATCGATTACTTTTTTTTTTTTTCTGAGAACATAAGAGCCATTTCGAGGCTCTAGATCAAGCCTAGAATGTTGGCGTGGTTCTGCTCAACTGAGTAAAAGATTTGATTATTTAAGTTAAACTTTTCAGATTTGAATAAATTTTGCAACAATTCCCACACTTCGCATACCAATGGCATAGACGTTTGTAACAACACCTGATCCAAAACACCACAGATCCTTGTCCTTTTAGTCCCAATTGACCCAAAGACATTTTTGAATTCTAATTGACCTTCAAACTGATGAACTAAATGAATTTTACAAACTTTAGCCCGGCGATCACGTGATGCTTCTCAAAACAGTCTATACTTCCGTGTAGCCCTTACAAAGCACCATATAGATATGTCAGCACTCAAAGAATACCTCGGAAGTATGTCAAATCGCCAATTCTATTCCATACGTTACTAACAAGCAGAAAAAGTTCGCGTCATTACCACTGATGCTCGACTCTTCGAGGGCAAGCTAGAAAGCTTCGATCATTCCACCAATATCATCATATCAGACACCATAGAACGCGTTGTGTATCCCGGCGATGATGCCAATGAATCATTATCATTGGGTGTGTATCTTCTAAGAGGCGGGAGTGTTGTATGCGTTGGAGAAATCGACGAATCAATTGAGTTTGACTGGCAAACACTCAAAGGCGAACTAAAAGGCACGAAGAATCCACTCTAGCCTTCAATCCATCCTACCCTGAAATCCTATCCAGTCTACAATTCCCTCCAACCTGCAATGGCTATATTCCTATATCTTACGACAGCCTCCAATTATTCTTCAAACTTCCCTATTTCTTCACCAAAGGAATACCGTTCTGGTGCATCTTGATGGCCAACTCGAGCAAATAGTCGATGGCCTCGTTGTACACTTTAGCTTTCCACACATTTTCGCCCCATACATATATTCCGTGACGACGAACCAACACAGCTGTTGCTCCTGGGTACTCCTTGATCGCCTTTTGCAAGATCTCGGTCAAATCCTCCTCATGAGGTGTGTTCTCAATGATAGGTAGAACCATCGTGTCATAGTATTGCATGCTGCCAACCTTCTCGACCTTTCCCGTTTCAGGGTTGAGTTCAAGCTGCGGCAAAGCCTTGATCTGTTCGATATGGCTCATGCTGAACTCGACCTTGTCCTCAAAGATCAACGTTGCCATAACAGCGTTTTGGGAGTGCGTATGAATACAAGCCCCAGCGTCTCTCATGTTGTAACAGCTCAAAAAGAGTGGGGTGCATGCCGAAGGCTTGTACTTAAAGCCTTTTGCCAAATCTGCTGAAAGAGGTTGCCCATCGTTATCCTCATTGGGAGTTCGCAAGATTTTTCCTGGTAGCTCGGCCACAAACATCTCTTTGGGCTTCAACCTCTCTTTCTGGATACCTGAAGGCGCAATGTATACAAGATTGGGGTTGGGGCCGTCGACGTCTCTGATGGAAATTCCACCACCGGTGCCGGTCACCCAATTGTTGTCGTAAAACAAGCGGCACAACTCGCAGATGAGGTTGGCCGGGTGCTGCGGCGAATCGCTGAAGTACTCTACCATGATCCTGATTGTAGAACCTTGAGTTGGACGATGCTGTCGGTTTAGCATAATTGGAGCCTCAGTGAAGTAAGCGCACATGGATAAGAGCACGTGGTAAGAGTCACGTGAGCCACCACGTGTCGAGACCACACTTTTCACACGCCTCGCCTGGATACTGGCTCCTATTTTTTGCAACATGCATAACCATGGGTGCCCATCTTGCGCAAGGCCGAACTTGTGGAAGCTACCATGGAGAAGTGGGCTGTTTTGCCTGCAGCATAATAGCCAACAGAATTCGGAAAAAAACCGCGTCCCACGACCTGCACCAGGCGCAAGGCTTCAACGGAGTTCTTATCTGGGCCCAAGAAAAATTGGAAGAAAGTGGCCGTAAAAGTGCAATTTCGGGGGCCCACGAGGCTTGGGCGTCCCCCACCCCCTTTGCTTCGAGCTTCCCCTTTTTGCTCCCGAGTGGTCGTGGCGCTTCCCAAAACCTCTTTAATCTTCCGAGCGAGTTTTTTGCATTGTCTGCAACAATATTAGCGAAAAATTATCCGATCACAACGGTCGAGCACCCACCTCAGCGGCATGTCTTATCTTGCTGAGTTTGGCAAGTGTTACGGAGCCAGTGGAGGCCTTGTATTCACGCTCAGGTGAGGTTTGGACTATTGGCGCAGGGCTTTGAGCGACGCCGTAGCCGTAGCCGGAAAAAAAAAAAAAAAAAAATGAAAATGAAACATCCGAAATGGGCGGCCAAACAAGTTGTTCCGGCGATTGGTCCTTTTGTGTTGCAGAAAGATTCCACGCTTTCGCCTATCAGCAGCAATTTCACCACACGTTTCGGACTAAGCCCCATGGCTCGATTGTGTCAAGGTTTGTAGGCCATGCTGGGAGGGCTATTGCAAATTACCACTTCAAACTTTGGCATCCGCGCTTCACCGAGGCTGCGAATTCACCTTCGGCGCCAAGCTAAAAGGAGAATAAGACACGAAAAACAACACCCTTTGGGCCCGAGCGTGGCACGCATGGCCCACGGAAAAACGCAGAAGGAAGAAACTCAAAAATTTTCCTAAAAAGTGTATTTTTGACTTCCATGTCGAAGATCAGCCTTGTGTGTCTTTTTTCCTCCCGCTGCATGCCACCGCCTGTGCCTGGGATACTGGCTGGTTTGGTGCGTTTTGCCCTGCACGGCGGTATCCCTGCTCGTGTTGCAAAACACAGGAGACTTAGGGGCCGCGGAGGCTAGCCGTTTTGGAATTAAGGGAATAAGATAAAAAAAAAAACGAAAAGAGAAGAATTGAAGAAGCCGAAACGAAGCTCAGAAAATTCGAAAAGACAAAGTCTTCAACCCATTTCCTTCACATTCACACACCCACAGCCCGCACGGCCTTGTTTTCTTTTTTTACCACATCGCGCCCATATTGCATCACTTGGCTTAGTGCGTTGAGATCGTGCTCAAATTTTTCCTATCTTGCTTGTACGTCAATCTCACTCTTATTAAAGAGTGCCCTGCCGCTGGACGTGTCGCTCGTTTTATCCATCTTGCTTCTAGTGTCACCTTCACATCGTCCCCACACCATCCCTGGAATACCGTTATCATTTCCCTGGTGCCCCGCTTTCACCGTTATCGCTTTCTTCCTCCTAACCGAATACCGTCTGGTCACTTTCCACCACAGAGATCCTTGCAAACATGTCTTTGCAACGCCTATTTTTCACTAGACCTTACTACTGGAAGTACCTAGCGCTCGCATGGTTCGTTTGTCTCCTGATCTGGTGGTACTCGGCAAGACCCATAGAAACAGGCTATGTCAACTACACCAAGAAGGAGGCCCTCACGCAGCAGGAGCTCCTTACGGTGTTCTCCATGTACCACAAGAGACACCCCTCGATGAAGAACATCAAAACGCGATCCACCGCCTACGATGAGGTGCTTCGCTCCGTCAGCATGTACGACTTCTTGAAGAAGAGCCTGTTCGACGACAGATGCATGGTCTACTTCAACCACCTCGAGAGATCCAACCCAGAGTGGTTGATCCACCCCGCGGAGTCCCTCAACTACAACAAGGACGCTTTCCAGCTGTTCGACAAGTTCAAGGAGTCGAAGATGAAGGCCCACGAGAAGGAGACCCAGGAGGCCAAGGACAACAACCGTGACCCTCCGCCAGAAATCAAAGAGTCGGATATCCACCGTGACTACCAGGAGCTCTGGAACGAGTTGAAGGCCTCGGAGCAGAAGTTGCACGACTACTTGGCCCATGTCCGTATTTTTGACAAGTGCTATATTCAGTCCCAGGACTCGGCCACCCGTCGAAACGACACTGACTACGTCAAGAGACAGCAGTATTTCTTGAAAAATAATGTGAACTACTTGTCTGAGCCTGACGAGATTGTCGATGGCCAGATCTACCGCAACAAGCTTTCGTGCTCGCAAATCGAGGCAAAGATCTTCCCCTGGCTCACCATGGAGTACCCAGAGTTCACTCGTTACGACAACCAAAAGTCGTATTTTCCTGGTAACAACTACAAGGTGCACGAAAACCGTGGCTGCTTCCTCAACGACTTCAAGAGCCGTTTGAACGGAAAGGGCTTTGTCTTGACCATCGGTGACCAGCACGTCGAGGATGCGATCCGCCTAATCAAGGTGCTCAGATTCCTGGGAAACAAGTATCCAATCCAGTTCATCTACCACTCCGGTCTTAGTGACTTGTCCAAACAGCACCTCATTAAGGCTGCAAGAATTAAGTTCGAAAACTACCCAACTCAGGAGATCTGGTTTGTTGACATCAGTAGGTCGATTGACAAGTCAGCCCTCAAGTGGTTTGGCGGCTTTGCGAACAAGGTCTTGGCCACTCTTTTCAACACATTCGAAGAGATGATTCTCGTGGACGCAGACACCGTCTTGCTTCAAACTCCAGAATACTTCTTCAAGCTTAAGAAGTACATTGACTCTGGAACTATGTTCTACAAGGACCGTTCTGCGTTCTTGTTCCGTGAAAAGGAGAACAAGGTACTTTTCCAGAAACTCATGCCCTCTCTTGACGACGCCATAGTGTTCAACATCAACCAGATCACCAACAAGACCCTTGACAACGAGTTTTTCCAGGAATTCTACCATTACATGGAGAGCGGACTTGTTGTCATCAACAGGAAAAAGCATTTCATTCAACCCTTTATGATGACTGTCTTGAGTTTCTACCACCCAATTACCGAGCGTCTTTATGGAGACAAAGAACTCTTCTGGCTAGCGTTGGTCCTTGCTGGTGATGAAAATTACGAGTTTAATGACCATTTCGCCGCTGCCATTGGTGAGCTCACACCCGAAACCGAACGTCACAACGACATCAACCAAATCAAGAGCTTCAAGTCAAAGGAGCTTTGCTCTGCTCACCCAGGTCACATAAGCGATGTCGACAACCAAACCTTAGCATGGATCAATTCAGGATTCCGTTTCTGCGGTTCTGTCGGCAAGGGCGTGGACTTCCAGCAAGATTTCGACAGAAAGAAGAGGTTCACAAAGTTCAAGACATTGCAGGAATTCGAAACCTTTTATAGATCGAAGTTGCAAATCTCGCATGCTGTGATTCCTCCATACGATATCCAGCGCAAGAAGGCTAAGAACATCGAGCATGAGCCTGAAACAGCATGGACTATGACAGATTACTGCAAGAGCTATGTCTGGTGTTCCTACTCGACCCTAGGCGGCTACTATGAAGAGGACGGCCAAACCAAGAGTAACTTACAAGAAGGTAAGGTCATTGAGTTCACAGGCGACCAAAGAAAATGGTTCGAAGAGGTCGGTGACATCTGGATGATGGAAACTGGTCTCTATGTTTGATCATCTCCCTAGTTTGCATAATTAGTTCTATCACACTAATATAATATTCTCTCGCTACTTGAGTTTTTTCGTAATCTCCAGAGGCAAACAATAGATAGGATCGACAGGCTTAAGGCCGTACTTTTCGTTGAACATCATACTCAAGCCGGCAATGGCGAAGCAGGTGTGGTACACATCAGTCTGATTGTCCGGCCTGTCACTGAAACCTCCGCATTTATCATCTTGACATTCTAGGATGAACTTTTCGAGGTGTTCGAAACTGATCCAGTGTGCTTTTCCTAGCATCTCTAGACACAGGAGAACCCACCAGCTGTAGCACACGTCAGGAAGCTTTTCTGGTCTTCCGTTAAAGCCTCCAGATGGCAAAACTTGTCTCTCGCTGAGCCAGCTAGCAGTTTTGTTGTCAACCTTATCTAGCTGATCACAAATCGCCAATGTTCCAAGACAGGTGTAAACCTGAGCAGCATGAGACTCTGATCCCGGTAGAAGCCCAAATCCTCCGTCAAAGTTCTTGCAGCGCACTATAAACTCTGTAGCACCTTCTGCAACCTCTGGAGTCAAGCTGTTTAATAACTTGAGGATATATACAGCAGCAAAGACGAATCTGGTATCGATTTCACCGAACTTGTCGCCTTTAAAAGAGCCATTATCGCTTCGCTGGCGCATAACAAAGTCTATGATGCTCTTCTTCTTACCACCTTCGATCAAGTCGAGACGATCGTATATGAACAAGATCTGGAGCCCCGACAATGTCGTAAGCATGTGTGCATCGTGGCCTGGAAATGGGGCAAATCCGCCTTCCTCTTTATCGTAGCAATCCAAAACAAATTGAATCACCTCGTTCTCTGGTAAAGTGTCTAACGAGTCCATTGTGGCCAATGCCATCAAACCCCAATATAGACCATTGAGTCGGAGATGCTCCAGAAGCCAATACTCATAAGTTTCCTTAGTGACTTTGGAATCGAGATCTTTGATAAACTGTATGTGTTTGTCACGTAGGAACGGAAGCTCTGACATTGGTGTGATAGTATGTTTATGCGAATGATGATATTTAGGTATGTGCCTGACAAGGTGAGAATGGAAGAGTAGTGCAACGTCTTTGCCAATCTAAAAGTACTGTTCCTGAAAAACGTAGTTCTTCGTGCTTGGATAGTACTCGACGTAATTGAGTGTTCTGTTGTTTTTGTTGCTTATGGCGTTGCCAATGTTGACCACTTTGCAACCATTGTACGTTACCTCGAAGGACTCAAAACGCGAATCGAAAAGGACTAGGGACGTTGGTAATGGCTCAATTCTCAACGCATGCAGATAATTAGGGTCGACAATTTTCAAGTCCTTCAAGAATGGCAGCAAATTGCCCTGATCGAGAATCGTCTTGACCAATTGCCTCGCCTGCTTCACCTTTGCACTTAGGTAATTGCCCTGATCATTGATGATATTCTTCACTTGCATCTCCCCATCTATGTTTTCTTTGTCTGCCTCGAGATTGAGTTCTTCTAGCTGTTCTGGAAAGATGATGTCATTTCTCTTGAGCTTATTCATCAAGTCGTCTCGGTAGAGAACAAGCTCTTGCGATAAATAATTGATGCGCATTGGATTGCCTCCGTAAATGAGAGACTCCTTCGGAAGAAGCCTTTCGAGCCTCGTCACAAACACCTTGGGGATTGGTCTTTGGGGCAATGCAGTGAGACTTCCCCTACCCAATGAGTATGAGGATTGCCATGGGTCGTTAGGGCCTGGAACCAAGACAAACTTGCAGGTCTTGATGATAACCGGGTAACTGGCTAGAAGAGCGGCAAAGTCGTCAAAGCCGCTTTTGTAATTCTCTGAGTTGGAAAGCAGACTGCTTGAGCCGTTTACTGGCGTGACGGGCTGCGAGGTGAAGGAACCAACCATCACAATCGCTAACGGAATCTCCTGGTCCTCCGTGCCTTGTTGTTCAATCAAGGTGTTTTCTAGTATGTCAAAGAGTTTTTTCAATCCGCTCATGATCTTCTTGTCGTCGAAAAAACAGTTTGCACCGAGGAAGATCATTTTGTGTCCCGCGAGGCCCTTCTCGAGGGCACTTAGCTTTTTCCTCAAAGGCTTGTCTATCTTTCCTGTTGCGCCCGAGGCTGAAAGCGCTGCGCCCTGATGTATTCCCATGAAGTCGAGGTAGCCATAGCTTTTAAGTGTCGTATCACGTCTTTCAGCAGGAGGATGACTGACGTTGGAGACGTGAAACTTACCACTAATCACGTTGGGGTCGTTGCTCATGCTTCCACCTGATGCTGAGTATATACCTTCCATAATAAGCACCATGCCAGGTGTGTAGAATGAGCCCTCGGTAGCATGAGTGAGAGTGAAGTCGAGCTCGATCTGGTCTGTTGAATCTTCTATGACGTAGTTTCCATTAATATTTTTTGACAAAACACCAAACAAGATGAATCTTCCACCGTCTCGACCTAATACATTCTTTATGAGTGTGATCTCATACTTCACATCGTCTTTGTTCAATGTGCTGTTGATGGCCGCTAAACTCGAAAAAGAAGACTTCTGGAAGTTCTCGTGGCGCGACAAACGGTCCACGAGAAGGTAGTATCTGGAGTTGAAAAGCTCTGTGGAAGCCTTGAGTGTGCTTTTTAGTTTACCTCCAATCGCAGGCTTAGGAACGAACTGTTTCCTGACTCTGTCAAACTCGAATCTCGGTTGCAGCTCTGGCGTAATGAAACGGAAGTAGTCTGACCAGTTGATTATCACTTCCTCCTTTTTCGATTGCTCCTCCAGATCGATGTCCATCAACGTGTCTGAACGCGTAGCTTTCCTGGGTTCATCTCTCTCGACACTCTTTTCCTTGCTCAATTCCTTCACCACTTGCAGAAGACCAGGACCGTCTATAAAGAGGCCCCTATCTTGGTGCTTCCATGCTTTTGCTATATCCTCAATAAACTGCTGTGCTTTCGGGCCTCTCCACTCAGCTCCAAAGCGAGTACTTATCACGTCTGTTAAAACGGCTAGAGCGTCAGTCTGGATATTGAGTCCATGCTTCTTTGATAAAATTCGATATGCTATGGGTCTTATGTTCGAGGATACTAACTTAACCGGAAGGGATGCCGGTGTTGTCATTTTATTAGGAAGATGCTCTAAACTATGTGATGCGACAGATGTCTGTTGATAATCAAAACACGCGCGTAGGTTGCAACACGCGCATGCGATCTGGGTGAAATATTCACTCAGAAATTCTTGATTTAATGGGTGGCAGACTGGAGCGATTTGAGCTTTGACTCAAAATCAGAAAGAGTCTGAAGAATCTTGTAATTGGTCCTCTGCTTCTCACAAAGCGCATCCCGATTCTTGAGGTATTGTGCGATTCTCTCTGCCTTGACGATATCGAAGTCATATCGCTTCACCCAGCTCTTGCGGATAAGTGTGTCGAGTTGAGAGATCCGGAAATCTCTCTTCTGTATTTTGTCCTTGAGCTCGATCTGAAGTTGCTTGAAGTTCTGCTCGATCTGCTCTAGCGATGCCATGTCGTACATCCCAGTTCCTCTCAGATCGCTCTTCAGAGACTCGAAGGTCTGGAAGTATTCATCGTAGTCCTTGAAAAGAGCTTCCCATTTATCGAGACTGTTCGCTTTCTTCCCTTCGTCCGGCGGCGTAATGAGGTTGGTAAGTCGGAGTCGAAGGTTGTGATCTCTCATATTTCGTGTGTCCTCGGCCACGGCATCGACAATATCCCGAAACCTTTTCTGATCCTCCTCGTTCTTGCGGATTTTAGCCTCAGCATCCTGAATTCTCTCCCTGATGCTGCCCTCTCTGTCCTCCTCTTGTCGAGCCTTGAGTCGAGCTTCAGCCTTCGCTAGGAACTCCTCCCGCAGCTTTACATCGATCTCCCGCTTCTCCAAACCTATTCTCTGCTTGTCCAACGCAAGGGCTCGCTCTTCAAGCTGTTCTTCTCTTTTTCGTAGATTCTGTTCCCTGATATTCTGCTGCTTCAAAAACGACTCGTTCTCTCGAAGCACCTCTGTCCTGAGATCTGCAAGTTTTTCCCTCTCTAAATCCTTGAATCTTCGGCTCGCTCGAAACTCGAGGCCCTTGACTTCCTGCCTGAGAGTATGAACCACAGCTTCGTGGTCTTGTTTGGCAAGGTATAGTTCACGTTCAAGTGATTCTCTTGTGTCCAGCCACTGAGCTCTCTCCTGGGTGAGCAACTGCTCAAGCTCATGAATTCTATCCTGGAGGCTCTTCACCTCCTCCCTGGCCTTGGCCTTCTTCACCTCCTCGTCGACCTCATCGCGCTCGTTGATTTTATCCCAACTCGTGTACCTCCGCTGGAATAAACTCGGGTCGAAGGAAACGCGTCCAGGCGTTTCACTTACCTTTTCGGGTCTGGTCAATCCTGCCGATTCGCTGAGCTGCTTGTATTCATTGTCATCTGTGGAGCTTAGCAGTGTCAAGTACAGCCGTAGCTTCAGAAACACGCTTTCTTTCTTCAACAGGCTCTCCCTTGATGATGCGTCTTTGTTCTCTAGCCACTTCCTGGTTTTGGATATTCCATGAGTCTCTGGCCTTTTGTATGTGCGATTTGGAGAGTTTCTGCGATACAAACTCGGAACACCTCTTGTAACGGCCGATCCACGTAAGATCTTGATTGGTGAGTCTTTTTCTCGTAGCTGAGCAGGCTCAAAATTCGTTCTTCTCGAAACTGTGGGTCCTGTTTTGAGAAAGTCATCGTACTTTGTAGATAGCGATCTTGGTGCCGACCTGGGAGGAGCCAGCACTCTAATTGGACTTCGACTTCGAGCTCTTCGGGTGCTCGGGTTTAATGCCTTATATCGGGCATATTTCTCGCCCAAGGGATTGGAAGAAGACATTGGAGTCCAAGGTGCTCTTCTATGTACTTTACTTGTAGTTGATATACGCGCGCCTCAACAATAACAGTGTAAACAGTATGTACTTTTTTCGCAGCCATTTCGCAGCCATTTGCAGCCATTCCTAACACCCGATTTCGATCTCTCCACAGAGTTCCACTTTTCGGCTCAGCGTGCTCACATACAATTTGTATGTGCCCATCTGGATAATCCACTGCTGCGATTCTGTTTCCCAAATCGCCAAATCACGGTGTTTGACCACGAACTCGACCTCCCCACACTCTTTGGGCTCTAGGTACACCTTGTCTATGCCTCTGAGGACCTTGGGAGGTGAAGCAACAATAGTGCTGGGAAACTCGATATAAAGCTGGGCAGCGTAGTTTCCTGCCATTGAGCCCTCGTTGGTCACTTTGGCCGTGATCTTGTAAAGCGGCTCCCACAAAGCACCGTTTCCTCCTGGCTCTCCTCCAGCAAACGGTGCCTCACACTTCTGGTCGGGATCGTACCCTCTGGGATAGTCGTAGCAGTCGTCATCGTCAAGCGATCTGACGTCCTCGCTGTACAAATAAGGGTAGATGAACCCGGGAACTGGGTCCATCTCGTCGTGTGGGAATAGCGCATCCTCAGGATCACAAACGTCGTCCTGGATTGGATTAAACTGAGGAATGTAGTCTGCTGGACAAGGGAGGTATTCGAATGGCGGACTAAGCTCCACGATGTCTAAATCAGAAACCAGAAACTTGGTGTATGACAAGCCGTAGCCAAACTCGAACCGGGGCTTGATGGTGTGCTTCTCGAAAAAGCGATAGTCAAGGTATATGCCTCTCTCAAAGTTGTCCTGAGGATCAATGCAATCGCCCAAGGCGTCTCTGACATCAACGTAGTGCAGGTTCTTTCTAGCCACCGTGAATGGCAATTTACCGGACGGATTGACTTCGCCAAATAGCACCTCAGCAATTGCAGCTCCAACGAATTGGCCAAGAGGTGGCACATATATCACGCCAACAACGTGATCGTGCTCTATCCAGCGCTCCATATTGACAGGCCCAACGGAATTGACAACGACTATGACCCTCCTGCTGTGCTCGGCGACTCTCTCAATCAATTCGTCGCCATTGTGCCAGAGCGATACGTTATTTCTGTCTCCGTAGTTCCCATCAACCTCGATGTAGCCCTCTCCAGAAACAGAGTTGACCACGACAATGGACATATCCGCAAAGTCAGCAAGCTCCTCCGTGCGCTCGAGATCCCAATTATCCTCTAAAATGTCAACCACAATACCTCTTTCTCTGGCTTTTCTTGAAATCGCTTCTTGGGTAGTAATCACCCAAGGATTATTCACGGCAGCAGAACCCCAGCCCGATGTCAAGGTACCTTCTGTGCATCTCTGGTCTCTGCAATTGAATCCGTTGGGGTCAACACCTCCTGCAATACCAGCCACCAAGAGCCTTCTAATACCGTCATCCTTGTGAATTGGAAGGTGACGATTCTTGTTCTTGAGAAGGACAATCGCTTCTCTTGCGACCTTAAGAGCTATCTCGTCGTTTTTCGTGGATCTTGCATCAACATGCCAGTTCTGTTGAACAATGGCGCCAAAGTGCTGATATGGATACTGTTGTCCGTAGGTATGATGGGTCCACGAGCTGAAATTGGGTCCTTCATCTTCCGAAGGAAGCGTAATAGACCCACATGAGGAGAACGGAGCAAGCACCCTCGCCGCCATGTCGTTCAACCTTTCCTGTGGTATGGTTTGATTGTAGATGGCTCTGGTGAGGAGAGGGCCCCAGTAGGCTTTTCCTCCAAGCCAATCATCAAACACCTCTCCTGGCATAGCCAAATCAAGCCCAGACAATGCAGAAGTGACTCCTGAGTGCTGGGCACCCCAATCGGAAACAACAAAACCTTGAAATGCCAATTCCTCCTTCAACAAGTAGTTGAGAAGGTACGAGTTCTCGCAGGCGTAGGTGTTGTTCACCATATTATAGGCACACATAACACCTCCAACTCCAGCCTTGACGACATCAGCAAATGGCCACAAATACACCTCGTGCATGGCTCTGTCCCCGATATTTGAACTGATCGACAGATCCAATCTCTCGTAGTCGTCGTGGTCCCATTCGCCAACTTGCCTGAAATGCTCCTGTTCGTTTCCAATTAAGTGCTTTGCAACGGCGACAACGCCCTCGTCCTGAATCCCCTTAACAGTTAAAGCACCCAAAACGCCTTGTAAGTAAGGATCGGCGCCGAAACTCTCCCAGTTCCTGCCGCCTTTGGCTTTGAGACCAATTGGACCAATGGACGGTCCTAGAGCAATGTGTACACCTTTTGCCCGATGTTCACGTCCAATTGCTCTAGCTCTCTCGTATGTCAAGTGCTTATTAAAAGTACTTGCAGCGGCGAGTCCAGAAGGAAAGTGTGTAACGAAATCTGTAAATCTCACACCATTGGGTCCGTCTTGAAGACAGAAAGAAGGAATACCAAGACGGGGCACTGATCCAGTATTGCCCACACAGGGACCAGAACCCCACCCAGTGCCTGTTGTCAAGTTCACCTTTTCGGTGATAGACATCTTGTCTACAAGCTTTCGAGCTTTGTCGAACGCTTTTTGCCAGTGGTACTCGATCCGGCCACCGAGGGCTAAAATGTTAGAATTTGAAGGATTGTTTACTCAAAGGTAGTTACACACGGCTTGGATAGTACGGCTGGGTCCAGTAGTGTTCTGATGGGTGGTCGCCATGGAAGTAGATAAGAGGGCTCTCACGGTGAACTGCCCTTTTCTGCAATTTCCCATCCTTGAACGTCGATTTTATGGTAACAGGTGGCTTCTCATCTTCAACACCAACTGCTAGAGATATGAAGTATAAAAGGAAGAAGATCTGTGATAATATGATCATTGGTGTGAGAAAGAGTAGTTTGGATTTGCAGCCACAGAACTGGGTGCGAAATAGAAGTAGTTCTGCTACGTACATTTAGTACAGGCAAATAAGTATTCAGTCCCTATTTAACAGATTGGTCTACTTAAAGCCTTCCACCTGTACCTGAACCGGCGTTATCACATTTGGTGCCGGATTGTTCACGCCTGTCGTCTCCAAGTCGATCCGACTTAGCGTGGCTGAGCTCTTGAGGGTTGTGGTGGAGTTATTCTGATGTAGCATTGGGGGAGTAAAGGAATGTCTTGTCATGCTGGAGAACTTGCTTGTCGAAAACTGAGTCTGGTTATTCAAGTTCTGGTTTGTTTGAAGTGGCGTCTTCGTGGTTGTGCTCATGGAAGAGGGTCCCTCCTGAGCGTTCGCAGCTGGGGGTGTAAGTGGCGTGGTGGCCGGTGTCATCGAAACTTGACTAGAATGCTTCTGTTGTACCGAAGATATTTCCTTGATCTCAAGCAGCTTCATCGTGCTGGTGAGATCTGCGGTATTGCTAAGTGAGTGTGTGTGCCGGTGAGTCGTGGGACTGCCGGGTGTCTTTGGGGTGATGGTGCCGTTGGCTGAGGTCGTCGCTGTCGATCCTCTTTGACTTCTTGACTGTTTAGATTCTGTCGACTCTGTCTCAAGAAACTTTTTGAGTTTCTTTTGCGCTTCCTCACGGTCGAGCAAAAGAGCGCTCTCGAAGTAGCCCGGTCTCGAATCGTCTATCTTCATGTTGTTCGGGAATCTTACACCATTAAAGAGATTGAACAAGTCAGCCCGATACGTCTTCGGTAGAGCGTTGTGGGAGATGAATATGTTGTAGATTTTTGAATCTTTCGATTGCAGAAGAAGAATGAGTGGACGCAAGTCAGCTATGCTCGCTAATCTATTCCTCCGCAAGTCTATCTTCTCGAGACTTGTGATATTCTCTATGCCATCTATGTTCGTGATCTTGTTGTTGTTCAAGCTGAGGGTCGTGAGGTTCTTCAAGTTGTGTGGTAAGTTGCGTAGGGAGGTGATGTAGTTGTCGGCGAAGTTCAAGTACTTAAGGTTGGTGAGCTGGTCCAATCCCTGCGGGAGCTCCTCTAGTAGGTTATTAGATAAGTTCAATTTGACCAAGTTGGTGAGCGGTTTGAAGGTGAATGCTGGAATGGACGTAATGGAGCCCTCGGAGACAGTGAGCTGTCTGAGGTAGAACCACTTGCTGTCTGGGATTGTCAAAGCGTTTCGAGCCTGAGCGCTGGCAGAAGCAGCGAAAGGCAAGTCTGTCGTGGAATGGAATGCTGTGTCAGCAAGGAACAGATCACGGTGATGATTGACCACGCCCGCAGTAAAAGCCCGTTCCCTGCGTGGGAGGTGATGTTTGTGAGTTTCGTTGTCAGCAGAATCATGCATAAAGGGAGACTCATGACGTTTCGACTGGCGGGAGTTGCTAAAAGAGGAACGTCCACTTTCGTCGTCAAGAACGAGAGAATATAGCACCTGCGCTAGGTCCGAGACCCTGGAGTTTTTGATGATGAGGATACGCAACTGCTCGCTAAGAACGTGCCAGCCAAAGATCTCGTTTGGTTCGTACTCCACGAGCTCAAGCACCTGGAGGTTCTTGAACATCTTCAACGGCACCAGCGTGTCGCACGGATACTCCTCGTAGCCCGATATGCTGTAAATTTTTGTTTTGGGAGAGAGGATCAAGCACGGTATTTTCGTGAAGGAGGAGTACAAATACTTCAAGTCCCTGTGGATGACCTTAGGGTCCTTGCTGAAGGAGAACGATCTCCAATAGACGGAAGCGCTGGAAACGATGGACTTGACCGAGTTCATGGAGGTGATGGATCTGGCGTCACTTTCGAACTGCCTTTGGGTTCTGGCGTTGTTTGCCATGAAGGAAATGAATGTGGGTTCGTGGTTTGGGGTATCTAGCTTGATGTTGAGCGGCCCCACGTCAACTCCAAGCGAGGAGTTCTCGATTCGCTCAGAAATATAGTACAAATGGTGGATCGTGAACGTCATGCGAAGGGGCTTGACCTTCGACCCGTCTCTGTTCTTCAGAAAGCAGAGAAGGCCGTTAGCGAGACCCTCTTCGTTTCTTCTGATGTATGTGGCCAACCGCTGGACATAAACGTCTCCCTCGATGGAGGCGTCATTGCCAAAACTGCCCATATTAACTTGTTTCTTCTATCTCACCTGGATACGAATTCTGCTCTGGTGGTCTTGATCTCGAGTGTTTTTTAGGTTTAACTGTTGAAGTGAATGCGACCGCCTCACGATTGTTTGTTTTGGTTAGGCAAGCGCTGGGTGCACTCCAACTCCCCTCTCTATTTGCAACCAAACAATGAAGAGGTCAGATGGAAGGTGGCCGGATTAGGATAAAACTGGGGTTGATCTTGGTGATAGAAGGGCAGTCAAAATTCAAAGTTGTTTGTTTTGAGAGTGTATTCGTTTTGGGAAAAGGCCGAATCGGGGGAGGATAGCTCGCAGCAAGTACAACGATCAAGCACAAAGGGCTATATAGTGTGAAACATAACGGACTCCGAAACAAGTGATAGTTGATAATTCAGGATAGTTTTGAATTTAGCGTGCCTTAGATTCTGTCATTTTCTATACTTTCGTGTAAACCTTATTCTCACACGATAAGTAACCTACTGTGCCTCTCTAGAGGTAGTATCCCACAGGACCAGTGTCTCACATATATAAGACACTGCCCCTGAATTTATTGCAATCCAACAACCAAAAGTACATACATTTGAATTCCAGAACCTACCTCTAGTGCCTCCGAAGCTCCCCTCGAGCCCTTTCTGGACTCTCTAGGAACTCTCTAATTCCTCTTTTTGATTGCACCAGCCTATAGCCCTTCCCTCCTCCTTCTCTTAAAACCGTCCATTCATATTTCCGTTACCTACCTATTGAGTGTACCTCGTCCCCTGGAGGATCTCTTGTCGACGGGTTCACCGTCAATCGCTCCATGATACTCGCAGGCGCTATGCCCGCCATGCTGCAGTTGGTGTCGATGCTTCTTCGTCTGACCCTCCTCGAAGAGCTCGCTAGAGTCACAATCGACTCACTGTCCCGTTCTCTCTCTGCCCCGACTCTAGTTGTCATCAGCCCCGTGTAATAGCTGGGAGACACCGAGGCATGTGGACTCGGTAAAAGCGACGTGTCTGCCGTAGACGCGACAGCCGAGTTGTTGTCATTGTGATGGTCGTTGCTGATGATCGAGGGAGGGTTGGTCGAGGTGTGGGACACGATCAGCTTGAGTGGGATCGTGGAGATGTTGTCTGAGTGGACTGACATTTGTGAATCCTCGTCACTGCCAATGTCCATGCTCTTGAGCGACTTGCGGGTGCTGTTGTCGTCCAGCTGCAACCCCGGAGTGCCCAGGCTGCCTGGGGTCTGGTTCACGTTGAACCTAACCTCAATTGGTCTTTCAAAGTCACTGCCTCTGGGGACGGAAGCATGGCGTCCTGGCTGCGTGGAAACACGCAGAACACGCTGGTGCTGGTGCTGGGGAGGCTGTGAATTCTGACCTTGCACTAGTCTTTTGACCCAGCTGAATCTGCCTCGGGTGTTTCCACGAGGTGGCCTTTTATCGTGGAGTAAGGCTATGCTGTTAGTATGACCAGTGAACATTTGCAAAGCTTCAGTTTTGTGTGATTTTACATACGAGGCTGTGAAACTTGAGACATGAAGGGCCACTGTTTAAAAATTTAGCGGAATTTGCCGGAATATGCTCTCTTGTGTATTCTGATGAGGAGTAACTAGAGCCATCATTGATATTGTTTCTTCGCGCGGAACAGGACCACCTGTGTAAAGCGGCTATGCTTTCCCATAAACGACTTCTCAGATGGACCAAAGCACTAAATGCACGGAGGGTAAAATAAAAATGGGAAGCAATTGCAAAAAGAATGCGCAAGCCCGGAATCGAACCGGGGGCCCAACGATGGCAACGTTGGATTTTACCACTAAACCACTTGCGCTGTGAAATGCTCCGAGACGGGGAATTGAACCCCGGTCTACCACGCGACAAGCGGTAATTCTAGCCACTAAACTATCTCGGATGGTTGTTGGAGGGAACGATTGGTAAATTCGTAAGAGGGAGAAAAGGTAAACACGTGACCAGAAGTCTTAATTTGCTGATTTGAAGGCATTAATGGGCATTTTATTGATAATTAACCTGACTGTTTGCTGAAGATTGAGTCTATTCGCCCATAATGATATAATTACCCAATATAATGGGTGTTTTGCCGGAGTTCACGGCTACTATGGCTGACTTAACATCTTTATGATCAAATTTACCGTCATTTTCCCTGGAAATGGGTTAAGTACATCATCAGGATAATCGCGTCCCTTTGGTGATCTGAAAAATTAATCCTCTGATTTGGGCACCCGTGTTTGGGCTCAAAACTGAAATGAGATCTCAATTTGCGAGTAACTTAGCTTCGAAATCATAAAATATTCATCGAAATTCATGAATCGGTATCCATTTGTCAGTTTGACAAAGAGAACTATAGTCCCGTGCATTTGAGCCATTGGCAGACCTATTGTGAGGTAGTTCGTATATATATGTGGATCGGCAAACATCATCGAACAGCCTTTTTGTGCATGATATTCCGAAACATGTTAATCATTTAAGTGGCACAGTATGTATTTATGATGGAAACTTTGTAACAAAAATGAGCTTTTGTTGGGTTTTCATTCTCTATAATTTCGATCGCTACAACTTGGCAGAGCAAGATTAAACTTAAAAGTTCATCTCGAATTAAAGCAAGGCCAGATTCGGTGCTTTAAACAACTTAGGTATGTATGATTTGAAAATGGATCGAAAACCCTTGACTCGTACGGTAAAACGTCCGACAAAGCTAGGAGCAAATAAACGGACAGTCGAATAAGTTCCCTCGGACAAAAGAAGGAAAGTACAGGAGATAGAGAAGAAGAGCTCAAAAGTCGTCATTTGATGTATTAAAGCGCTTGAATATAAATCGTGAGGCAAGATACTTAGCGAACCGATAAAGTTTCGGCTAACTCTTATCAGCACGGGAAAAAAAGAAAAGAGGAGAAGTCAAAAGCCACAGTTAGAGTAGGAGCTTCTTTATTTCCCCGAAGAATGGTGCCTACAGCTCAAACGAACGATATTCTTAACCATTAAACAATTATGATCCCTATATATATGTTACCTTGAATGCGTTTAAAGCGAGCTCTTGCAGCAGGCCTTGTTCTCCTCAACACCGACATTGGCCAATGTGGACTTGTTGAAGCCGTTGTTGGCCTGAGGAAGGTCCAAACCTGGGTTCTTGTCGAAGAAGTTGAAAGGAACCAAGTGGATGTTGTGAATCTCAACGGGCATGACTGGGAAGTCCTCCACTCTTGGGATGTGGGTGAAGGAAAGAGTTGGCCAGACAACACAGTCCTCGTTTCTGACATCGTCAGTGCCGTTGGCCCAGACAGCAATACCAGTGTCGACCTGGGACTGGTTGGTGAACTCACCAGCAGCGAACAACTGGTTGTCGCCGTACTTGGTGACCCAGAGCTGCTCGGTAGCGAACTTGGCTCTGGTGACGTTGTAGGTGTCAGAGTCGGAGATGATCATCTGTCTGGCAGGCATCTCGATCTTGTATCCAACTGGGTCCTTGGAGATAGGGTTGATGACGTTCTCGTTGATGATCTTGTAGGCTCTGGTGGAGAAAGGAGACTGCTTGACGGAACCGGCCTTTTCAACATAGGTTCTCTCCTTCACGAAACCGTTGCCCCAGGCATTGAGCTTGTTTCTTGGCATCTTGACAACATCGTCGTAACAGACGGTGTTCTTGTGGCCATCGACAGCTGGGTCGATTCTGAAGGACAAGATGTGCTGGTGGTAGGCAGCCATACAGTTCTCAGCAACAACAGTACCCCATGGCACGGTCACGTTGTCGTCAATTGGCATGGTGGACAAGATACCGGTGGCTCTGACCTCCAAGTCGATGGCACCGTCGTTGGTGAACTTGAAGTTCAAGGCATACTCGTAGTTGGCCACAGTAGCGATGGTCTGAACAACAAACTCTCTCTTTCTGGCAACCACAGCGTTCTCGGTTCTGTAGTTCATGTGCTTGTACAAGATACCGTCGTCCTGCTCGTGCATGCAAACAGTGTTAGGCATCACAGATGGCTCACCATTACCGTGAGTGAACATACCGTCCAAGTACTTGATGACACCAAGACAGTCGCATCCAAGCTTCAAGGAGTTGGCAGTGACACCGAAACCGCAGTCACCCAAGTCGAAAGCCTGCTTTCTGTGGAATGGAGGTCTAGGGTCGGCGTATGGCACGGTCATTTCGGAAAGAGACATTCTGTAGAAGACCTGTCTGCCCTTGAACCAACCGTCGTAAATGGCGAAACCTTCTCTGGCGGTGGTGGCCACTCTGAACTCCCAGCCGAGCCACTTGACCTTGGAGCCCTCCATGGTGAAGGATGGGCCCTCTGGCTGCTGAACAATCAAGGGCTTGACGTCTCTGATGGTCTCACCGTTCAAGTCTGGGTGGAACTCCGCGGCCTTAGGCTTCTTCCATGGCATAGTTGGGGTGACGGTCTCGTCGTAACCGGAAGGCAAGTAGTCGATTCTGATGAACTTCTTGCTCCAGGCCTCGAACACTGGAGAGAACTTCAAAGGCAAGGAGTAGTGGTTCGACTCGGTGTGGCCGTTGTTGGCCTGCACGTACATGAAGAACTGGACCAAGGGTCTCTTCTCCTCTGGGCTGTCGGTAGCGTAGATCCATGGGTCGGTGATAACCTGGCAGTCGCTGGGCAACTTCAACTTCTCAACCTCGGCTCTCACAATGGGGTGCTTGAGACAGTGCTCTTCCCACTCTCCCATGTCGTCAGCCATGTAGGGGCCAACAACACCCTCAGGCAATTGGGTCTTGGTGACAATGTGGCCGTTGGTGACGTTGACTAACGCCTTGTTGAAAGTCAACACGTTGGTGTAGTAGTAACAGTAGAACACTCTTGGAATTCTAGGAAGTGGCTGGCCGTGTCTCTCAGCTTCCAAGTACTTGATCATGTCCTTCTTTGGAGGGTCAAGTCTGTCACACTGGACAAAGTGGACATTGTCGGAAGCGGGATGAGCATCCTTGACCAACTTGGTGGCCAATCTGATCTCGTAGTCCCTGGCGGAGTCGAATGGGTGCACGGATGGCATCTGATGTGTAGGTATTAGGTGAAGATGAAGAAAAAAAGACTTAGGCCAGGGGGCATTCACGGCTTTTTATATTTCACGAGGGCCATCGATGGAGAAGGCTTGATAGCCGCTTCCAGCTTCCCAATCGGGCAGGTGCGTCGGTGACTGGCGCGATCGGGTCCCGGTGGAGCACTATCAAAAACCGCCAGTATGTGTCACGTGACCTAAAATCTCCCCGATTCCCTCACTGATTGGGGATGTCGCTGCGGGGCCACCTATTATTCCGTTCCGTTAGGTTGGTGCGATCTTAGCCCACTTTTGTCGCTGTAATGGGAAGGTCCAGTCTAGGAAGGACAGAGAGATATTAGAGTTCGGAAAATAAGGAAATTCACTATGCGTGACGAAATTCCATCAATCTACGGAAATTCTGAAAACAGTAAAGTGCTAGATTGGTGGAGATGTAGGAACATTTTTGGGTACTCGAGCCTGGTCGGAGTGAAGAATTGGGTTAATCTCGCCGGCTAATTGCAAAAGCGCCTAACAGATAGACTGCGTGGGAGAGGTCAGGAAGGTAAGGTAATGAATTTGATCAATTAAAAAAAGTAAAAAATTAAAAATTGGAATTTCAAACAAGGAGAGAATCAATAGAACGAAGAGAAACGAAGAACTACAACCAGAGGTATAGTGTTGGTAATGTTGGGCCCTTGGTGTGTTTGGCCTATCACTGCAATTTTCACTGCGAATTGCACCTCGACAAAAGTGACACTACTTCGGCACACTGTAAGCCTCACTGCTACTATCGCGATAAGATGTTGCACATTTCCGACATCATGATAACGGTCCAAATTATCGGCAAATAACGAACTCTGGTTTCTTTATCAGCCAATCACTACAAGTACCATACATCTCTAGTAACTATCGTCTTGTTAATATACAGACTGTGAGAGCAGGACTCGCATCCGCTCACATTGAGACCAGCTCCAAAGGACAAGTTATATGAAAAGATTCTGGCCACCCGAACGGCTCCGTGGTGGCCTAATGTAAAACAATGAAAAGACGTAACGCATGATGCTGGCCGGTATACCACTCCCGCAGCTCTACTTGTGGGTTGCTGGGGAGCTGATGCGAACCTTGGTGTGTGGATTCACAATCTCAACCGGCTTTCTGGCTCTAGGGGTGCTTGTTCTAGGAGAGCTCGAAGGCTGAGTGTTTGGCAGCGATGGCGCCTCCACAGAGTGAGCAGTAGGCGCAAACACTGAGGCAGTGTAAGGATTGAACTTCTTAATGTGGTTGGCGTTGAATGACTCGGGAATGTCGGGACAGAACTCCATGTCGTCTTCCGCATCGAAGGACTTCGACAAGTAGTATCTCAAGCGGGAGTTGTGCAAGGAGTAGTTCGAGGCGACCGAGGAGGTGGTCGACGACGATGAAGACAAGGAGGAGCTGGTAGCCGAGCTGGCTGAGCCTCCGAGGTATTGCAAGTTTGCAAAAGTGGGGGAAGTGTTCATTTGGGCATTGTTCATCTGGGGGGAGTATTGGTTGTAGCTACTGAACATGTATGGGTTCGACATTGCTGAAGGTTCTTGGTGAAAGTTCGAGGAGCTAAAGTTTGATCATATACAGTGGGGCAGGAAAGTAGCAGATAGACTAAGCTTGATGTATTGAGGTCTATGTTTCTTCAGTTTGATGGATTGCGAGAAAGCTGATAGCAACAGGATCTTATAAATGGGTTTGGGTGACGAAATGGATGGAAACGTTTCTTTTAGAGGTAGACTAACTTGCGCGATATGATGTACTGCACCTGCGCCATGTTCTCTACCGAAACCCCATGATAGCCTGCTCGTTCAGGTAACTATATGCCGACTGTGAGTTTCTTTTTCGCACGGGGTATTTCTAGAATAGGGCCTCATTGTGGTAGGTGGAAATGTGGGATTCTGGAAAGTGGGTCTTCGGTCAATTGTGAATGTGTAGCTTTTTTCGAAAGTTTTTTTAATCGATACACCTCCTCCGTTTCGTGTCACGAAGTACCGTGATAATGTCGCTTGATGCAGGAGCATACCTTGTTGGGTAACATGACGCCGAGCTGGCTGCGAAACCGACTGGGTGATAACGTGATGCCAGGAGGTCCAGATTTGGGGTGCCAGAATTCTCTGAATCAAAGCGAAGGAGGAGGCTTCATGATCTCCGGTGTTTAGATTCGTCTCTTACCTCACTTCCCGAAAATTGTAATTCTTTTTTTTTTTTTGTTGACGTTTGTTTGTTTGTTTGCGGCGTGTTGTTTTCTGTTTGTATTTCACAGTCGCGAAGCGTACCTACACGAGAACCAGGAATAGCAATTCGAGAGTGGCTGCAAAATTCCAAATCTCTTTCAAAAGTAAATTTATTCAAGAATTTCGATTATTGATATGCGAAGGCCAGTAGTGTGAGCCAAACATGAGTGGAAACCATGCTTTCCCTTGAGAACTGCTCTGCCTCTTCGCTCGTAGGTCTAAGGCAGCCAAATAAGAAGCGAAAGGAAGAAATTCTGTCAATCCTCACAAATGAGAATAGCGAGAGCTTCTCTGGAGAGTGAGCCAAGTTAGCATGAAGGTAGTACACATAGGTGCGTACTCCTCTCCAAGTTAGTTACTTTGCAATGGGTTAAAAAGTTACCGACTAGCGTGTCCCAACATAGCACAAAACATAGATTGGCACTCACTCGAGAATTCTGACTCTAAAGCAATTCCCATATAGTTTTCTCCTCTCTCAAGTTGAACCTTTTCTTTATATTTCTTGCAATTGCAAACGAGGCCCTCGCAGAACTTGGCTGCGAAATAAAAGCACCAAACTGGGTAAGTTCCAACTCTTTCATTTTGAAGCCAAAATTTTTTTGAAATCTTCAAATTTTCAGAATTAGTTATCCAACTTTATATACCTACCCACCAGGCTCCCCGATCTTGACTTTAGTGTCTTGCAGAATCTGAAACATGGGGGCCCATTGCGACGCCTGTTTCGGCAATAGCTTCTTACAAAAATCGAAGATAACCATTAAGATCAATCATCGGACTCATTTGAACTCTTATCATTCGTGAGATGACCTCCTCCGTATTTAGTGTTAAAAAACATGACATCGACTTCCACGTCCCAAATTCCCACAAGAATCGCTCGTACCAGCTAGTACAGCTTCCCAATGGACTCCAAGCGCTAGCTATCAATGATAGTAGCAGTGAGCTATTTTCTGCAGCAATGGTCGTAGGAAGCGGCTCTGCAAATGACCCCGATGATGCTTTAGGTCTAGCTCATCTCTGTGAACATATGTTGTTTTTGGGAACCAAGTCTTTCCCAATTCCCAATCAGCTCGATCAAATAGTGTCTTCCGCTGGTGGATTTTCGAATGCTTACACAACTTTGAGCCAGACGTGTTATCATTTTGAGGTATCCTCATATGCAAAGATGCAAGACGAAAGAGCCTTCATCATTGATAGTGTGCTCGAGATCTTCTCTTCATTCTTCAAGTGTCCCTTGATGAAGGAGAAGTACATCAAAGGAGAGATCAAAGCTGTAGATGAGGAACATCGGGGGAACATGAATGACATGGACAAAATACTTCTCCATGCCATTAGGCTATTGAGTGCACCTCACCATGTCTTTAGCCGCTTTGGCACTGGAAATAGAGGAACATTGAGCAAATTGGGTACGAAAAAGTTGCAAAGATACCTAAGAGCTTATTTCCAGCATTTCTACACGGCCCCTAAGATGGCTCTAGTGGTCAAGGGGCCACAGTCTATCAATCATTTGGTGAAGCTCATTGTCACCCATTTTTCGGACGTTCCAGGGTCTCCTCTCGAACATACTCGGCTATCCAATTCAAGCTTTGTCTCAGATCATGACATCTACTTTAGTCCTCAGTTGCATGGCTACTTGTCAACCTCAATCTTTGACTCAAATATCAAGGCTATTGTTCTAAAAAATCCCAACACATCTCGAGTGAGGTTGTGTTATCTGTTGGAGGAAATAAATGCCCTTCCGTATAGCAGACGGACAAAGTCTTTACTTTGCAACCTTATAGGCGATGAGTCCAAAAACTCTTTGTGTGATTACTTCAAGAGGAAGAAGCAATGGGCAACTCTGATATTGGTATTCACTCAAAATACTATTTTTGATGATGATGTTCTTATAGTCGAAATGGACGTGACTCCGTCAGGTTTACGTCAGATCCTGCAATTGGTTGATACGCTTCATTACTTCATCAATTACACCATAGGTGGGGGAGCCTCGCGTGACTTCGAGAAGGTGGTACAAGACTTCACTAAGATGGAGGATAAGCTTTTTCGAGAACGAGGCGTTGGCACTACATTTGTTGATGAGATCTGTGACTATGCTGAAAGACTAGAGAAAGGAAGTCTCCAACATGCTAATGTTATTCGTGGATTTGAGGAAGCAGTTATGAGTAACGAAGTCGATTTAAATGAAATTCGAAAGGCAACTCTACAATGCATAAATGAGGAAAAACTCAAAATTGTCATTGCTCACAAGGACTTCAGTCCTTCGTTGGCCCTCGCAATTGAGTCAAAAAAGAACGAGGCAAAGGTCGAGCAATACTTTCAATTTGAATATTGTGAGGTCAAGGCGGATGAGCACATCACTTTCGTCAACCCAGATCTAAGTGTGAACCTCGAGCTACCGCATATCCCAGATCGCTTGAAGGAACATGATTTGAAGAGAAAAGACTCGGTTGTTGGGAATATAAGAGGAATTGTTGCTCCAATAAATAGCCCAACGCTTATACATTTTGAAAACTCGCTTGAGATTTGGAGAGCTCACCACAACGAGGAAGAAAAATGTTTTATTTCTCTCCATATTCAATTTCGCAAAGTGGAGAATACTGTTGAAAATCAAGTTGGCATTGAGCTTTTGGCTGAAATCTTGGGCGAAAAGCTCAAAACTGAGCTCTACCATCACGAGCTTGTTGGAAGCTTTTGGGGCATCTTCCCCAACATCAATAGCGTTCCATCATTGCTAGTGTCAGTTTCAGGGACAAAGGCAGAATCAATGTTTTTAATACTGAGAATTAACTATGAGCTTCGTGATCCAATACAAGTGAAAGAGGGGTTACGATACCAGACCTTCAAAAGAGCTAGAGTGAATCTTCGAGAGAGATTCGAAGAGACACTCAATGCATCAGGACTCAGAAAAGTGAACTCCGCGGCCTACCTTCTTCTTGAAGAAGGAGTCATTAGACCCGAGGACAAGGTGGATGCGTTAGAGCTTCTCGATTCAACTTTCTTACAAAGCTTGGCTCAAGAACTCTTTGAAGAGTGTCCCTACTATCAAATCTTGTTTGAAGGTGATATCACGAAAGAGGAGAGTCAAGGACTCGCAAATGATCTTTCCTCCTTACGAAGTGACCATTATCTATCCGAAATTCTAATGCAAAGGTGCTCACAGAGAAGTTACATACTTCCAGAAGGCAAAACTGTTCTATTCCAGATGGAAGGGCTGGACGATGACACTGCCAACACTGTTCTTTACTACCTCCAACTCGGAGACCGATGTGACCTTGAGATCTACACCTGGGGAAGATTATTGGAGCATATCCTCTCATATACTGCGCTAGACGAGCTTCGGACCAACAGAGGGATAGCTTACGCCGTGTTCACTGGGATGAAGTTCTTCCGCAACACATTCGGCATTCATCTTGCCATACCTAGCGGTGAGTATGAATGCGAAGAGATCATTGAGGAGATCGAGAGGTTTTTTGGTGTTCTACAAAGAAAGATGACTGGCTACACTGAGGAATATTTCAAAGAGGAGGTGATAAAGCCATTTCAAGAAACGTTACACCAAAGTCTGAACCATATCAAAACGCCCTCAGGACTTTTCATATCTTTGCAACCACTCCAGGGATCTGGAGACAAACCCGACAGCACAGCATTTTTGACACACTGGAGCCACATGGATCAAGTCATAAATGGAACCTTTCGATTTGGAGGATCTGAATGCGAGGAGCCAATTGATGAGGAGTACCTTGAAAGTATTACCTTGAAGTCCTTTCTTCACTACTACCACATGTACATTTCCCCAGACTCGAGCCTGCGGTCCTGCTTAATTATCGCCAACAGTGCTGGCATCCCGCTGTATGAAACTCGAAAATTACAATTTGCGACCGCTATATATGCCCAGCTTCTGGCACAAGATATGGACATTTCGCAGCCACAGATAATGAAGCTACTCGAAAGATGTGACGACCAGGAGAACTTCTCAGATATGCCAGTTCTTCTCAAGAGCTATTTTAGGGAAAGCAAGCAAGGCACAAGACTCATGAAGTTGGCGTTTCGCAACTTCGCCTTTTCGCTACTTCGAGGCGCTACCTCCAAACTCACTTTACGGCCAAAACACCCAACCTCAGACGGCTACTCGAAATCAAGAAAGCTTCAAATACGGGAAGTTCAAGAGATTCACAATATTTGCTGTGTCAACTCGCCAATTAGCTGGTACGAGAAAATAGAGACCATGGAAACCTTAGCGCACCACGGAAATGGCACTGCACAATTTTGACATATTTTGTGGGGTGCCAACCTACTAGTTTATCTTCACCAAATGAGCTCCGAAGCCGTTACTGTAACTTTGGCGGAGCTCCGAAAGGGTCTTGATTTTGATACGCTCAACAAGGCGTTTGGGCCCGACTCGCTCGGCATAATCATAGTGAAAGATTTGCCAGAGTACTTTAAACAGTTGCGATTGAAAGTGCTCAAAAGCATCTCGACCCTTGCAGCCTTGCCCAAGGAGGAATTGGAAAAGCTCGAGCTGCCGGAATCAATGTGGCTCACAGGATGGTCATGTGGGAAGGAGGTTTTGAGTAGTTCCGGGGAGCCAGACTTCAACAAAGGCTCATACTACCTCAACTGCGCTTTTTACAAGGACGACAAGCTCGAGGGCCCGGAGCCCGATTTGGTCGAGCGATTCAAAGATTTTAAAACATATACACTGCCAAATATCTGGCCACCAAGCTCAATTGCTGGGTTGGAGACGTTCAAAGACGATTGCAAGGCGTTGATCAACCTCATCATCTGCACTGCGGAATCAGTTGCAAAAAACTGCGATAACTTCATCAGCTCCCACAACAGCGACTATGAAAGATATTTTTTGCAGAGGGCTATTCTCACCTCCACATGCACCAAGGCCCGTTTGCTTCACTATTTCCCCAACAACGGCGAAAAAAATGCAAATGCTGACGATTGGTGTGGTGAGCACCTTGACCATTCGTGTCTCACTGGACTAACTTCGGCGCTATTTTTAGACGAGTCTAGCGGAAACCCGGAAGCATTGCCCAAACTGCCAGACGAAGAAGCAGGATTGTACATTAAAAATAGACACGGCGTTGTTCAGAAGGTTAGCATTCCTGCCGACTGCCTTGCATTCCAGAGTGGTCAAGCACTACAAGAGGTTTCGAAGGGTTCTTTCAAAGCAGTTCCTCATTATGTGCAAGGTACAAGCATGCCTCACATAGCACGCAACACGTTGGCCGTATTTTGCCAGCCCAATTTGGACGAAATGGTCAATGATTCGGAGAATTTTGCCCAGTTTGCACAGCGGATAGTGAGTGGGAACCATTGAGATTTTTCGCAGCCATTTCCCAATGTGAGTGCATTCCCTCCACACATCACCACCACACAAAAGCGAAGTAAATACGGTAAATTTGTCATATGCCTAGCGTCAATCATCAGAGTAGTTGGTTCGAATCAGAAATAGACGTAGTTGGAGAGTTTCTGGGTGATGTCACATGACCTTGCTTCACCTATTTGGGGCGCACATACATCTTATCCATCGCTATGACCGTTAATACGATTCCGATAGTGAACGACCCGAAACATCTGGGAAGTAAAATCAACTTTAACAATGTTCCTACTCTAGATAGTGATGTCAGGATAGAGCTACGAAAACACGGAGAGCCTATTACGCTTTTTGGAGAGGACCCAGCTGAAAGACGTGAACGACTTCTACGAATCTTGCAAGAGAAGCCACATACAAATTTTGAGTTTGCCCAATTGGAGAACCAAAATAGCGAAGACGAAAGTATGAGTGATGATGAAGACGACGACGAGGAGTTTTATACGCCAGGAAGTGAAGAGCTAGAGAAAGCTCGCAAGGACATACTCAAGTTCTCAGTGGATCGAGCCATTGTCAGAGTCCAGAAGCAAAAGGATGAGGCAAAGTCGTTTGATTTTCTCAAAGTGCTCAAACACAGACGCCATATCAACCAGCTTCTTTCAGAATACGAATTGAGCGCCTCCAGCGTTCTTAAGGGCAACGCTCGTGCCATATCAGCCGTGCGAATCAACCCTGAGGGCATCATAGCATGTGGATCCTGGGACGGGCATATTTATTTTCTCAATTCGGACGAGTATTTCAATCATATTCAGGCTGGCAGGCTGGGACAGGGCTACCACTCGGAGAAGGTGGGAGGGCTCGACTGGCACCCCACAGATTCTACGATTCTCGCCTCAGGTGGCCAGGAAGGCTCTTTGAATATCTGGAGGTACACAGAAAGCGAGGTGTTGAAACCACACACAAGGCTTAAAGACGCCAGTGAGGGAAGAATACCCAAAGTTGCCTTTCACGCAGACGGCATACATCTTGCAAACACTTCATTCGACCAAACATGGAAGTTGTGGGACATCAACAAGGAGCTGGAGCTACTAGAGCAAGAGGGCCATTCTAAAGAGGTTTTCGCATGTGCGTTCCATCCTGACGGAAGTCTCATCGCTACAGGCGATCTAGATGGAATAGGCAGAGTGTGGGACCTACGATCTGGCCGTTCGATTGCAATTCTCGACGCACACGTGCAAGGCATTTACTCCATGGACTGGTCTCCGAACGGCTTCCATTTGGCATCCGCGAGCGGCGACTGCTCGGTCAAAATTTGGGACCTTCGAAAGCTAACAAGCGTAAATGGCAACACCCAGCTCTTTCTGATCCCAGCGCACTCGAAGCTCGTTAGCGAAGTAAAGTTTTTTAAGGGCCAAGGCAGTCCACTTGTGACCAAGGTTACGGATGAAAACGACAAAAATCCCTCTGAATTCAGTGCTTGTGGCACATTTCTCGCAACGAGTTCCTACGATGGCACTGTGAAGGTCTGGTCTGCCGACAACTGGATAAACGTCAAAACGCTTCAGGGGCATAATGACAAGGTGATGAGCTGTGACATAAGTGCAGACGGAAGCTACTTAATCAGCAGTGGATGGGACAGAACTGTGAAGACCTGGCTGAAGATATGAGACAATGCGGAAATAGGCCTAAAAGATATGTAATATAATGAATGGGATCATCGGAGGAACAGAAGTCTTGAAAACTGAGTCGAGCTTATGTTTCAAGATCTTATATTTCTTTCTCTAGCCTTATTATTGTGGTTCTGCTTTATTCGGAATACTATTTTCCAATTTGTCAGTTCAGCATATGCAACATTTTGCAGCCGACGTGCATTAAAAAGAAGGGTCCCCTGAACACTTGACAGAATTCAATGTAGCTCAATTTTTTTTGGTTTCCTTCGAAAACCCATTCCAAACAAAATGGTCTTCTTCCTTTTTGTCGCTTAATTCCCCATTCTGAGCAGGGCAAGAACGGCTTTTGGGTTATCAGATTAGGTGCGAAAAAACGGGTGCAATTACTGCAAGTCAAAATACACGATAGAGCTACTTCTTCAGCTATGGATTTACACAGCATATTGGACAGCGTGCCCGAGCCGCCTATTGTCGATTTGCACTTAGATGCAATTAACAAATCTGGCGAATACAACTTACCTACTCCGATGTTCGAGTTTCAGAAGGAACTCACGGACCAGATCGTTTCCTTGCACTATTCTGATATATTGAAGTACTGTGAAACAAACGACACGACGGAGCTTATCACCAAGTCGCTACAGATTTGTGTCGACAACTGTATGCTCGTCGCAACACACCCCTATTTGCTAATTCAGCACTACATGCCCAAGAACCTTTCTATGAGAGACTTGCCAGCCAAACTAGCCGAGACTAGCGGCAAGTTCAACGTTATCAAAGACCTCATAAACGTCATGGTATCGAACAAAGTGCTGCCTCTCCCGAAACATGTTGGTATGGTCATGAACAACAACACCAGAGAGATGGACCTTCTTGAAGCGTTGATACTTGGATGCCGAGGCTCTAAAATCGTCCAAAGGTATGTTGGCAACAGTATTAAGCGAGAGAACACAAAAAACCAGAAGGTAAACCCAAAGGGCCCGCAACCTCTCACCCTCCACATGATTCCACATGACGGTCAGCTTACACGAAACGAAGAGGATTTGGAGAATGTCAAGTTCGACTGTATAATCGTCATGGACGGGCATGTCGACACGAACTCCGACTTTTTCAAAAGTTTGAGGCAGCAGAAAAGAAGAGGAGAAGAGTGTGTGATGATACGCCTAATACCGATGTATTCAATTGAGCACTGCTTGCTTCATTATAAGGGCCAGGAGCAGGATCCACAGTATCTTTACAAGCTCATATCTTCCATTGTTTGCTTGAGAGACAGAATAGGAAACTTGCAGCCTGATGTATTCCCGATCTACAATCAGAATCTCACATATCTATCACATACCTTCTTTGATTATGTGTTTCGTCGCGATGTTCGCTCGTTTCCATCGTGGCCTCTTCCAGAGTTGCCCAAAATTGCGAGATTCTCTCCTACCGACGTTGAAAGGTCTCTCTTAACTGAGGTGGTCTACCACTACACTCCATATGACTCCTACGATTCAGCTATCGAGGGCTCGTCAAAGACTAAAACATACTATCAAACCAAGAGGCTTCAGTCAGACTATGTGACCAACCCACTCAAGAACGACTATAATATCCTTAGCGGCATTCATAATCATATATCGACTCAGGAGAAGCCCGAGAAAGATCGCACAATCCTCACACACAAAATACTTCTCAAATTGAATGCTGGGTATTTAGACCTAGCAAAAATCGAGGAGGAGTACCACTGCCACATCCACTACAGAAAGGACGAAAGACAAGCGAAGGTCGGAAGAAGACTAGAGGAGTTGATGAAGTCCATGTCCAACATAGTAGCTGACATTGATCACGTCGAACAGAGGATACAGGTGAACGAAAAGAAGATACAGAGGCGGCAAGAAGAAACGGACACTCTCAAAACAGAGATCGAACAGAAGAAAGAAAAGTTAAAGAACTTCGCAGAGTTTGAGAACGTGAAAGGAAGTGAAATTAAGATGGCTTTCGTTCAGAATCAGTTGAAGATTTGGGAGCTACAAAATGAAGTCAAAGACCTAGCAAAGAGATTGCAAACTAAGAACGAGGAACTTAGCTACACGAAGCGCGAGATCGATAACTGTGAGGTTTCTATAAAACAGTCTGACGAAGAGCTAGATAAAGTTCGTGAGAAGATATCAGGACTCAAACAGGCACTTGAGGCCGCACGCCTGGCGGAGTTGGAGGAGAATGAGACTTTTAAGAAGCGTAAGACAGCCAGTGTGGCTGAGATTGAGCAGGCTTTGAAAGACAACGAGGCTCTCAAGACAAAACTCGTCAAGTCCTTAAAGTTCTTGAAGGACACTGCCCATCTCAAAGGTAGAAAGGGTAGAGGCTTGACGCCCATCACACGTTAATATTACAAATAATAAATCGGCGCCTCTGACTGCACTGCATCAAATATTAAGCAGTTGTTGATGGGGCTGTCTTTTTTGCCAAAGAATTGTATGATATCCTGAGCCAAAAAGCCTCCTATGATGGCTGCAACTGGGGTAAACTCTGTGAATGCTTGTTTCGAGAAGTATTCAAGATACTCTTCTGTAATTACATTCGAAGAAATGCCCAACGTCTCACACACTTTGGTGGCTCTCTCGAACAATAAGGACTTGTCAATGTCATCCTGAGGATTTGAAGGGCGATCGATCTCGAAGAGGGACAATATTAGGGGCAATGTACCAGGGAGTCTTTTCAACTGTCTCCTGTTAAGTTGCAAAGGGAGTTTATTCGACTCAAAAATCAGATGCAATGGCGAGAAAACATCTCGTATAGTGACAATTTCGCTTTCTCCGTCATCTTTTGACTCCACATTGACGATTTCCTTCACATCGTTCATTTTCAGGCCAGCTACTTTGGCGTGGTTACCCATAGCGCTCTCTTTTGTGGAAGTGTGCTCGACCAAATCAGTGAAGATGTAGCCAAACATGCCATGCTCGCCTGCGACATAAAGTGGGATTCTATGCTCTCTTGTTATCTCATTGATTGCTAGCAACTGCGACTTAGTTAGTTCTGTCGCTACCACCAAATCAAAGCTTTTGAAGTATTCGCGTGGAATTTCTGACAAATCAGTCGTATTGCTCAGAAGACTCACCCTTGGGTTGAGCTCCTGGATGTTTGGGAGCACTAGTGGTAGCTTCAACAGCCCTATGATTGAATCATCATTGGGCAAGAAGAATTGCGCAGCGAAATCTTCCTCCTTAACTGTGGAAGAATCAAGAATCTCTATAGAGTTGAGGCCACCAAGGACCAAGTTTTTGACGGTTTCAGATCCTATGCCTCCTAGATTTATCACTAGTATTCGTGCAGATCTCAATCGGAGCTGAGTGTCTGTGCCCCAAAGACGAATTTGCCTATCATACAAGGCGATCTCATCTGGACGTTAGTATCCTCCTATGTGAATAAAACACTAAACGACATACCTGCACTAAGCTTTTCTTCTGTTGACATGCTGAGTAGCTAGATTAGATTTGTTGCAAAAAGTGTTGATATCTGAAATACATGCAGGCTAGTTCAAATATAGATCCAGCTCCACGCTACATTCATTCACCTATTCTTTGTAATTATTTTAGTAGATTTCTCTAGCTTTATGTGACTAGTTTGAACCAGAAACAACCAATTTTTGCAAATGAGACATGAACACTTGCAAGGAGACATCATCTGTCAACACAACTGCACCCGGTGCGAATTGCTCGGAGTTGTATGAGGTACTTGGATTCAACTTAGAATATAAGAATCTCGCTTGTGATCCTCCCTCCTCTGTGTCAATGAATCTGGGTAATGGGAAACGGTTAACCAACAACTCTCCGGCCTCTAGCTTGGGCTCGTCCAATAAGTTCTTGAAATCAGCATAGTCTTCTTGGTCCTGGTATCCTGCCTTACGCCATCTTGCAATTGTCCTTCCGTGGAAGATCAAGATGTGGAAGAATGTGTCTAATAACAAAATTCTGTCGTCCTTGATCGATACAGAGTCCAACAAGACGGGCTCTGGCTCTTCGAGGTCAAGGCCGAACGAAGTCAATGTTGGCTGGATCATGACAAGCGAGTTACTGCAGTCTTCAGTGAGAAGCACATGTCTATAGAATGCGGTCTCATCTGGAGAGTTGTTGAACACTTGCAAGAACTGCGATCTTCTCAAGTGGAAGACAAATTGAGGGAAGAGCGAAAACTGGGGATGCAACCTGAAGGACGAGTCCATGTCTTTTCTGTAATCGGCAAATTTCTGACACAATTTGATGAGCATACGGTCAATCCATCTCAAGACGTCTGCACCGTCATCTTGCTCCGATTTGAACAAGGTGATTCGAGCCATCAAAACTGCAGCAGCTTCTTGGTCGAACGACTGGGTCAAGACTTGCTCATCGCCAGTCAAAATGTTGGACACTGTCGTGACTCTTATTCTGTAGGTGCCCGAGGCATGCTGGTAGTGTGTGATGAATTGAATGTATGACTGTGCGTTTGGTGGCAATTGCAGATTGTTGGCGACGTCGAAGAAGACCGCATACGTGCTTTGAGGTGAAAGAGAGCACATTCTGTATCTGGAGGTTCCACCGATGCCTAGTTCCGTTTCAGAAACGTTTGGCGACTTGATTTTCAAGGAGGAGGCATGGCCGATCAAGCCGCTGACCTTCAATTCCCTCGAACACTTGATGTCGAAAGTAGCACCGAAGCCCATAAGCAAGTAATCTTCGTGATCCTTTTCAAAAAGCTTCAAGAAGGACTGCTTGAAAATGGAGGTGGTGAAGGCATCCGACAATAACAAGACACCACCAGTCTTAGAGCACATCGACTTCATCTCTAAAAAGCCGACCTGATCCAAGCAGCCTCCAAACAAGTCGATGGTGTGTCCATGCTTGACTGCTCTGGCAGCAATGCCTTCGTAGAATTTCACAGCCTTTTTGTAGTGCTTAGCATTTTCCTTGTCGATGTCAGAATGAGATCTGATGGCCTCCTTCAACTTTGGACCGACAATCATACCTGGATTGAGGGTACAAGATCCAGCGGAAAACAAGAACATTCTAGCTCCGAATCCCGAGAAGGTGTTACCGAGCAAACTGGCTGCAACATTGATGGCTGCACCAGTTGCACGGTTTGGTCTGTCACCATGGGCCACAGGCCATGGGTTAGGTGACAAGTTCTCGATGAGCGTGGTCAATTGGTGCTCAATTTCCTCGATAGGCAAAAAGAACCTTTGCAACGAGTTTTGCATGGACATTTGACCAGGTTGAGCAACAACGGGCTTGTTCAACATGTCCGCAACCTGTTTCTCAGAGTAGTCCTTGTCGCCACGGAAGATGTATGACTTGTTCACAGTGCTGGCACCCATATCGTAGACTTGCACAATGGAACCGTAGGTAATCAAACCGACTAGGGCATTTGGAGGAAGGTACGAAAGCGAAATCACCAAAGTTTCCTTCAACGCTTTCAAGTTGTCCTCGTCCTGGCACAAATCGACCACGTACATGAAGATAGGAGGCTGCTGGACTGGCCTGCTGGTGATATACTCCATAGTGGACGAGGTACCGTTCAATTCAAGAGGCAAGTTGTCTTGAGAGATTCCATGATAGTGTGGAGGCAATGGGGACCTCGATCCACAAATTGGACAAATCCAGAATCCAGAAGGGTCAATAGTACAGTAAGGGTTCAAGATAGACTTGCACGAAGCCTGATGACAGTAAACTGGGTCGTAGGCTGCTATGGGGACTGGGTCTTCATATCTGTATTTCAAAGGCGTGTACAACACACCAGTTGGAACAACGATCTTGGCCAGTTCGGCCTTTGTCGAAGGAAACGTGTTCCATGCGAAACGGACTCCATTTATGTTCTCTTGTTCCTCGAACTCCATTTGTTATGTGAGAGATTCGATTGTTGAGGCTTCAGATGCAACTAAACGCAGAAAATGGTGATTATTTGGGGAACGAAATCAAACAACAGGTATGAAGCACACCAACAAGCGAAAGTAACAGGAATATGGGATTAGACACGTTTATTGATTTGCTTCTGGCTGTCTGTTGATCTGAAAAAAAACTCGCTACTTGTGAGAGGACAACACACGGTCGTGCATGTACCGCGAGTACCTGGAGTAACTGGGTGCAAAATCAGTTAGCAATAGTTGGGAGGGAAGGCAGGGAAAATTGAATTTGGAAATAGTTCAATATGTGGATAACGTTTTATTTTAAGACGTGTGTTGGCTCGCCAGGTAGAATGAGACCTGATTCAACTGATTAGATTCCTCACGCCACCACCTATTCAACAAATATTACTAGCATATTAGATCAAAAATGCCTTCAACCTGAAACTTTTATTCAAATTGGATTCTTTTGTCGGGTTGGAAAGAAGATTGCACAGTGATTTCCCAGCATCCTAGTAGTTCGCTGATTCGGAAGCAAAACATCTTACTTGTTGATCTATTGCATGAAGCTAAGGGCTAAATATTCAGCATCGAGAGCATTTTCAAGCGTAGATGAAATCAGCTATTTTGTCATAAGCGTGTTCGGTCACATCGGTTAAGGCAATGAGATTTTTAAGATAAACCCGTTTTCGCAGCCAGCGCATATCAGCATAAAGGTGAAGCACATCATCGAGCAAATATTGCGATCAATTCTCTATCATGTCATCTATCAACGTAAGAAGCTAATCTAAACCATTAGAGCTTCTTTTTTGCCTAATGTGAATTGGGCTTTCATGACATCTTGCTTTCGAAACCGTTGGTGAGTGAGATGTGCGGTTGATGGCAATAAGCCTACCACAATCAGGATATATTAGAGAGCTTCCAATATAGAGCCTCCACTGAAAAGAAATCAGCTTCTCCTCGAATTCCCTCAAAATCCGCCTGAAACCTCGGCCTTGCTGAACTTTCCTAAGACCCGACCTGTACCTAATCAGCCTATATAGCCCCACATAAGTCCGAACTTGAGAATCTAAAGCAACCACCACCATGTGGCGTTCCTTTCGGTGCAATGCTAATATTTCACAAAACCTCTACAGATTCCAGTCTCGAGGCCTTGCAACACATTTGAAAAACTTCTTCGAGCTCTATCCGAAGACGTTTCCCAACGGAGGACCTCCGAAGGACCCATTCACCATCAAAGAGAGACAATTGAGAAGGGAACACAGGGGACTCCAGGGCGAGAATCATCCTGATATAGTCATGGGATCGTCAGCACTTATGGGTGGGTCCGGGGAAATCCCGCCGAACGAGGGCCAGGTTTCAGCTCTTCTAAATCGGGCTTACTCAACATTGAAGAACCCATATACCCGTGCAGCCTATCTCATTCAATTGCACCATCCAGACCACCTCGACATTACTCAGGATGAGGTTTCAAAAGAGCTAATTGCTAAGTTTCAGGACGAGTCGTCTGAGTACTCTTTGGACTACAAAATGCTTCTCATGACCGTGCTCGAGGCGCACGAATCGCTCGAAATGGCAACCTCCGAGGCAGACTTGGAGGAATTGTCCTCAGAAAACGATGTAAGAATCGAAGAGTGCGAGGAAAAGCTAGAAAAAAGCTTCCTGTCTGACCCAATTCCCTGGAACGATGTCTTGATCGAGACTATTCGCTTGAAGTACTGGATGAACATAGCGAATGGCATCAAGGAATGGGAGCCAGGCAAGCCTGTCCACTTGACACACTAAGACACTACAGGTTTCGTATAGACGAATGAATGCACACAAAATTTACGTGCTTGAATAGTATTCAATGGAGACCTAATATGAACCAAACCCAGGACATCGTCTATCGGCTATCTGCTTGATGTCAATGAGGTGCCCTTAATGAGAGTCGGCCTGTTCTCTAGCATGAGGGGATCCTGGCTAGATAAAGCGGTTGTTAGGCGTATAGTACAGTAAAAGAGAAGAACTTCCCTTCCAATAACATTCTCAGGCGTAGCTCCGACTATAAGCCCTCGCTGGCCATCGTTCTGTCATCGTCGGCATCAGCCTCCCCCTGAAGATCCTCGGACCCAGCCACATCGTAATCGCTGTCCAAGTCAGCGGGAATCGTGAGTTCACACTCGTCAAACTCCTTCTTTTCCTCTGGCCCCACTGGGAACAGCCTCAACCACTTCATTCGAGGCCCGCTGGCACTGGACTCGTGAATACGGAAGCCAAAGAGACGCAACCCGAAGTTATCCTGGTTGACCTTGTTTATTCTTAGTTTGCACTGATTTTCGATCTCTGGGAACATCTTCACTAGCAAACCAGGGAAGGTGGTGCCGAAGTACGCTCCGTCAATATTCAAGTAGCGCGAGCTCAGCGGCAAGTAGATATCGTTGCAACAGGGACAGTATAGACGAACGGTTTCCTGTCCTGGTATATCCGTGGCCCCGACGGGGATTAGGTGCATCCCATCACAGTAGTAACGAGGACAAATGCCGAACTCCGAGCGCTCAAACTTGCTAGCCATCGCCGTCAATCCTCCTTTCGAGATGATGTATCTTGCGTGTATGAGCCCGTACAAAAGCTCTGCGGAATGTGATAGTAATGCTTTGTTGGGCAAGTCGTTTTTGCCCTTCCCGCCGTTCAGAGACGATCCACCGGCACTGTTGGTAGAGTTGAGCCCGCTTCCACCGCTCCCGTTGTTGTCCTCGGCCGTTTCGACCTGGTAGTCCAAAATCGTATACAAGGCTTCTCTGTAGTAAGGCACTTGCAGCGATAGACCTGTCAAATTGAAGTCATCCTCTATGAAGTCTTGAGTAACTGGGACAAAGTAGTCATGGCCAAACGCCTCGCAAAACTGCTGGATCCACGGCACGTAGTCATCCTCGGGATCACTCGACATGGCCAATTCTTTGAGGATGGTGATTGGCGGAGAGGCGCTGAGGGGAAAGTTACTTTTGTGTGGAGTTGGCGGCTTGGTTTGCGTTCCTCATTTGATTGAATGAGGGAGGATGTAAAAATTGGATGGTCGCGAGTCACGTGATCATGGATCATGTGCGCACACTTCACCACTTCCGCTGGACTTCACCAAATGGTGACCACCATTTGTAGATTACTTGCCAGATGTTTGACTTAAAGCCCTCGAGCATCCTTCTATTCGTGTTTGTTGCACTTTTACTAAAAACACTTGTCAGTGCAATTGGAAAACCAAATATCGAAAACTTTGCCTGGAACATATACATCAACTTGGCTAGCAAGACGGGCCATGCCAAGTTCGCCGAATTGAGGAACAAAAGAGCCGAGTTGGTCGAGATCAACAAACAGAGAAAATCCATCAGTGCTCAGGACGAGTACGCAAAGTGGACCAAGCTCAATCGCCAATTCGACAAGGTCGCTGGCGAAGTGACTGCCATTACAGATTCTGTTTCCTCCGAAAAGCAGAAATTCACCAGAGCCATTGGACTACTTTTAACAGTTTCAACTGCTTTGCCTGTGTGGTTTTCCAGAGTGTGGTACCGCAAGGCCATTTTATTTTACTTCCCTCCAGGCGTGCTCCCCCACTATGTTGAGTGGGTCATGGCATTGCCATTCGTGACAACGGGTGGAGTCGGGTTGACTATATGGATGATGGCCGTCAACTCGGTATTGGGCTCCCTTGCAGAGGTCATTCTGTTCTATATTCTGCCTGCGGTAGAGAAGCCCGTGGCCGAACTGGTTGAGTCCAAGAAGACCGAGTAAGAACAATGTTAGTATAGAATGGACATTAGCTGAGCTCCACAAGCTCACGGAACCTGTTTTGCATCACATCCCTTAGTTCAGCATTATCATCGCCAAACGTGTACCGGCTTTTCCTTCCCCTTTCGATGAGTTCCTGGGTCCAAGCGTACGAGTCTTTTAAAAGGTTAGATATTGTGGATGACTTCAGCTGCACGTCTGTTTGCTCCAAGGCTAGGAAATACCAGGGATCCACGACCTGGGACCAGACCATCATATCTGTACAATAAGTGTATACTGAGCCAGAATTTCGCAAAGTGACGTAGGGCTTGCCGTTGGAGGGGTCGATAATAATTGACTTGACTATCTCGACAACAACAGACTGAACTGTTCCTTTTTTAGCGGCCTCTGTATCGATTTTTGGGATCAAGGTTTCGCAATTGAGCACTGGTGCAATGGAAACACCTTTCATGACGCCCTTCAAAAGTTGACGACCTGAAAATCCAACCTGCCAAGTATAAATTAGTCCAGTGCTCGTCAATAGCAAAATGAAAGGTCCGCTTTGTTTGGCAAGGACAACATTGCTTCCAAGGTCAACAAGAGGAGCAACGTAGCTTCCGGTGTCTGCGTGAATAATCTGTATAGCACCATCAAAGGATATCAAGACGTAATAGTAAAGGCGTCCATCGGAAAGAATTGGCAACACTTGCTGAATCTTGAAGGGGAAGTAGAGAACGTAGTCCCTGGTTTCAGCATTCTCATTGTTTGAAACTATCACTTGGGTAGGGTCTTGAAAGTCTAGTCTTTGAGCAAAGTCTACGCCCGAAGAGGCATCGTCATCGGGCCAAGATGAGCCGTTTCTCACCTCTACGATAGACGTGACGAGTTTATCTGAGCTGCCATTTGATTTCACAGTCAGTTCATCGAACTTAGTCGATTTGTAATTGTGCTGGATAGCTTTCACCACGACTTGAAACATGATATTCTCATCGACGACATCGATGGAAGAAGGGTTGATCAAGTCTTGGGTTGCAACAAGCTCTTTCTTTTGGAGTAGATTGCTCAATTCGTGGTTCATCATTGCGGCATTTCTGAAGAGCACGTTGGGTAAGTCAGAAACGTACTTGAAAGGAGTAGGGTACTTGTGCACCATGAGCCACCTTCTGTACCGTTTGAACCTCTTTCTGTAGGAGCCCCCAGCTGCAGAGCCAGCCATGGACGTCGGATCGTCCATTCCAATGTCTTCGTTATCGTTGTCATGATCTTCGTTGGCCTTCAGCTCGTTGTCACCAGTTCTGTGATTTAGTTGCCTGAGACCATGAACGCTTGTCTGAATACCCAAACGAGGCAAAAAGTACGGTAGCTGTGAGACCTTGTTGTTGGTGTCGAATCTTCTTGCAGTCTTTGCAGAGGACTGTGAAATGAGGGTGTTGGGTTTTGAAGCGGCAGAAGAGGTCGATATTAGCATTGGGGCGACCCTCTTCTTGCCATCTTTTGTGATCTTGACAGACTGGGTGAGTTTGTTGATTTTGGCTGGCGCAGGCAGGGGCACGTTGTTGGGCTTGATTGGCGTCGATGGTGCAGTGGTGAATGAGTCCTCGGTTTTTGGTTGTTCGAGTTGCTTTGGAGTCGCTGGCAAAGGAGCAAACGCTGCGCCTTGTTTGGCTGCAAGCTCCTCCAACTCAAGCTGCTGAGCGCTTTCGGCAAAAACAGTCAGTTCTCTGTCACCTCCGTAACGAAGCAATTGCGAGTCGTTTACATCCTCCGCCACTAGCTCACCAAGCTCATTCTCCTCGAAAATCACGCAAGTCACTGACCCATCAAGGGAAGTGAGGAACAAAGACTGGCCATCTGGGGTCCAGCAGATATCTGTGATTGAATTTTCGACAATATCCTCTGCAACCACCAACGGTTTAGAGCGCCCCGTGCTCCACACCGCTAGCGTTCTGTCCTGGCCCCCCGTAGCAAGAACAGTCATATACTGTCCTGCCTTGGCCCTTTGCAGGCGGAATAGACGAGGAGAGAATGAGCAGACCTCACATGGCGCTTCATGGCCAATAAGCGAAACGTCCGTAGCCCAATTGCCTCGATTGACTATAACAACGGCCGTGACGGGACCATTGGTAGCATTGGGAACAGCGATGTGCTGGCCGTCTGGAGACCAAGACATTCTGCGGAAGTAAGAGGTGAGTGGAGACTTCCTGAACGGGTCCACGACAATGTGCTCGACCTGGAACTCGTAATTGTTGGCAGAGGCGTCATTGAGTTTCCTGGAGTAGCGGAAAATCCTCACTGTACGGTCGTCGGAGGCGGTAGCGAAGAACTTGTTCGCCGGATCGAACACTATGCCTTTCACCATCGACTGGTGTATATCGTATCTCTTGATTCTCTCGAACGTGGTGCCGCTCCAGATTATAATGGACCTGTCTAGACCCACGGTGATCAAAAGAGAGCCGTCTGGCGACCAGCATATATCCTGGACGTCGTTGTCGTGGGCCACTAGTCTCTTTCTCACGACCCAGTGTTCCAAGTCGGCCTCGGTCTCACCGAACTGTTTGGGACGGTTTGCCTGTTCTTCGTCCTTTTCCCATATCAAAACAATCTTGTCGTCCGATCCAGACGCGAGATACCGCCCATCAGGAGAGAACTTCACGCATGTTATCGCTCCGTTGTGTCTGGACATAGACGCTACTGGTCTGTTGAGCTCGTGCGCAGGTTCGTCGATATCCATTCTGTCGCTGAGTTTATCCTTCTTGTCATTTTCTCCCTGGTAGTTTTTGAACCGTAGTATCAGCTTTGTATCCCATATCTTCACGTTTCCATCTAGCCCTCCAGTCGCTAGTCTGGAGCCTGAGTGGTTGATAGTTATGGCGTAGCACTCAATGAACTTGTTTTCCGCTTCGGGTTAGTATAAATCAAGAAAGTATTCAAACGCCTTTTACATACCTCGGTGGCCTAGCCAGGGTAGCTTGATAATGTGCATGGTGATGGAGTAGTTGAGACTTCTTCCTTTATGTATGAGTGCACTGGCTGCGAAAACTACTGATGCGAATTACCTCTTGTAAGTGATTACATTGAGCAATAAATTACTTCTGGTGACTATTACAAGCCAAACTCCTCGTGAACCGCAGCACCAAACTTCTTCAACCCGTTCTCGAGCTCATCCAATGGTGTGGCGGCGTAGGTGCCTCTGAAGAAGATGAGGTTCTTGAGAGCTGGGTCCTGTGGGGTAGGTGGCTGGGGTGGGTTGGTCTGACCAGCGGCCTTGAACCAGGAACCTGGAATGATTAAGGTTCCTCTCTCCAAGCCCTTTCTATAAACAGACTCTTCAACCTTGAGTGGGCACTCGCCAAACTCCTTGAATTTGGGGTGCTTGCTGGCGTCAAGCTGCACAATGAAGAACATACCAGCCACGGGAGGCAAGATCTGGGTCACTTCCTTGGGGAAGTACTTATGCAACGAGTCGATAGCCACATCTCTCTTGTGGGTGTACTCCGCTCTCAAGCCGATCAACCAGTCCAAGTAACCGGCCTGTCCCCATCTCTGGAACATACCGTTCAAAGCAGACTGAGTAAAACCAGAGGGGCACTGGATGGACACCTCGTGCAATCTCACAAATCTCTCCAACAATTTCTCCTGACCGACAATCCATCCCAATCTGGCACCAGGCGCGATGGTCTTGGAGACGGAGTCCAATCTAATGACACGACCATCGACATCCAAGGAAAGGAACGATGGCACCAAGGCCTTGATGAATTCCTCGTGTGAGTGAACGTGCTTGCCAGATCTCTCGTTCAAGTTCTGCGTGTATGGCTCCATCTGCAAGAAGTAGTAAGGCTCGTCCTCGATGATGATGAAGTCGTGCTTCTGGGCAAGCTTGTAGATGGCCTTTCTTCTCTCTGCGCTTAAACAAGAGCCTGTGGGGTTCTGACCCGTGCAAATAGTGTACAACAACTTTGGCTTCTTGCCGACCCACTGGTCCAAGGTCTTCTCCAAAGCTTCTGGAAGAAGACCCTCACTGTCCATGGCAACTGGAATAGTGTTGATGCCCTGAGCATGAGCGGTCTCCAAAGCAGAGGAGAAGGTGTGGTCTTCGACCAAAATGGCATCACCGCGAGTGACAAAAGTTCTCAAAACGGCATCCCAAGACTGGGTGTTACCGATGCTGCTGACGACGGTCCAGTCCTGATAAGGCACCTTGTGGATCAAATCAGTGTGCTCCTTCAAAAAGTTGACGAGTTCAGGCTGGCCTTCGGTGAAACCGTACTGCAAAGATCTAGATAACTCGATGTCGTTCATCTTGGGGTCGTTCTTGGCCTTGTTCTTGTAAACCTCGACAACAGTCTTGTCGTCCTCAGTGGGCTGAGCGCCTATTCCGTTTGGGAATGGGGCACTGGGCACTTCCAAGGTGAGCTTGCTGATGGGGAAGTAGTCGTGATGAGGTAATCCACCACCCAAGAAGGTCATTCCAGGCATGTTGAAGTACTTAAAGGCTCCTTTCAAAGGAGAGTTCTTTCTAGACTTGGCCTCCTCGGACAACAAGTGGGAGAGATCTTTTGCTTCTGGTTTGGTCATGGGGAATAGATCGGAAAAGACTGTGAGTATGGCGGTGAAAATGCGATTCCCCAAAACTTTATACAGCGATAAATGAGTAACCAAATCGCCGCACAATCGCGGTACAGTTATCTTCCTGTATCGATTAGGGTTACTCTATACAGACACGGCAGGAATAGTCACCCAAAGGCTGCAAATTCCGCTGGAGAGGGTCGGGGTAGACAGTTTCAGCACCACACGGCGTTCACAAAAAATAGCGTTTGTGAGATCTTCGAATTCAATAATTTCTTGAATGCCTCATCTTAACCTCAGAAAGGCATCAAGCAACACGGAAGCTGGTGCATCATTGTTCCGGTTTTTCTCGAATACATTCCAAAACCGTAGTGTCTCGTCACCAGCTCCAGTAACAATGGTTTCACCATCGGGCGAGATCAGAAGATAAAGCACCCTGTACGTATGACCAGTAAGCTGTGCAATCTGCTGCATTGACAGGTACTTCCACACTATTATCTGATTCCGCGAATATCCGTGAGTAGATACGAGCTCGTTGGAATTTTTCAGCCAGATAAGGTTGCATACTTGCGACCCAGTTTCCACGTTGTTGATGCGATTGCCGGTCAAAGTGTTCCAAACTTTGATTGTCTTATCGGCGGTGCCGCCTCCGGAGGCTAAAATGCCTCTTTGGTGGGGCGACCACGCAATGGCCTTGACAGCAGCATTGTGCTCGCTGAACTGATGCAAGGGCTTCGTATTCAATGCATCCCAGATAAATAAATTGTTGTCGTTGCCTCCACTTGCGAGTTTGTTCTCCTCCACATTCCATTTGAGTCCACACACTTCCTGCTTGTGATGCTCGAAGCAGTTCACATAGTGCTCCGGGATTCTAACGTCTCTGTTGTAGATTGTCCTGTCTCTCGAACCACTCGAGAGTATGTGTTCGTTCCACGCCAAAGCACTCACTCGTAGCTTGTGCCCAGTCATAGTACGCACACACCTCGTTTTCGTAGCATCCCATATCTCCACAAGCCCTTTCAGTGTTCCCACAGCCAAATGAGTTCCGGACCCTATCCAGCTGAGAGAAGTCACTTTGTCCTTGTGCTCTAGTACGCAGAGTCTCTCCACAGACTGTGTCAGCCCGTCCCAGAGGTAGACTGAGTCTCCAAGACCCACTGCGAGCACATCCTGAGATCCCCAGTCTACCAAATTTAGGTAAAAGTCGTCCGAAAGCTCTGGCGCATCTAGCACTCTGTAGGGAACTTTGGATATGTTTCTAGGCTTTTTCTGTGGACTTAGCAAGAACCTCTGAGACTCCAGTCGAACCGGAGACAACGAGAAAAGTTCCTGCTGGAAGTCTCGGGAGATCGGGCGCTGCTTGCTCGGCAGCTGGTATGTGAACATGTTAGGATTCTGGCGAGGAGTCGATGCTACGCCAGAGTTACCGGTTGTTCTGGGAGGAGTGGTTCGCCCAGAAGATGGAATGCTTCCGCCGGCGGAAGACAAGTTGATCGAGGCGTGGTTGTTTGATCTCAAGTTCGCTGTGACATCGTTCTTTTTCTGCGAAGAACCAATGTGGTTCCTTGAGAGGTCTGCTGTGGCCATGGGAACATGGTCTCCAAAGAGTTCAGCCTTGAGGACGCTGGAGAACGACCTGTTGGCCTCCTCCTCCTTCCTCATTTCAATCTCGTTGGCCTCACGCTCGTCAGCATTGGCAGACAGAATGTTACCGGCGCCGGAGCCTCGAGAGGATCGAAGATCAGGCAAAACTTCCTGATTCGTCAAGCTGAAAGCCGCCTGGAGGTCAACTCCGGTTCTGTTGGGAATGTAACGATCGCTGAACAAAGAGCGTCCATTGTAGCGGCGTCTGGGAGACGTAGACGGAAAAGAAGCGTAGTGGTCTCCCGGTTTCGGTGGAGATAGGCTTCGTGTGGATCGTGAAGGCGATCTCGGAGTTTCTAGAGCATTGATCCTGCTTTCTCCCGAGCCTCGAGGCGCTGGGGAGTTTTCCGAGTTGAAGGGATTGTCCATGTATGCGAGGTCTATCTCGATGGGATCGCTGCTAGTGTCTTTGGTGTATCTAGGGGCTCTGTGAGGTCTGGTGGGTGTGGAGTGCAATCAAAGCCACAGAATGAAGATAAAGAAGGATTTCGAGAGACCCTTGATAAATATGAATGTGCTGAAATGGTAGCTTCAGGTGCTTCTGGTTCCAATCGGTAGTGTGCAACAGGCGAATACAGACTATCTGATTTTGTGGTGTGCGGTTAGTTACATATCAACTCAGTGGGCACTGCAGAGAAGGTTCGATAGAAGATGGCAGGCCGTAACGAGTCAGGCCAGAAGTGAAGAGAAATGGATCTTGAGCTCAAAAACTTCCAAATAAGAAGCTTTGACTCTCTACTATATTTATATATCTCTTTTGTTTAGCTGCTCGACAGTGCAAGCTGGGGGGTAGTCGAGGCGAGTATATTGCCAAATGAAGTACACCAGCTACACTATTTCGGTGACGTTCCATCGGTCTCATGGATCTGGTCTCAGTTTTGGGCTCTGACGTCAGTGAAATTACATTGAGCAGACAATTCAAGGTTCTTGCGGTGCCAATTCTTGTACTCTCAGCTCCTTGAGAGTGGCTGCAAAACCGTGCGTCCCACACATTAGCTCTGAACATGAGCCCTATCATTGTTTCCCACACTACAGATGTTACGTACTGGCTCCGGTTCAAGCTGGAAGGTGAAAGAATCAAAAACCCACAGTTTAAAAATTAATCAAAAAAGCAATCTGTAAAGTACTCGGCTACTGAGCTCCTCTATGCTACCATCGTCTCCATATTCTAATACCAATGATGGTAGCATACTTTTATGCATTTCCAAGCATCTTTTCAATTTATTATGTGCCTGATCTACTGAATAATTTATCTCAGTCCAAAAGTGTTGAAAGCCACATATGTGGCACTTCTAGCTAGTTTGCAGCCGAAGGGACAAATCGTGGAGGCATTAGTAGCCTGGTGTACGGATGTGCGAACATGGCCAATGGGACTGGGGCATTTACTTGTTACGCTCACTGTACAGTTCTCCATACACTGAGATTTAAAAAAAAAACTAATCCTGACTTCAACTCAGAACACCTGCTTCCACTAGTTGCCAGAGTTCCCCCACATTTGCATTTACATTACACACATAGAACATTAGCACCATGCTTCGCCAATTATCAAAAAGCTTCGCCGTGCCAAAGGCAAGAATCTCCCCCGTTCCTCTTTTGAGAACAACGCTCAGAAACTCAAGTATAATCGCCGTTCACAGAGACATCAAAGAAGACAACCCTAATATTCCCTTTGAGTTCAACTCGGAAAACAGGAAAAGAGCCGAGGAGATCATCGCCAAATACCCTCCTCAGTACAAGAAAGGTGCCGTCATGCCTTTGTTGGACTTGGGCCAGAGACAGTTGGGATTCACCTCCATCTCCGTCATGAACTACGTGGCTAAGATGTTGGACATGCCTCCAATGAGAGTCTACGAAGTCGCCACTTTCTACACCATGTACATGAGACAGCCTATGGGCAAATACAACATCCAAGTCTGCACAACCACACCATGCCAGTTGTGTGGATCTGATGACATCATGAAGGCCATCAAGGACCACCTTAAAATCAAGCCAGGCCAGACCACCCCAGACAAGCTCTTCACCTTCCAGGAGGTGGAGTGTTTGGGTGCGTGTGTGAATGCCCCTATGTTGGCTGTGAACGATGACTACCACGAGGACTTGACCCCAGAAAAGACCGTTGAGATCTTGAAGACGTTGCAGGCGGGTAAGCCATTGGAGAAGATGGGCCCCGTCTCTGGCAGACTCTCATGTGAACCATTGAGCGGCAGAAAGGTCTTGAACAACCCCGAACCAAACGACATCCGTAAGTTCACCAGAGCCGACTTGTGAGGAAGCGGCACCACGTCATCATCTGTATAATAATCGCATATAATATCAGGAAAAGCCAGGATTTGGATCTTGTCGTTGTAGCCGGTCAGCGTGCACGTGATGCAAGTCACGCCGAAGCACACAAATTGCCAACGGAACGAATTACCCAGCAAGCCGAGTGCCAGGGCATGAAATGGGAGCTTTCAATTGTTCTTTTTGTTTGAAGAGCCAGTTTCTCTACTTTTATTTACCCGCCCCACAGAATTAGTTTATCCTCTCACAGATCTTATCGGTTCAGGAACCGATGTGTCCTGCACACGGACGGCATGTCCCGTGAGCAGTTGCAATTCGCAAATGACTCTTATACTTCTTTTCAAGCCTGAAAAAGTACACATACTCTAAATCACCGGTATGACCAAAACAAAACCCTACAATATTGAGACCGAATTGGTCATCAATAAATCGGGCGACCAGTACAATGCCAGTGTGCCTCCTTTGTACCAGTCGGCTACTTTCAAGCAAGACTCGCTCTCCAATATGGGAGAGTACGATTACACAAGATCTGGAAACCCAACAAGAACACACCTACAGCATCACATGGCAAGGATCATGAAAGCGTCCCAGACGTTCGCCGTGACCTCCGGAATGGGATGTCTTGATGTTATCTTGCGTTTGCTCCAACCGGGTGATGAGGTTATTGCGGGGGACGATTTGTACGGTGGTACCCATAGATTGTTGACGTACTTGAACAACAAGGGGGACCTCAAAGTGCACCACCACGACACCACAAACACCGAGTTGATCAAATCAAAGCTCACGCCCGCGATCAAGATGATCTTCTTGGAGTCTCCCACCAACCCTTTGATCAAGGTTTGTGACGTGAAGGCCATTACAGAACATGCCCATGCCGTCAACCCAGACTGCATCGTTGTTTTCGACAACACCATGATGACGCCGATCTTGATGACTCCTTTGGACTTGGGCGTTGACATCCAGTACGAATCGGCCACCAAGTACTTGAACGGTCACCACGATATCATGGCTGGTGTGATCGGAACGAGAGACCCAAAGCTCGCAGAACGCATATACTTTGTGATCAACTCCACAGGCTGCGGCTTGAGTCCCTTTGACTCGTGGTTGTTGAGCAGAGGCTTGCGTACGTTGGCAGTTCGTGTTGAGAGACAGCAGAAGAACTGTGCCAAAATCGCGGAGTTTTTGCAAAATGCCGGCTTCAAAGTCAGATACGCAGGCTTGCCCAGCCATCCTCAATACCAGTTGCATCAGAGACAGTGCAAGGGCGCTGGTGCCGTGTTGAGTTTCGAGACAGGGTCCATCAAAATGTCAGAGAAGATCGTGGAGGCCACTGACATTTTCGGCATTGCTGTGTCTTTCGGCTGTGTGAACTCGTTGATCTCCATGCCCTGCAAGATGTCACACGCCTCGATTGACGCCAAAACGAGAGAGGAGAGAGAGTTCCCCGAGGACTTGATCAGATTGTGCATTGGCATCGAAAACATCGACGACTTGATTTACGACTTGACGAGGGCGCTTTTGAAGAGTGGCGCGGTGAAGGTGAACGAAAGAGACGAATTATACAACGCTGTAGCCGTGCAGCCAAAGTTGTGATTAACAGGCGAACATCCCATACATTTGCAACCATTGCACCACTCACGGGACTGAGTGACATATAGTGCTGGCTGCGAGTCATAGATGGTATATATTCAGTACAAAAGAGATTCAATACAGGTTACTATAATGCTTGGAAGCGACGTAATTGGATTTCACTGGTTTATGAAGTATTAGGTTCTTCGTGATGTGCTACACTTCCTGGGCTGGAGATCCTGACCTGCATACTCACACCACACTAACACAACGCGCCTAATACCAAGTCGCGTAAACTCGTCTTCATCTTACACTAACTTCATCATGGGAGAAACTTACGGTGTCCAACCTGGCTCTTTGAAAGAAGCTCTTAGCAGATCCACGTGCCATTTGTGGGAAAATAAAGGCCTCCGTGTGCAGGTGACCAACTCGAAGGTCATCAACGAACAGTCTGCCACCGACAGAAGATACAGATGCGTAATCAGTGATGGCAAATACTCAATTCAGGGTTTGATCGATGCTAAGTGCAATGCTTACTTGGAAGCTAATGGATTTGCTCGTTATTCAATCATCACGGTCAAGCAGTACACCGTGGCAAAGACATTGAAGAGAATTGTTCTCATTACTGACCTCGTGGTGGACGTGCCCAAAACAGAGAGAATCTCGTCTGATTTGACCTCTCTCGACACATACTTTGACCAGCACCCAGAGGAGGACACTGCCACCAGCGTTACTGGCAACCTGGGCGGTCTGCTGGGTGGTACACCACAACCCCAGCAGCAACAGCAGCAGCAGCAGCCCCAGCAGCCCAAACAAGCGCCTCCTCAGAACCGCAGTCGTGGCCCTGAAAGACCCGTCAATCCAATTGAGTCCTTGTCTCCCTATCAGAACAACTGGACCATCAAGGGACGTGTCTCGTACAAGGGGGAGATCAGAACTTGGTCCAACAGCAGAGGTGAGGGTAAGTTGTTCAACGTAAACTTCTTGGATGAGTCTGACGAGATTAGGGCTACCGCGTTCAACGATATGGCTGACAAGTTCTACAACTTGCTTGAGGAAGGTAAGGTGTACTACGTCACCAAGGCTCGTATTCAGCAGGCCAAGCCAAAATTCTCTCACCTCAGCCACCCCTACGAGTTGTCCTTGGACAAGGACTCCGAGATTACTGAGTGTTTCGACACCTCTGACGTTCCAAAGATCAACTTCAACTTCACAAAACTCAGCGAGATCCAGAATGCCGACAAAGACGCCATTGTCGATGTCGTTGGCGTCATCAAGACTGTCAACGATGTGTTCCAGATTACTGCGAAGTCTACAGGTAAGCCATTCAACAGAAGAAATATCACGCTTGTGGATGACTCGAACTTTGCCATCGATGTGGGATTGTGGAATGCCACCGCTGTTGACTTCTCTATTCCAGCCGGCTCTGTGGTTGCCATCAAGGGCGTCAAAGTTCAAGATTTCGGTGGCAGATCCTTGAGTTTGACGCAGGCCGGAAGTATTATGAGCAATCCTGACATTCCCGAGGCGTATCAATTGAAGGGATGGTATGATAACAAGGGTATCAATGAGACTTTCCAGAGCATGAAGATGGAATCAGGCACAGCAGACCCATTGAGCAGCAGGAAAACGATCTTGGAGGCCGAAGAAGCCGAGTTGGGCACCAAGGAAAAGCCAGACTATTTCTCCATCAAGGGTACCATCAACTACTTCAAGACTGACAACTTCTGTTATCCCGCTTGTAACAACGAGGTCAATGTCTCCTCAAGAGGCCCAACCCCTTGCAATCGTAAGGTTATTCAGGAAAGTGACGGCTCTTGGAGATGCGAGAGGTGTAACCTTACGTACGCTGAGCCTCACTACAGATACATCTTGAACTGCTCTCTCATGGACCACACGGGTCAGATTTGGGCGACTCTCTTCGACAACGAAGCCAAACAACTCTTCAAGGTCAGCGCAAATGAGTTGATGCAAATGAAGGATGCCGAAGATAACGATGTTCATGACTTCTCCAAGTTGATCGACTCCATCACTATGAAAGAGTTCAGTTTCAGATTGAGAGCAAAGCAGGAGAGCTTCAATGGAAATATGAGAGTGAGGTATAATGTTGTACAGATTAATGACGTTGATTTCAATGCAGAGGGCCTACACTTGGCGAAGTTGTTGGAGTCCGTGCTCTGAGGGTGTTGGTATTTAGGTGTGGCAGATTATTAAGTATTTGTTTTAATGATGTGTGCAAGTTTGTATTTCTTGCTATGCTAAAATGATTGGGAATTGTACTCGACAAAACCGTTGACCAGAAGCCAAAACGATTTAAGGACATCGTTTGCAGCCCTTCTTCCTCTTGTAACTACTAGACGATGAACGAACATCCTAAGGTCATTTGATGGAACCTTAGAGTATGCGATGGTTTCAGGATCGGAGAGAGCATCAGTAAGCCAATCTTTCGACTGCACTGGAAATTTCCCAATGATTGCACGAAAAACCATATAGTAAACTTCAAGAGACGATCTTGGTGCCTTGAAAAATGCCTTGAGTAACTGGACTGTTAAGATTTGCCCTATTTGACCTCGAAGTATGAGATCAGACAATCTCTCTTGATCTTCTTTACCACCTTTTTTCAACAAGATGAAACTTGTCCAGAATTTCAGGATGGACTTGACGATGAACACTTCATTCGCGCTGATTCCCTCGAGAGCAATGCTCAAAATGGTGTTGACAAAGTCATCAGTGTAGATTATCAATGAGGGCTTACATTCAATAATCTTGGTGGACAAATCGATGGCACTCTTCAACATATCAGGGTCGGTCTTCAAGAATTCAAGCTTTCTGGTCACGAGTTGATCGATCAATGCCTTAACCATTTCTGGATGTAGATCACGGAATTCAAAGTTGATAACAGCCTCTATCAATGCAAAGACATGAGGTACAGCATTGGGGTTGGTAAGTGCTTCGTTCATATCGATGGCGAATTGGCAAACTGTGTCTCTGTCAAATGTTAAAGGGCCATTTAGCTTCTCACCAAGACCAGCTTTGAACACTTGCATCGATTTCTCGACAACAATGGTCTTCTGATGAAGAGGCGGAAACTCCATACAGAGCTGTTTAACAACAAGAAATGCAACCTGTTTTGTTTGTAGTGGGTCAGACTCCCAGAACTTCTTGTATCGGTCTTGTTCTTCATCCGACATGTTGTCCACAATTTCGTCAGGTAGCCCGCTTCCCTTGGCAATGCTGATGATGCACGAGATTAACGAGACTAGGTACTCCTCCTGTTCCTCTTTTAATTCAGAGTCCACCATCGAAATCATTGATCGAGCGGCATCTCCAATTGTGGTGATGAGCCCGTTTATCAATCGGGCGTGCTCTTCCATATCTGACAAACTTCTTGCAATGACACTGAAGGCGTTGAAGATCCTCAGCCTTACCAAGCTATCTATATCTGGGTTCTTCAACATCTCCAACACCACTGGCTCCAAGCTGGGAAGGATCTTTAACAATTTCTCGCTACAACGCTCACACAAATTTGTGACTGTTTTTGAGGCAAGGTATGAGAGTGGTTTCTGTCCCGCCATAATGATGGGGAACAAATAATCAAGGGCATTATTGAGATGCTCCGACCCCTCATCACTAGCGAAGAAAAACTCATTGGAGTTCAAGTAGTGCAAGAATGTTGACGTGTAGGCAACATACAAGTCAAACTTTGAAGGCAAGCTTCGAAAAGCTTGAAGTACGCCGCTATTAAATATTGAGTTTGAGAAGGGAACAAGCTCCCGAGTTTGCAGCTCATAGTAAGATGAGTCGTCATTGATCTTGTACAAGAAGAATAGCGACGCTTCAAGCTCAGCAATGCTTTTTTCGTCAAGGTCATTGGAGACACTTTTCTCGACAACAAAGCCTGCCAAGCTTTGGTAAAATGGCGCTTTGAGAAGGTTGTAGAGCACCATGAAGAAGTCCGCCACATTGCTCCGATAGCTGAAGAAGTCTGTCTTTATCGATTGATACGCGGAGAACCCAGGTATTTGAGATTTAGACCAGTAGATTTTGGCAACCTCGTCAAATATTCTGCGCTTCTCGTTTTCAAAAGCCTCTGCGAAACCAGGATCATTATTGCTTTCGAGGAGTATGTCAACTAGATCCTCCAGGTCAACGTACACATTGGCAAACTCTTCCCAAAAGATCAAGATCTGCTCTGAATAGCTCTCGTCTATAAACGGAACGCCAGGAATTGCGGTGAGCTGATAGAGTATTGACAAAACATTGCGGGTTTGGGGTTCTAGGATGGATTTTGACAACCTGATCAGGTTGAGTTGTGCGATGACGATGGCGAGGAAAACGTACGCATTCACCTCTTCATCAAATTCCTCTCTGGCATCAGTGAGAGCTATTTTGTGCAAGAATTGAGATCCCCAGCTGCCTTCGTCAAAGAGATAACTGTATAACGTCAGCTTAGTCTCCATCGATAGAAGGGCTGCATTTCCCTCCAATATCTCTGAAAATATGGCTAGGCACTCCTTGCACAGTCTCAATCTCTCCTCATCCTTGACTACGCAATCTCCTTGGAGATGTATCATCAAGTACTCAATAATCGACACAATATCATCTGCTAGAAAACGTAGATCACCGCCAATGTTTGGGATATATGTGAACCATGATGAGACTGTTTTAAGTGCTTCAAGATCGACGTCATGTGGCAAACGATTTTGGGAGTGAAGATGTTTCATGTAATCGACGCAAGTAATCAAGAACGGGAATATGTGGGATCTGATAGCGTTATGGACAGATAGCTTAAAATCATTGAGCCTAGTGACATCTTCGATTATGATGGAGAAGAAAAGGAGAAGTAGATTGAGATGCAAAGGAGAAAAGCTCGAAATACAAGTTGCAAAACTTTGGTGATCGTCGAATGTTGTGTTAGCGATGGCCTCGATGAAGGTGGACAAAGGATTTCGACTCTTGTTGTGATAATGAATAAAGACTTGGGCCAAATTGGAGATGAGCTTTCGTAGGACTGGGAGATTTGAGGCCGGGGAGGTTTCAGTAAGGCGGCGAATATGAATGCCCAATGACAGGATGATCTGGTTCAATTGCTCTTCAGACGGCAGATCTAGATTTTGAATGGCAACAGTGTAGGACAAGGCACCGAAGTAACGACAATTGGCACTGTTCAGGTCGAGCAAGTGAGAAGCTAGGGCCAAACCATGCTCCGACTTTTGAAGGTTTCTCAACTGGTACAGTAGGTCAGCAACCTGATTTTGATCATTGGTGGAGTAAAGTGCCTCGATTTGCTTTCAGTTAGTAAGTGTATGTTGTTTTGAAATCTGTGTACTTACTCTTTCGGCTTCCTGGAATAGCTCTATCATTCCAGAATGCACTTCACGTCTATTGATCTGGTTTCTATATGTAGATGCGAAAGCGTATACAGCGCAGTAAGCATACACACAAGTTGAGGGTTCGCTCAAATTAAAAATCGACAAATAAAGGAAAGTTCAAGAACATTTGTTAAAGAATAACCTTGAGTTTGATTGTTCTCTTGAAAAGTCAACAACATCCCTATGTGCTTGTTGTTGACTGAATTTATGTGCCCAATGTTGCTTGGGCACCAATATTGGAGGGTCTATATAGTGAAGTATTCTCTGAAACTAAGTTGGTTTTGCATTTTTGGCCTACAGGTGTTGTAAAAAATCTAAAACTTACGCTGGTATACGATCATGCTTGTGAATTACGATCAATGTCGTAAATTTTTTAATTGTCATAGTGAGCATGAATTTGCAGCCATTTCGTAAAAAATGTGAGAAATGCAAACTACAGATTGACCTTCTCATCTACAGACAAGAACACTCATTTTTATGAAGAAATCTATATTGGAATCAAATAAGATGTTATGCAGTAGAATATCCTGATATATCACTATGGGACCGCAAGAGGAGAGATATGTTCTTTGGCGATGGCATGTTTGAAAAGTAGATGCCGAAGACGAACGAGGAGAGGCAATACAGGGTGAACAACTGCCTCTAACATTGCTACATATCACATTAGACCTGTAAAACTCGGACAACCAGTAGATAGAAATCACTGAGGAGATGAACGAATGGCTTTCGAGCTTCAACAAAGTCTTGAACTTTGAAGAACCATGTAAGATGTCAAGAATTCAGCGCCTCCATACCCAGATACGTTGCTACACAGCACTCAGGCCAAAACAAATCTAATACTCCTACCATTTCGATACAACTATGGAAAGCTCGGACTTGAGAACTACGCAGCAAAAGCCCGAAAAGTTAATCGTGACCTGCTACCTACAAAGCTTAAAAACAAAAGTACCACCAGACGGTCACGGTCACGGTCACGACTTTACCCAAGACTCACACAAATGTCTTTCTAAGCTTATTTCAACTTTTTCGTGGGAACTTCTCGTGACTGATCTTCTAGATTGTGTCAAACGCACCGCAGCAATATGGTCAGGTCGAGGAATAAGAGCTCGTGCGTTCGTTTCTTTTTCTCGTCTTCCTCCTTTTGACTAATCCTTAGTGTCCCATCTCTTGACTTAGTATTGTGGGAGATGTTGTTCTACAGATTTGTAATCTTGTAATTTGGGCACCAAATGCCATAATAGAAGAGCCTGCCTCTCGTTGGATACCCATACTTTCACCACCATAGAAGCACACTCCCCCACTCCCATTATTCCCTTCTTTTTTTTTTTTTTTTTTTTTTTTTTTTTTTTTTTTTTTTTTT